>CM016562.1:4961080-5163678 GCA_003412495.2 Echium plantagineum | reverse complement strand
GGGAAGAAAAAGAACAAAACAAAGAGAAAACCAGACTTTTGTTTGTTATGTTAGTTCTTTGATTATATCTATGTGCACCAAGATGAGTATGGTATCTTGACCTCAAGTCCCATCTCATAATATCGCTTCCCTTCTTCTATGCGACTGAACAAGGATGGTAAAAAATATTCAGCTAACTTCGCCATGAAAAAGGTAAACAAGGTGATATAATCAAACCTCGACCTAAGGAGATCCCCACGATATGTTTCAGTCAGCATGCTCGCGGAAACGTATTATTTTATTGATGAAGCGTCTCTCACGGCGGTAGCTGGATGGAAATAAAAATAAAAGCGTAAGATTATGAGCATATACGGAAGCCTTTGAGTTGAGAAACAATGCAAGTAGAAGACAGACAACGAAGCAATAAGTTCATTGAAGAGGATAAAACAATACTTACATGATAAAAGCTGCTATACTGAAACTTGTAAACCCAATAGCGAAGTGGACCACAAATGTTGCCCAAAACTTATCCCGATCCAAGAATACTTTCTCCGACACAAAAGTGAGAATGCCTGCATATAACAAAAACGTCCAACCAGCAGGCAGGCAACTCTGGAAGGAGAACGAATGAGACCCCTACATGCATGGTTTTAAATGAATATATCAGCATCTATTTGTATCTGGGAATTGAATTTTTAAAATCATAAGCCACAAGACTGGTGAAGGCCGAGTCACTGACTACACAAAATGGATAAACTATACCCTCACGAAAATTTGCATAGAAAAGTAAGCCTTACCTGGAAATAATTCCTGATGAAAATTGCTGAGTACATTATTCTGAAACTCATATCTTAACAAATAGTCAAGGAACAAGCGATAGAAAACCTTATAGTGACAAGTCTCTGATTATTTTAGATTACATTTCCCTCTGCCTGACCAACAAAAAATACATCAAAGTTGATCTGAATGTGTCCATTTATACAAGGAAGCCATTGGAGGTCTTGACAATGTCTGTATGATACAGGCCACGACCAAATAAGCAATCACACTAAAGAAAAGTTTGAATCATACTTAAGAAACTGACAACTTTTTTGAATAATCACCTCAATGTCAAAGCAAAGTAGTAGACGTCCACAAGAAGAACGGATGGCAGGGAGAAGAAGAAAAGCTAATGGCTGGATATACTTTCTGGTACTTAAAGGAGCATCAGCCAGACTGACGTGGTTTAAGAGGTTCAAAGCAGAAGCTTATTTAATGCCATAACATAAAAAATGAATGAGACCACATAACAATATCCACATTAGCTCACTTCCAAAATTCTATTTTCGGACAAATACTATAGAATAATTAACAGATCTACAGTACATGCATATTCTGTCAAACTTCTTAAAACAACTGTTTTTATGAGGTCTCCGAAACATTATGGGTATAGAGCATAAATAAATTGACAATCAAGCATTAGTGACGTTGATGAAAGGATACTCAGTGAGTTTGCCAAAATTAATCCAACTGCACCAGCTCTTTGTATCAGTACTACATTCAAAACTAGGTAGATTGCAGAGAACACAACTAAAGAATTATTTGAACGTTTAAGTTGATCCTTTCCAGCAACAGCATGCAAAAATGCTTCAGTCGTTCCTGAAACAATGGAAAGTGAGGTGGTAATAATATCTGATCATCTTCATTGCATAAAAACGTAATGAGTATGTTACCACTGAATTATATATAAAAAAATCGCATAGATTATTGAATAGGTACCATTCATTGCCAAAGCTATCACATAAAGACAATAATACTGAAGTGCAGTTGAGGCTTCTCCGTCACTCCATTTCTGGCCATACAGTATTCTGATGAGAGAATAAGAATAACTTGGACCAAATGCCATTACCACCAGGCCTGCACAATAAAATCGTAAGGTATTAAGTAACACAGAGTAGTCATGTCCCAAATGCGTCTATCTTTGTTGCATACATGTTTTTATAGAGTACATCACAAGCCTGAGTTGTGATGATGGTGGTGTGTGTGTGGGGGAGGGGGGGGGGGGGGGGAGGGGCAGTGAGTAGCAAATAAGTCCTCATACTGCAAATTAATACTGTAGTAACAGTTTATGAGATGATTTGAGGGTCGTGTGAGACCTCCACCAATTAACCAACTTTCTCTTTTTTTTTTAAGTAATTATTTGTAAAATATAATTGACACCCACAATGATATTGTTATCCAAATGGACAACTTGCATATCAATGATTTACTTGATGGGCACTGGAGGATTCTACAATAGAGACACAAGCCCAGTTTTGCTGTAGTACTTATCACAGGAAAAGCACCTCAACCGGTGTACCTCATCAGTCCTTATAGAGGGTGACTGTATATCAAGCATAAAAGATGAAACACCAATGCAACAGCAATACCTATGAGCAAAACAAGCTTGAGAGCATCTGTTAGGCATCTCCCCAACTTGAAGATTTTCTGAGGATCATCACCTGAACCAAAATATGAACTTCAACTCATAATTTCAATGGGTAAATAATACAATTGTGGCATCATTGAGAGCACAATTCATCGAACAAATAATTAAAACTAAACTGTGGTGTATATGAGTTGAGGAAACTAAGCAATTCATGCACCGACAAATGCTCCAATCCAAGACCAGTACTGGAAGACACTGCATATTATAGAAAATCATATTGTACTACCCATTATTTCCATGTCCTATGTAGTCAAATAATTTATATTTTCTTGGCTCTTGGATATAATGGAACATATGAAATGTCTTACTATACTAACTATGCCTCCTCTTTTTAGTTAAGTAGTAGATAAGTGTTCGCACACCACTCATATTAGTCATATATCAATTTGTACACAGCCTCCCTGTTATCGCAGGTGTAAGGCCATGGACTATCCAACTCCTCCTTACCCCCCGCTTAGGTGAAGTAAGAGGCAATGGGGCATTTGATGTATTTCACTACCCATGCTTTTACATCTTCCAGTATGATGAAAAGAAAACAATCATTAGATGTGTCAAATGTTTTAGTTGTACAAAGGTACAGAATTGAACCTCACAAACCAAAAACACAAAAAACAAATAAAAAAGAAGGATTCAAAGATGAACCTGATGCGGACCTTGCAAAAGTAGCATATGAACTTTCCTCAAATGGAAGAAATACAAGCCTCACCACCAAGCTCCCTGGGAAAATATGCTTATCTTAAAGAGCAATGGTTATAAAAGTCACCTATGATAAAATTTACAATTTTTATGTCGGTAGCTCCATCTTAATCAATTGCTTGATATCAAGAAATTCTATTATATCAGCTCAATGTGAACAAATTACCCTGAATGTTTCAAGAGTGTACCTAATTTATCGACAAGCCCATAGACTGCTTGGTTATAAGGGGTATCCAACGATACAAGCACCAATTTTTCACCTTCTTGGAGTAGAAACTTCTGCAATGATTGAAAGGTGAACAACAAGCACATGTTTGAAAGCTGTCGGTCAAGATCCATTGAAGACGCTCCACTACACAAACACAGATCAGGTAGATGAAGTAGCAGCTAATACTGGCAAGTCGGAAAATCAAATATAAGATAATATTTTCAAGAATCATATCACAATGACAAGCTGATGTTTCTAGATATTAATCAACTCTGTTGCATTGTCAAAGGTGGAAAAAACAATTTTAACCCCAGATGGATCACATTCTGAAGTAGCTATCAACGTCCAGAAATAGGTGCATAACAGGAACTTCAAATAGGGAATAAATAACTCAAAGCCAACAAACAAATAGGGAATAAATAACTCAAAGCCAACAAACAAATAACAAAGTACTAAACAGCTAACTAGAAGATCTCAAGTATGAGGCATGTTTAAAGTCAAGAGAAGACTACAAAACAACAAAGCACATGTTCATCACCTGAATATTTTGTTTTAGTAGTCCATATAATCCAATATAGTAATATATAATTTCCCCAAAAAACATGGAGAAAGGATTCATACCGAAATGGCAAAAGATCAGAAGCCTTATATGGACTGCAGAAAAGGAAGTAGCCCCAATAGCCAAATAATATGCAAGCTCCATATGCAGTTTGGGACAGACCAAATATTATTGCTCTCTCCTACAAGTTTAGATAAATGACAAATATGATCAGTTTAGGCTAATGTTATGCCACACTCTTCAAGTGGCTTAGATACGAAACATTACAGTTTGGAACCTAAAAGCATGAGAAGCATATGAATCACAGAATATAGGGGCGGACATGAAATACGGATCATACATGGTATAAAATAGATTTGGACAGAATATTGGGCAGAAGCCACAAAACTTGAAATTCCATACTAAAATAAAAGAGAAAAGCTCATGAAGAGGATACACCTATTTGGGGGAGCACAAATTTTAAAAAAGAACAGAAAGAAGAAAGGGTGACCCTTCACATGTTTGATACGAAAAAATCAATATTTAAGATATCAAAAGGCAGTTAATTTACCATGTTAACAAGCTTCAGAATGAAAACATATGTTGTTATGCAACGCAAAAGAGTAGCTGCTGATTCAACCACCAGCCGCAGTTTGAGGAGAAGCAAGTTTTGGGATAATATATACAAGGGCTCAGCCAGAAGCTCAAGTATACATGCAAAACCTAAACAAACAAACAAGATGTTAAGAGAAACTGCTAAATGAGTAACATTGTTTCCCCTAAGCAAGGTGAACATCACGTTAGAGCATGTGTTCCCCCAAAGACGATGTTGAAAAAAAGGTTGAAGTGAAATTTAATGCCAATAGACAAACTAAAATATATGATGGACAGCAGAAGCAGTGCAAAAGAGGCAAAAGAAAATGTACAAGTTAAAAATCATAACTGCCCATCATTCACTATTCAACTTACCATGTATCAAGATAGCTTGTGCGTAAGGACTAGAATAACTTAGCTCTTGCCACCAGAAAATAAATACACAAGCCAAGATGGTAACAAGAATCCCCAATGGAAAACAGATCCATGCAACTTTCAAGAACTTGGCCACATTTTCTGCCATTAATGCACCATCACTGCAAAACTTGATATAGATCTTGTTCAAGTATAAGTCAAAACAGAAAGATAATGTGGTACATGTTCAAGAAGTTAAGGTATCCATCCCATCATGGTCATACAGTAGTATGTTTATTTTAGGTATTGCAGTACAAATTTGTCAGATTGGAACTTAAGAAGGCGGCAAGGATTTCATAAGTAAAACATATTGAACAGTAAATGAGACAAATAGTACTTTAGCTTGTCAGAAAGGTTTTAAAAATGGATAAAATTATGGTAGATCACAAAAACTTAATTGCAAAGTCGAAGATCTCATCAACACCCATGCGACTTCGATAGTTTGATTTCCCTGGCCCGAAGCATTTACATAAACAGATGGTGTTTCTTTTTGTATATGTACTTTTATATGTATCAACTATTCTACACTGCGTCACATGCCATCTTTACCAGAAATATTTTAAACGCATAATTTTCTTGTTTGACTCATCAATTAGTTATTAGTTAACTGATAAAAATGAACCTCAAAACTCAGAGACAGGTCTTTTACATGTTTTAGAATTTTAAATGATACGAGTTGTAGACTGTAGTAAGAACACCGAGAGAATAATGGAAGCTTGACAGACTTGGCTACATCAGATTAAAACGGCATGTGGAAATACCAATTGATGTCTGCCCTCATGCAAGCACGGCGAAAGCCCTCTCGACTGAGGAACAAAATACAGGTAATGAAGAGATGGAATTGCACTGCGTACAACTGCATTATCAATTTAAATAGAATCGTACGTTATGATACATAGATGAAAATTGGTCAGAACTCCTGTTGGCTAAAATCCAAATATTGGTTTGCATTCACGTACTTATGTAAATAAATGTCTGTAAAGCCAGATATCAACAAATTTAATCAGTGTGCAGCTACACATGTTTATGAATAAAATCAACTTTAATTAGTTCACTCATACAAGATAATTTTGAATATATGGTAGCTCTCCCCGCTTGAAAAATAACCCAATTTCATTATTAAGTTTCATGAAAATACAAATTCGCTACTAACTACTCAGCTCAAAGTGAGACATATATAAAACGATTCCTCTCAAACATCTGAATCGCACGGTATAAATCAAGGCATGTCATAAATAGCCTTATAGTGAAATGTAACACATGCATATTCGAACCAATAAGCCCTAATGGCCTAATCCATTGACTATACATTATATCCATCTGACTCAGCATTGGCCTAGATACACATCTCGCTCGCAAGATAAATTCCAACACACATCTTGATTTTGTCTATACTGGACAAAGAGAATTGCCATCCCATATGATCTATGTTTCCACATAAGGCAAGAGGGGCATATAATATTTTACTTACAATTTGCAAAACGTAATAAATCAAAGGAAAATGAAATAAACTTACCGCATAATCTTGTTCAGTAAGGTGCCTAACAATCCAAGAATTAAATATGAAAGGTATTCCTCTTGATAAAAACTGTGTAGCTGCACATACATGTAAATTATAAGCACAACATCAGTAGTGAATTAAGATACATACTTACATGTAATTAAAACAGAACCTTTTCTTGTTCATCTTTGATACATAAAACTATTAGTTACTGTACATTAAAAATAACGATTAATCACTGACCTAATAAATACTTGAAAGTTCGAGGTAGATTTGCAGCTCTGTCTCCATCTTGGACCGACGTTGCAGTATCAGACATTTGCCTATTTGCTTAAGTTTTTGCTTCACTTCCAATCTATAAATCCAAATGTAACCTCATATGAATAAAAAGTCACATCTTTACATGAAGTCCACTTCATCTTAACTTTCACAACCCAAAAAATACCACTACCCCTCCCCCCCCCCCCCCCCCAATATAATTTTAAAATTGGAACTTTAGTGAACTAATTTAAAAATTCTATCTTGAACCTAAAGATTCAATTTCAATCTAAAAATTCAATCGTGAACCACTTCAAGAATTGATTAACAAAGTTGAAACTTCACAATTATCTCAAATAGTCAAATAGATACAAATATGTGTACAACAACGAATGCGTGTATGTATGTATGTAAATGTAATGGGATTATACTAAATTACTTAATATGATTAATATTAAAATGCAAGAAAAAATGAGATTGGTCTGGAAAAAATAAAAAGACACACCTTCAGCAATTGACTTCAATTATATTTGTTGGGGTTGATGAATGCTGAATGTCGGAAACGTTGCCGGACGGAGGCGGAGATTGATCGGAGGTGGATGGGCTCAGCTCAACTCGGGATTTTCAATATTCAGTTGGGAGTGTTGGACCATCCAGATAACTAAATTGCCTATTCAATAATTATAAAATAACTACGAGTGTTTTTTTAATAAAATAACTCTAATATAGAGATTTTTAGATAATTTAGATATGCAAGTACACATATTATGTATTGGATATTTATTATATTTTCATTTTTTAAACGTAATCGTTATAAGTTATAACATATATCTACTAAGTACTCTAACCAATACTTCGTTATTATGAATAATATTTTATGACTACTTGTGTGATTCTAATACCGTTAAATTCCTTTTATAGTTTTAGCATGGATATTTTATATAATTATAGCATTATTAAATTTTAATTATTTAGTTTCAATTTGTATAATTTGTAGGGTCACACATATTAAAATTATTTTGAATATAATTAATAAAGTTATGAGATTATGAATATTTGTGTTTCACATAAATCACATGGTAGAACATATTTTCATCTAATTTAAGTGAAAAAAGAATTACTACAATGTTTGATTGTATGAACCACAATTTAATAAACCATTTATTCTTTTAACAACTCAATATGAATTATTTAATAATTAAAAACATAACATATAAAATTTGCTCAACTAAAGTTTAATTATGAGTAATAATTCCTTATTTTAAATATGAATTGAGTTAGACATGCATCAGCTTTCCTATAAATTATAATAAGAATTGAAATTAATATTTTTTCAGTTTTTCTAAGGTAGTTTGACTTTTATAAATTATTCTCTCCCCTCAAATTTATACTTTCACTATTTTATATTTATGATTATTATAATTCAATTGATTATGAATAATAAGGAATCGGTTAAAAAATAATTAGTTCCAAAAATTAAAAAAGTGATAATTGAGAGTAAATTATAAAGAAAAATTTAGGAGAACTCATACATGCTCCACCTAGTAATTACCATTTCAAATAAAATTATTATTGTTAGTATATGAAAACTTTAATTTAATCGAATAATATAATATAAAAGACTTATGTTAATGACCGAAAATTCCGTACTCATCGCTAATTTACTAAAAAAAAAGAGTTGGGTACATATTTCAAGTCCCAAGGCCAAAATAGAACCTACAAAAAACTTGGAATATTTCCAAAACTACGTAATCCACATAAACAAAATCAAATGAGAAGTTCATTTGGCGGTGGAAACGGAGGCATGGGCGGCGGAGGCGTGTTGAGATCACTTCACAGAGCCGTCAGGACTGGTGGCGTTGGCGGTGGCGCTATTCAAGAACCCTTCTCATCATGTTCATCAAACAACAACACTGTAAAACACACAAAACCTTGTCCAGAAAGCAATAACAACACAACCATCCTCACTCTTTCCTCTTCAAACACTACTACTAACAAGTCATCTCCCTTCCCTTCGCCGCCTCTCTATCGAGGCGGTAGAAGTATCGTTGGGGAGACTGATTGGGAGTATGTTTATGGGGTAGAGGAGATAAGAGGAGGAAATTTTAATGCGAGGTTTGATGATTCTGTTTTTGGTAGTGTTCCATCTGTTGATGAGGTCCAACATGCAGTATCTGCCCTTCAGAAGTTAGTATTTAATTAATTAATTAATTATTTTTTCGGTTATATTTATTTAATCACATTGGTTCGTTATCCTATCTCCGCTTTTAGTAAAAAATAATTAGTAAAAAAAAAGTTGAACGGCAATCTTGACGGCCTGCCTATGTTCTGGGGCCGCCAGGAGGTAAATAACGGGATGTGTGTCAGATGGTGTGGAGACTTGAGGTTGTCCGTTAACCACTTCTAGTGATGGGAATTTTGGGTCAATTCGTAAACAACCTCGTTGCGTACTATCCAACTCCATTACCCTGGTTTGGCGGTAGAGGCATTGATGCATATTGATGTTGATTTATGTTAATGATATAGTCATGAACGGGAATATTATATGATATTTATGTCTATGATATAGCCATATAGGTGATTCAAGTGAACGGGTGAATATTAGTTGACCAATATAGCAGAATCATGAATTATCTACACTTGCTCTCGCTACCATTTTCGATAATTGATATCTATTGGCTGATAATGGATAGATTTTTGGTTTTTATCTATTTGTTTAAAATTTTGATGAATTTCTTATATGTTATGGGTTAATTGTGATTCATATAGATTCAATTGTTCTTGGTGGAAATCTGATGAGTTACTGTGAGTGATTCTCATTTTAATATATGAATTGTAGAGTTACAATCAACTCAAATGAGGAGGAAGAGCCTGTTCGTGGTTTGAATGACTGGATTGAGCCACCCTCGGCACATGTAAGCAATTCGAACGCGTTAAGGCGTTGTGGCATTTCCAGGGTGGGTGGTGCTTTGGATCTACTGCAGACTGATCCTTCTGTTCAGGTATGAGTTATGACCTACAACCTTTTTAAACAACCATGTCATTTTGAAGTACATATGAAGATGGTTTCTCTAAACTAGTATTTGTGTGTTTTGTCTTCAAGAAAATGGTTATGTCTATATCATCAGACAACGCAGTTTGGAAGGCTGTCTTGAACAATGAAGCTGTTCGCGAGTTCAGGGACTCAATTAACAGAGGTTTGCTTCTGTGAACTACCTCTTTCAATTTGGAATATAGGTATTTTATCCAGTGTTCTGATTGCACAATCTAAGTCTCAAATATACGCATATCATATATTGAAATCATCAGGTGCACATACAAACTTGCGCGAGAGTTCAGATGATGGTTCCGATGATTCAAATGCAGCCAAAGACATAGCAAGTTGGATTATGAATCAGATTCAAGCAAAGGTAAACCAGCTAGTAGAGAAGATCATGATCATATTCCATGAAATGTTTCAGTCTTCAGAGAAAATGAATGAAGGTGAGAGCAACCCCTTCGAAGGAAAGCTGAGAACTTCCTTCTTTCTTTCTCTGGTGGTTATGCTGATGGTTGTTGTTACCAGAGCGCGTGATGCATGATATCAATTCGACGACACGACTGATGGAATCACTACTTTATTTGCTTAAAATGTGTAATATGGAGATGTCATGAATCTGGCAGTTTAATATGTTCACCATGTTTTTTTATTTCAAGAATTACATTTCAGTTGGCATCAATTTGTACCCTTTTGGCTACTCCACCTCTTTAAGACACGAATATGACACGAATATTTTATGCAGCTTGTTGTGTTCTTGTTCAGTTTTGTATAGCGGCTTTCCACTTTCCAAATTATCATAATTGATATAGTTTGGAGTACATACCGCTAAGAATTAGTTTCTAGAGTGGATGCACATATTTTTAAGGCACAGCTTGTACAAGGCACACGACATGAACTTATATTACGTGTGTACAATACATGAGTAAGATGTTTCCATAGTTGATATAAAATGTATTCAACATATATACAGTGCATGTTTCGTCCGTTCACAAGCACATACCAGCTTGTGCTTTGTACATTTTGCCTTGAAAATACCGAAACATGTAATCGTAAAGTGGAAAGGTGAAAATTGGAGTTACAAACGAAGCAATATACCAATTAATAAAAACAGGTCCCTGTTGTATCATCAAGCATAGATCGACATAATATCGAAGCCCTTTCTATATAATAGAAAAAAGATGCAGAATATAATAATTACACGAAATTCAGTTACATTATTCTAAGTTAAAATACACAATAGTCAATGACTACTAGAATCATTTAGATACGTTTTTTAATGATAAATATAAAATATACAATATGGAGTTGAATTATAGGGTGGGAAGCAGCATAACCACGACCACCTGATAGCAAAAAGGAACCAGAATTAAAATCATCAAAGATGTAATTATGGTGAGGCTTGCTTGACGAATGTAAGAAATGCTTCATTCTCTTTAAACAGTACTTTAGATTCATTTAGGATAACAATACAAATATCTTTGGCATGCGTAGTGTGGAGTAAAGAGTTGTTGCACTTCATATTGCTTCGATTAGAAAATAATGTCTCTGTTTAGCACAGGGGTACGGCTGGCATATAACCCGACCCCCTTACTCTACTCATGCGGGAGCCGCATGTTATTGTTATTGTTATTATTGCCATGCACACAATTTTAACCTTAAAATCCCTTCTTGCTGACACTAAGCATCACCAGATATGTTCCCCGTTTAGATAACAGACACAAAACGTGGGTGTCTAAGCTCATTACGAAATGCCAAAAAAGGATGTCATAACATGATATATGGAAGACATATCCTACATTCCAACACCCTTATTCTACTTACACAAACTCCCATCATAATATAGAAATAAGTGGTTCTACTTACATTCCAACCCCCTTATTCTACATTCCATATAATATGATATATATGGAAGATATATCCATAAAATGAATTGAGGAACATACCTTGACATTAGCTGCTAGAACTACCTAGATCAAAGTCCATGGTATAGTCGTATTCAATGGTCGGAATAACAGAAGCCATAAATTTCAGAAATAAGAAAAGGTACCTGCAAAATTGAAATGGAGGTTATGATTCATGGACATAAAAAGTGGACATTGATCTCAAGAGTTTTATGTTGAAACATATGATTTCTTTTTTCTTCTGAGCAAGTAACACTGAAATTCATTGGCAAGAAGAACTAAAGATCTAACGTCCTAAAGCCAGTATGTAGTGAAGACAAAAGAAATTAATACTTGTCAACTTCCGGCTCAACTCCTCGTGACATAAGAACATCGATGATTTTCTTCATCACGGCCCCATGACGGCAAGGATGCACTGAGGCATGTTTCCCAGGTAAGTGTGGATGGTCCTCAATCGTCACCTGATTTAATAAGCCCGTCAAATAAACAACAAATAAGAAAATAAGGCCTAAAAGATGCGGTCTTAGCTACAAGCAGCAATATATCTGACAAGACTAAAATGAAGTGTATTTGATGGAATTTTAAATGCGCAGTGGAGTCAAACTTGCGTAATACCTAGAAAACTTATCATGAATTTCCTATGTCATGAATTTGACACTTGCAACTACACTTCATGTCTAACTTCTCTCACGACCTTCCTCTAATATAAATTATTTACCTCTGTTTTTATAAAAATGACCTGCCTAGACTTTTCACAAACAATTTTAAAAAATGGTTGACGTAGGATGTGGTGGCAAACTAGTTATACTACACTATTATGAAAAGTGGTAAATGTCCTTAAAGATAAGGAGATACATTTTATTATTGCACTGTGAAAGTGATTTATTTGAGAAACAATTTAATAATTGAAGTACAAGATGCTCCTACTCGATTGCTTCCGAACAAACTAAAAAAAAGAAAATATTAGCTCACTGTTTTGCGGGCATGGTCTTGGCTGACATCTTCAAGCACCTTTTCTGGATGTAGAAGCATCCTTGACTGCAAGAATATGATATACGGTTCTTATAAAAATCACATGCTATTCAAATGAACGTAACTGAAACCAATACAAAAGAACATGTCAATCATGCTTATATTATTCGTGATGGAATCATAAAACTCGATGTGTATAGCAGTAAATATGTATGAATATGTCTTGGTAGCTAAAGACACTAACTACATCTGAGAGGGAACTAAATCAGAAATATACGAAGTGCAAATCATATAATTGTCACTCTATATCAAGTGAATCATTTTTAATTGGTGTCATATTAATGAACCATTTACTAAGGAACATGTTGGAACCTTGGCACCTTGCATGGGAATATACAGCATCTCAATGTCCACAACTGCCTATTAACCCTGACAGTCTGACCACAATCTTTATATTTGTAAGACATGATTAGCATGGGAGGAGATGAAGTAGACAGTAAGAGATTAATCCCACTGTTCCCAAATGTTTTTCACAACAATAACAATTAGTAAAAGAGTAACTGAAATATGACAAACCTCATCATACCCAGTAAGCCACACACGAGGAGTTTGATAGTACTTATCATACCTATAAGAAACAGAATGTAGTGAGAACCATATGCAATAGAAATCATGGAAGAACCAAGAAGTCTCAAAAGAAACTCCACAAAAATGGATCAACTCACGTGATGCTGACATCATATGTACGAGTTCTCAGTATGTTATCATCATCAGGCTCATGAGCAACAAGGTAAGTATTCTGAAGGGTTGCCTGCATTTGTTCATGATATATAGGTTATGTACTTTGTTACCGACTGGAATTTGCACCCTGAACTATAGGTGAAAATAAAATTTATTTCAACTCTAAATACTTAATTCCTAAGCAGCAAGAGGCTAGCTTCAACAAGCACCAAAGTCCAAACTATGGAACACAAGGAACTACAATACATTACATTTACATGAGAATCTAGTAGCTTTGAGAACTATGCATCAAAGCATGAAAAACTTGATTCTTCTTCATAAACTTTGTACTTATATTTAACAATATAGGCATCATTAGTAAAGAGCGTATGTTTCTACTTTATTCTAACAGGATCATAACTTACAGGATCTGATTCAATAACATTATCAGATTCTACAAACTCGGCCATATCTGGGATGTCTTCTTCTTCCTTGCCTCCAAAGTACGATGAAATTGACTGGATTGTATTTTTCTTGCTAATCTCTAGAGCCTCCATTGATGGTAAGTCTTCTTCCTCCTCACTTTTGTTTTCTGATAAATTTGAAAAAAATCAGAAAGCATCTTACAAATGCAAATCCCTAGACAACACAAAGCTAGTTAAATAGACACCTCAGTGGCTCAGACATATTACACATCAAATAGAGAAATACCTTTTGGTTTCCCATGAGTCGCCAGCCAACCATCATTATCCTCATTATCAAGTAAAACTTCACCTCCAGCAGCTTCATATTCTTCCTCTAAGGATGCAGCTCTACGTAAACATGGTACTGGAAGACAGTAAGAGTGTCATGACCAAAGTTAATATCTTATTTACAACATTAATGAAGCCCGATTAAGAGGATATCAAGTAAACGCCATGTAAGATTTCCATATGACAGGGCACTCATTTCAGGAACGTTATCACCTAGCGATTACGTTTTCGGAATAAAAAACAGAAAGGATAAATATAGAATGAGTATAAGAGATGCACAAAAACACACCAACTTAATGCCTTATGACTATGCACTAGAGTGGCAATGCTAAGGCATCAATAAGCAAGACAGTAGGACGTTGAACCACATGCTAAAAAACCACAGTTCTAAGAAACCAATACACCACTACAGCAGAAAGTTCAACCATTGTGCTCGAGCAGTGGTACTAAGAAATCAGTACAGTATCACATCCAGATACAAATATCTACTTCATCTATCTGTAGATAGCTGCATAAATTGGAACCACATACCGTTTCGAGTGATCAAGAATTGCTTATCTTGGGGTAGATATGATTTTCTCTTATTAGGCTCCCCAGATTCCCTATCAATAAATAAATCAAACTCTATTAGTGCCTTACATAAATACATAATAGTTACTAAATGTTCTCTTATTAGTGCATACAAAAGACGGTTAAACGATATGGAGTTTTTCTCCTCTAAGTATCTAATTACTAGTTGTATACTGATAGGCTTATGGGCTCGTACTCATTACCCATTAGCCTAACATATACTCAAAGCTAAATCCCAACAACAAAAAGTCGACTCTTCATATACTCAAAGCTAAATCCCAACAACAAAAAGTCGACTCTTTTTTAAATACCCAACCAGTATTGGAGACCCAAATCAGGTTTTACATTATCTCAACTCAATATCAACTAAAACTTAGCAGAATAATCGGTCAAGAACTTCCAACCCAAAACAAAATTGAGCTCTAAACCATATTTATACTCAAAGCCAAATCCCAACAAAAAAAAAATCAAATCTTTCTCAAACACCAACAAGCAATCAAGCTCTGCGCATCTGCACCATATTTATACGATCCATACTTAAAGCTAAATCCAAACAACAAAAATCAAATCTTTTTCAAAACCCAACAAGCAATTTCACTCCAAATTTGGTATTACACGATCTGAACTCAATATGAATCAAAATTCAGCAGAATAATCAATCAACAATCATGATCCCGAAAAGTAGCAAAAATAAAATATAGACCCAATACAGGGCTAATTGGAAACTTCCTATTCATATAAACGGAAGTCAGCTACTACTATAAGGCTCGGTTTGGTTCGGTTTAATGAAAAATATACCAAGACCAAGTGGGACACTTTGAGACAAGATTATCTCCAGCAAGGATGAAGTCATTGATGCTGAGGACACCTTTCTCCTTGAAAGCTGACACAGTACGAGGACTTGTGATCCTCTCCACGGTGCCTTTGAATGCTTCATGAAGCTTCTGCGATAACACCATCTTCTTCTGCTTTTTTCTTCACAGAATTTGCAGGTCGTTAAATTGGTTGATGGAAGTATTTTTACAAAAATAGAATTTGATGAGAGTCATGAGATTATTGAGTGCTTTATATATGGGTATCTTTTTATTCCACAACCATTATTCCTCGCTAGTCCCCCAGTCTTTCTACCTATTTTCGTTTTTTTAGTTGTCGCTTAATTAAAACCTTTTATTTTAAAATAATTAATATTTTAACATAATAAATTGAAACTCTATGTATATTCAATGTAATGTACTTTTTTTGTTCCTAAAAATTAATACATTTTAATTTTTGATGGTCAATAAAACACAATTTAAAACATAAATATCTCTTATTTTACATTCGAAAAAATTATAAAAAGTTGATACTTCAAAAATGTGTATTGAGACGAATCTAACGAGATCATGACTATATTATTACTGATCGTTTAATGAGAATTATTGATTAAATTTTTTAAAGTTTGACCACCAAAAGTTAATATGTATAAGTCTTTTAGGGACGGAGGGAATACTATATTTGTACTATATTTTTATCTACATTATTAATCAACTATTGATATAGTTTCAGTAATTAATAATATTATACATTTTCGACAAACTTGTTTTATTATTTTTTAGTTTCCTTAAATTACGCATTTTTTGTTTCTTTTTTAATAAACAATGAATACCCACTTACTAAGTAATAATACCGTCTTCGATTATTTTCTTTAATTCTCCAAGTTAAACAAAGTAACAGAAAAACAAAGAAAAAAAATTATATTACAAAACCCAGTTTTACAAATGAACGGCGGTGATTAACGTTTGAATAGTTGAAAAAATTGAAAGCATTAGATAGATAATAGGGTTAATCAAACGTTAATCGACTGAATATGTTAACGGAATTACCAAGTGGGATCCATTTTAAAACATAGGTGATGAATAGAAACACTTTAAAACATAGGTGATTGATTGGAAACATTCAACAAACATATGTGACTGTTGCTACCATTTTCAAATATAGTAGCATGTAAAATTACTAAAATATCCCCCCGAAAAAGTCACATGCAAGTCATGTGACTTATTTAACGGTTCATCAACGGAATGGGAGATCGACTGTAAACTTTTGAAACACAGGTGATCGACTAGATCGTTTTAAATTATAGGTGATCTCCCCTGCCACTAACCCTAGATAATAACCTAAGAGAATCAAAATCAATAACTAACATAATTAGAGTTAATCAAATAACTAAGTAGAAAAAACTCTTTGGTTGTGCTTGGTACGCGGGAATGGAATGAGATAGGAAGGAATGAAATTAAATTAGTTTGTATTACTTAGTTTGGTAGATAACAATGAATTTTGATTGCATTCCCTAGTTAACTTGATCCTTCCTATTTTCACATTTGTTGCAATGTTAATAATTACTTCAAAATATAATTTTAGGACTACATATCCACTTACCCATTTGCCTACCCTCAAACTACAGTTGATATAATCTTGAATAAAATTTTATTACATATTTGTCTACCCTAATAAAGCCAAATTGTATTAATCATCTACACAAAAGTGTGATGGAATGGACGGAATACTAAATACCAAAAGTGAGAACCATTTCCATTGTATAATGTTATATACAACGATGAGTTATAGTACGGTACGGTGCTCACTGAACCTCTCTAATATCTAACAAGCCGAGTCTTATTTCGATCATACAGAACACCAACACCTAGAGAAGGGCTGAAGAAACTGGTCCAAGACTTGATATCGACAGAATGCTACCTCCAATTCCCCTGTATGTACGATAAAGAGTACCCGACAGAAAAAAATAATTTGAATATAAAGATCCACCCCTTCCTATCATATGATCCATGTTGTTTATTGAAACATCAACTTCGGCATTTCTCTTCATTACCAGATCCCAAAAACTGCAAAAAAGAAATCACAATCTTGTAAGAAAAATCAATTCCAGAATCAGGGAAAGAAAAGAGTGCCCTTTATGATGCAATACTCACACGATGAGGCATCTCAATCGTAGGGGTAATTGAAGAATTAGTGGTGCATGTATCCTCATAGGTCGTACTTTTACACACACTTGAGTCAGTAACTGTAAAACCACGGTGGAGCTCAGCCAAGGGCAGGACTAGTTGTGGGGTTTGGTGTTGGTAAGGCAACCTAGGAGGAGTTAACGAGATTGACGGCGGAGTAGGGACCAGAACGATATCCTCCGTCTCTAAGAGGATCTGCTGAGTGGGAGAAGAAGAGGCTGGGGACATCCTGTTAGTCGAAAGATCAGTTTCCGCTGCCGCTAAGGCTGGTTTTGCCTTTTCTGCTTCTAGTGCTTTGGCTTTGACTCCTCGGTAATCATCAGTTTCCACTTCAGATATATCTACTGCTGCAACTCTTTGACCTTTCTTTGCTCTTCTATATTGTTTTACTTCTCCCACGCCACTTTTCCCCTTTAAGTAGAAAGAGTCTGTAGGCACCATTAATGCTGAGTTTGACCTACTTCTTTCTTCTTCTACTTTACTTTCTAGCTTTTCTAGTTTCTCCTGCATCAAAATACTTGCAACAGTTATAAATACTACATATTGAAGTGGGTCCAATCCAACATCCATGTTAATAGCAATGTTATGTAAGCATGTAAATGGTATGTTATCTGCACATTCCAATTCATTTTCCTTAAACATGCATGTATGTACAAAATTCGCATGTATTACTTGTACAAAATGGTAATGTGTATATCTGCACTACTTCGCGGTAGGTAAAAAGCATAGGTAGCATAATGACCCAGTTGGATTGGTTCCATTAGTCCAAGACATTAAGAAAATATGATCTTTGATTTCATAAGACATTTAAACTAATGAGGCAAACATGACTCATATTTAAGAATCCATCCATATAAGTGTAATGTAGTAGAATGTTCTCTCCCTGGTTCATTTACTGTTCCTGGATGATATGAACATTAAGGCTAAAGCTCTAGGCAACTTCAGTTTTTTATCAAACCAGATGATTTCAACAAATTTAGCGCATTTTTTTAGTCCAAGACATTAAGAAAATATGATCTTTGATTTCATAAGACATTTAAACTAATGAGGCAAACATGACTCATATTTAAGAATCCATCCATATAAGTGTAATGTAGTAGAATGTTCTCTCCCTGGTTCATTTACTGTTCCTGGATGATATGAACATTAAGGCTAAAGCTCTAGGCAACTTCAGTTTTTTATCAAACCAGATGATTTCAACAAATTTAGCGCATTTTTTTATCTCTGGATGCCTACATGGTTAAGAATTATAGCATATCGATAAGAATAATAACATATCAATTTGGTGGATATTTTTGCAATAATATAAACTAAAAGGGATTCGAAATACTCTATTAGCTGTCTAGACTAAATTGTTTTAGTTATTTACATTTGTGGACTACTACGTAGTGATAGAATATACTATGTACCTGCAACTCCTTCACTATATTTGAGATAATGTTAATCTGATGTTCCTTGCACTTCTCCTGGTGAAGTGTGAACAATTAGTGATATTTACTTTGATATGAATTGATTCGTGCAAATTATAACAATAGGCAGTATTTAATTCTATTAATGTTTAAACAATGAAATACCTCCGGAGCCTTGCTAAGGCCCAAAATGGCACAAGCAAAGGAATTAGCAAGCCGATTTAGTTCTTGATTTTCAGAAGGATTTGAAGAAACCACAATAGCTGGACTTTCCCTTTTATTTGATTTAAGCTCCTGTATCTCACTGTTCAATGCATATTAGAAATCCTTCGGTTATTTACATGGCCATGTGCTTATCCCACGCTATGAAGAAACTATAACTTGATGTAGTAACATTTAGCAAGGTCAAGATATCATTTAGTTTGCTAAAAAATGTGAACACTATTATTAGTTTTAATTTATAATACTACTTTGAGGACTTCCAAAATATTTGCACGAGCAAGTCTAGTACTTACCTTCTGAGCTTTCTGACTTCTTCCTCATGCTCCAATTGCTTCTTTTTAGCATCCCTATTGACGAAGGGTATCAAACCATTGATTAGCTATAGAAACAATACTTGTTTAAATTATTAAAAAGCTCAAAATATGACAATTTTTAGCCATCTCGCTGGGATAATTTCTTTTAGCAGCTTTAACTGATAGTAAATCAAATAATATACTACTTGGGGGAGTTGTAGAATATTTTGCACAAGCAAGAGTAGTATTTAGTTATTTACTCACCTTCTGAGTTTTCTGAGTTCTTCCTCATGCTCCAATTGCTTCTTCTTAGCATTCCTATTGTAACAGAGTATCAAATCATAACTATAGAAAATATACTTATTATTGTTGAAAAAGATATGGTCATTTCTAACCTTTTCAATGTCAAAATTTCTTCTTTTAGTGGCTTTAACTCTTTAGCAAAAATGGGATCTTGATTTATACCATCACCAGGCTCCCACCCAGGTGGTGGTATCCAATAAGGATCATCAACTCCAGCTTGCTTCCTTATAGTTAAAAGATCAGCACTCTCCAACCAGAATACCATTTGCCCTTCTGGATTGTGCCTCCTCCTGAATCTATCTTTCCCACATGGTGTTACTTTACCAGCCATGTGCTTAAGAAGATGATCCAATAATCCTGTATCCCCAATCTTCTTCCTTGCTTCTACTCTAAGAGCAGGGCGCATAATGGGGTTACTAGCCACTGCCCCCTTCGCCTTCATTACCTCCCAGAGGCTCTTTTCAGCTAATTTGTACCTTCATGCACAATTGTAAGAAACATAATCAAGATCAGATAGCATCAACCAAATATTTGGATGACTATTTATTCAAGATTATTTACCTCTCTGCAGACCATCTATCTTTTGTACTTTTTGTTCGTTTCCCAAGTTTGACTTTCTTGGTTTTCCTCTCAGAATCTGTGATATCGTTCCTCTTTCTCTTGACATCTTTATTGGCCTCTTTAATAACGACTTTTTTAACCTCATCGGATTCCTCCACCAACTCCTCTTCTTCTTTTATTACTTCATTTCCATCACTATCTTGATCTTCTTCTTCCTCTTTTACATCTTCATCAGAAAATTTAAATCCAAACATCAAAACTAAAACAAGAACTATTATAGAGCATATATGCATATATGTGCATGTATGCTATATAGTGATAGTATGTAGTACATACCATTGTCTATAATGGGACGCCACAGAGGTACAGGTATGTAAGGTTTTCCTAAGGCTGAAGAATCACCAGATACAATCTGATCTTCTTCTTTGATGCACTCCATCTCCTACCAAAAGAGTAAATAGACAAATTTCTTCACATAATCAATTTATGAAAGGTATATTCCGGGAAGGAGTCCAGTCACATATTGAAAGGTTAAGACCTTTCAGGTCAATTATAAGGTAATATGTTACTCAAGTATGAACAATTGGTTCTAGTGTAGAACTCACGTATTCTGCAACATATACATGCATACTTGCAACTTCAGATAAAACCAAATTGGCAACTAGGCAGCAATGACGAGTTTTCTATATGTGCACATGCAAATGCTTCATGTGTACTTTATGATCATTAGGTATTGATTGAAAAGGTCCATTTTTGTGCAAGTCACGGCTACATAAAGCATAAACAGACTTACGTATCACACATACACAAATACTGCAAGGCTTGATGTAGTTGAGACAGGTATTGGTATCTTTCTTTGCAAGACAAGCGAAAACAGGGGACACCTTTTACTAAGGAATCAGGAATGGACAAATTTGTACTCCCTAAAAGTGTCTCAACGAGCCCAGCAATTGTTCAGAGTATGGCGACGGGCATAACTTTGGCCACAAACTCTGGGACCTTATATCTACTGTTTAGGTTTATTCGGCTTAGGGTTTCGGGCATAATCTGTATAACACAATCCTTTACACCAATTTCTACAACGATTTGATAATACATTGTCATAGCTGAATATCAGTCCCATATTCTATTCTATCATCCGAGGGAATTTCGTTACTTTCTATTACGTGGTGCATATATGATCTTTTCAGTTTTCTTGTAAGTGGATATCTAATTGTAAGTATCGTTTTCATATGTGCTTCAAATATAACATAATTGAGAAAATTCCAAATCACCGGACAGTCGATATCTAATTGTAAGTCTCGTTTTCTTGTGCACTAAATTTAAGATAATTTCAAAGCACGCACACAATTCAAATTTTCCCTCCTTATCATACCCTCACAACAAGTCAAAACAATACACTATTTAGGTATTTCCAAAAAGGGCAAAACAACCCAAAAAGTAAGGGGCAGACTGAGTGAGTGACTGATATTAAAGAAAAAAATATATCCAACAATAGTATTTCAGCGTATTTTACTATTAACATCGCGTCCATTGCTTGCCAGTTAACTTTACACGGTTTATTAACCGTGAGAATTCAAAACCAAATTGAACAATATATAAGAAATTGAGATCGTCAAATTTAATCAAGACAAAAAAAATTAATGAGAAGGATGAAAAGAAACTTACAATCAACAGTATCGATTCACTATTGTTCAATTCTGTTCATCTGAAACACAATTAACAATCGGAATCAAAATTGCAGAAAAATAGCACCAATTTTATATTTTTTACTGAAACCAAAATTGCAGGAAAATAACTCACCAATTCTTTTGCCGAAATCAAAATTTGCAGAATAACAGGTAACCAATCTTATCAAAATTGCGGAAAACGAGTTCAATTTGTGAGGATGAAAAGGGGGAGGGTTAGGTTTAGGGTTTCGAGATTCAAATATGCTGAGTCATACATACTATTAAATAATGTGGTTATTAATGGGATTGTGACTGGGCCTACATAAAAAGAAAAATTGTTCGCGTAGTGACTAATTGAATTTCACAATTTTTCTAAAGATAAATTTATTAAATTCCGGACTTTTTTTTCCCGATTAAAATCAGAAATATGTGAATTTTATATTATGCTGTACATGCTAATTAATGATTGAGAGCACCTAATAAATTTATTTTACAATCATTTTTTTATTGTATTCCTCAAAAAAATTATTTAACTATTTCTTCTCTATTTAAGTGTATACATATACTACTATTGTCAATTAAAAAAGTATCAATTTTCATGCTCTAATTTAAGTTCTGAAACCACCGTTCCGAAAAAACAAACTCCAAAATTTAAGAATTTACCAAAATAAATGCATGGTCTAGTATCATTAACCAACTCCTTATTACTGTTGAATCATTTCAAAGAATTCGACGCATTCTATTTATTTTCATGTAAAAGGCGAGTTCTAACTTATACCATACATGAGGAAGGTAATCGAAAAAGAAAGAATGTGACCCATAAGTCGGACCAACACATGTTGTGCCGAGAAGAAGAACCACATATGTCTTATAGAAAACTACCCGAGATGAATTTATTGAAAAAATAAAATTTAAAATGCATTACAAATAGATAATAATAATTTATAACATTGCACTTAGGGCACATGTTAAAAAATAATAGACGAAAGTATATAACACTAATAAAAGTAGTAATATCTGAAAGCATATATAAGAATATATTCAAAAAACATTTTCATATCTAATTTCAAGTGCAAACTGTATATTGAATATTTTCCATTATTATCACTTTTACCTATGTCATGGGCACATTTTAGAAATGGACTTTTATATATGATTTTTAGTATTTTATAATTAGGTTTGATCATCTAACTAAATTCACAATAATATATTAGTGAAGACAAAATTATGTAATGTTTTTTTTTTTTGTAAATTAACTATGTCATGGGCTCTTGCTAGTGACCTAAAGGTCCTGAGTTCGAAACTCACCTCATCGCTAATTTACAAAAAAAAAAAAATTATGTATTGTTAACCACGCTTTAATGAACTATATTTAGGAAGATGGATAGAAGTTAAAATTTAGATTTAAGTAGATTAAAATGCATACATTTATTTGTTAATGAAATAATACAATCAATGACCATAATGGACGAAGTGACTGAGTTGTTTTGTGCGTCAATGGTCAAATATGATTTACTCCTAAAGCACAGCCCAAGAATTATATGTTATAGACATCACAATAGTAAAATTTTATGGATGAAAGTATTAATTTGTCCCCAATTTTTGAAATTATATAAATTAGCAGAATTAAGTGGAAGGTAAAATTATAATTTCCTTCCTCTAATAAACACTTTTATGGTGTGTATAGTATTGTTTCTCACGTAGATTATTTATTACTGTATTAAATATGTGCAACTCCCATCACATATTATACACATCATTATATATATTTACTAGCTATCTATTACATATACTCCATAGTAAGAAATAATTGATAAATAATCACTTTTTATATTTCCTCTATCTCAATATAATCATCAATACATACAAATTTAAAGATTATGATAACAAAATCTATTATTCAAATACAACAAATTTTGTCCCTAATTATCAATCTTAAAAAATAAAAATGTTTATAAAATTATGATCTAAACATGATAAAGTTAAAAAAAGTGGAATTCAAATATCTTTATTGTGAATCCGCTAATGTGAATAATCTAAAAATTAAATCCAAAATTTATATTAAAATGATTGAAGACGAAGTCTAACATATTCATCACTAAATAGATCCCACCATATATTTCATTCATATTTAAATTTAAGAACAAAGACAATATGACATATTTTTTCTCAAGACCAATAAAATTGTTTGGTCCTATATTTGTTGGAATATTTGGTTGACCAACAAGACATACATTTGATAATATCTTGTTACCTCAACTAGTATTGTAATGATCTCAAAATATTTTCCACATCTGAAAAAACCTCAATTATTCCCTTAATCTTTCACAGCTAGAACAACCAGATTTATTTCTCTCCAGCTCTTTCAGAAATCATAATTATAATATCAATTTAATGGATAGAAATGAAGATGGTATTATGAAGGAGAATCCTTGTAATGAAGAATCCTCAATTCTGAGGTCAAATATGTTTTTGCAAAATGTTGGGGAGGTTGTTCTTACACATAACTCAAATGGGTTGTCTTGGGAGTCAACTGATCCTGTTTCTAATGTAAGCTTTCCTGATTCTGTTACAATTCGGTCATTTTTGCTATAAAGATTTGATTTTTTATCTTGATACATTCATTAGAAGATATTGCATATGTTCTTTTTATTTATTGTTGTATGTGTCTTGATTCATGATATATGTTGTAATTAAGACATGCCATGTATTAAAAAATAGAACTTTGATCATGAAAGGGTTGTCTAATTATAGTTTTGCAGTTTAAAAGTGATATAACTCAAGTATAATACTCGTTGTTATGTTATAAGGTAACGATAATTTATGGTAAATCAACATTTTTATCAGTATTCGACATGACATTAGTTACTAGTATCTTTGGGGGATAACCTTTGGAGCAATACTATTGAGAGGATTATTGAGAGGTGTTTTGTGGCTCCCCATGCTCAGAGGACGAACAGTTACTTTATCCAGTGAGAATGAGAAAACTTGATTTGGTTGATCAACACTCATCAAAGTCTTGATAATTTAATCTATTGCAACTGATGTTATTTTACATACTCATGAGTTATTGACGAGACTATTTAGATCTCGTTATGTAGTCAATTTTCTTATAACGATGATGTTACTAGCTGAGTATGAATATGTTAGTTGTGTACTATTATTACCAACATGATATTAATTTCTTTTGTTCAAAATCTTTATAATTACTTTAGTCATACATCTTTTACGCAGGACCAGGACAAATCCTGTCTAGGTATAAAGGTAATTGCAAAGCGTGAATCTTCAATACGGTTCTCTGACATGTTCGCTGTTGAGCTTGTTGGTTGTGGTTCAAAACATGAATCAGCTCCAGATGCTGGGGGGTGTTTTCTGTGTCATTCCTCAAAGGTTTTCCAATACCCTCTTTTCTCTTAGTTTTGGGCCTCCTTATACTATTTCCAACACACGAAGTTGAAGCTAAATTATTATTCTTCGTTACCATTTTCCCTTTCAGATGTACAGATTTGCGGTGCACTGTGCCCAAAAGTCAAAGAGCCATCAGTCCTTGCGGGTCGCGTCAGTACATACTTTCAGTCACAAGAGTTTGCAAGCATGTCAGATGTGGATTAATCTAATAAATAAGTCTCTAAACAAGAATCTAGATCGACCTAAGAGCCTCTTGGTATTCATTATCAGTCAGTGATTTTAGCTTATAAAAAGTGTTACTATTGGGTTCTTTTAAAAGACTGAAATATGAAATGTATTCTTTTGTATATTATATCTGATTGTCCAGGTCTTCGTTAATCCTATGAGTGGGAAGGAGAATGGATGTAGCACTTGGGAGGCTGTGGCACCAATATTTTCTCATGCTAAAGTAAAGACAAAGGTAGATAACCTGAACACCTATCTTCTAATGATAAGTTATTTAAAAAAATTGATACCCAGGTACATTATTCTAAGGTTTTCTAATGGTTTATTGGGCATGTTTTCCTTATATGAAATTATGAATGCAGCAATAGAGTTCTTCAAAGTAAGCGTGTAAAGGTTCATTATATTGTTAAGATGGAAATAAGTTATATAAAATGATAAATTAGGATGATTGAGGTCGGAGGATAAGGAGATTCATGGATCTGTTGTTACTTTGGATACGTCAAGTATTTTTGGCTTCAAAAACTTTTAAGCGTTAAAGTACGTAATTACTACTGCCAATTAACAATTAAGCGTTATAATACGTCCAACTCTCTCTCTCTCCAACTTGCTAAATCAATTATCATCAAAATAAGGATCCTTTTACTCTCTACCATGGAAACTTCTAATGGTATAGAAGTAGTAATATCCTAATGAACACCATACTTTGGTAATCGAAGGGATCACCGAAGTAAAAAAGTCGGAGAATTACTTCCATGATAATCTATGAATATCGGAACAGATGTTGTCAAGTGAGACCATTGGACATCCATAGAGTTGTTATCACCAATTAGTCGTAAATTGTGAATTGGATTGCTTACTTTCTAGAGTACCCATAAAATCCGGTGGTTAATATTTTATTAACCAAATCGAACATGCCTTATCCCACTAAGTGGACTCTTCTATATGAATACGACGTCTCCAATTACCCCGTGTTGGGTCATCCCTTCCGTTAACCCCATGAACTCTAGGTCATTTGATGTAGTCTTCGCCCAACTCTTCTGCGGCCTACCTCGGCCTCTTTGTCCATTTGTGACTATCATAGTTTCACATCTAACTGGTGCACCTGTTACACCATCTCAAACCGTTCTCCCTATTTTTCTCCTCAATTGGAGCAACCCCTACCTTCTCTTGATTCACTTCATTTCTCATTCTGGTTAATATTTTATTAGATATCTAATATTGTTTTGTTTAATGCAAATACAATGCACACTGCTTTCATGTCTGAAGTTATTAACTCAATGTGAAATTAGTAGCCACATCAAACCAAAAATGTGCACTTATGCTCTTTCCAAATATTTCATCAGGTAATTGTAACACAGAGGGCAGCACATGCATTTGATGTAATGGCCTCAATCTCAAATGAAGAGCTGAAGTCATATGATGGGGTTGTAGCAGTTGTAAGATCATATTTTATCTTTACAATGTGGCTAATCTTCCTCCAATGTCATTAATTTTGTCATAACCTTTGAAGTGATTGAATGGAACCAATATACTTTGACTATAACTTGTATCTCTTCTTACATGTATTCCAAGCACACACAATTTGGGAACTTCTTATTCTGTTTTCATGTAAAACTGACTAGGGCGTTTCTTCTATATCTGTGCACCTTACTAACAATAAACATACTTCAGTCTCTGTCAGCCAGACAATGTAGTATGCTTATTGTTGGGTCTAAGAAGCATATGCTGCACTGCTATTTGACATGATGACATCTCAAAGTTCTTAGAATCCTCACTCTGAATTTCACCTTTTCATTTGCTATTTGTCCTAATATTTTGACCTGTAGAAGTTCTTTCGAATGATTAGAGTTATGGGTCCAAATATTAGCTCATTGCATCCTGTGTTCATATATTTCCTTTTTAATAATCACCATGTACTCTGTTCTAGGGTGGTGATGGGTTTTTTGGTGAAATCTTGAATGGAATTCTCTTGTCAAGGCACAAGGCTTCTTATCCACCCCGCCCTAGTGAAGGTGACAACCTTGCTGAGAGAAATGGAACTGTCATGGATCATGTTGCTGAAAGAGCGTCTTCTGTGTCTACTGGTCCTTGTGAAGATGACACTCCTCTTCTGACTCAATCAGGAAATGGTAGAGTGCAAGAAACTAATCTTGGTAAGTAGATAGCGAGTACATTTTTTATACAGTGCGTCACTCTCTATATATAGCTGTGATTGTTAAAGGTACTTATGAAAGAATTATATGGAGTTACAGGAACTGATGATGCTTCTTTTGACACAGGTTAGTTTATGTAGCCAAGGTAATCAATTAATGGCCTAATAGTAGAATGATAATGTTGTTGAAGTTCCCTGTAATTGAAAAAGTTATTAGTAGAAACAACAGAACATTCTTAATTTCAAAATCCTTTCATCCTTTCAACAGAGCAGGCTCCTGAGTTCTCTTTTCCAAATGAAAAATTTAGATTTGGGATTATTCCTGCTGGATCTACTGATGCAATAGTGATTTGGTAAGTTCTTCTCTTGTCGTGCTATATTATGTTTTGAACTAAGTCGATCGTATGCTTGCTGCCTATATTTTATGAGATAGCTCGTCATGAGGTTTTCCACCAATAGCCACCAGTAAGTGAGTTGACTAAAAAACGACTTCTAAATTCCTGGCATAATGATTTCATAGATAATTGGTCACAAATGAACCAGAACACGGATAAATGAGTAATGCAGTTTAGATTCGTTCAGTTGGATACTTTAATCATATAAATAGTTCCAGCTAGTTAAAAATAATATTGTGGTATTGCCTGTAATGGAGATCCCAAAGGGCTATCTCATGTTGCCTGGGATATAACTACTTGTGTTGTTCTTCTATGATGATGTGTTTACATACGATATTTATTCTTTGAACCACGAATTTGTGTTGTCTATCGAGAGCGGATTTTTGTTTTAAAGTGTATTGTACTTCTGATGGACTGTTGCTGCTTTATAAGGATCGTGTTGAATGTTGACACATATTATGTCTGATACTGATCTCTGATGACTTAGGCAGGTTTTTGTGATATTGTTCTTGAACTGGGGCTTACTAAAGCAATTTTGAAATTGCAGCACAACTGGTGCTCGAGATGCGACAACATCAGCATTGCAAATTGTACTCGGTAAAAGATTGCGCATTGATATAGCTCAAGTTGTAAGATGGAAAGCAACATCTACCTCAAAAGAAGAACCTTCTACACGCTATGCTGCCTCATTTGCAGGGTACCAATCTTGTACATTTCTTATGTTATGTCTTGTATCTGCCAAGCAATCAACATGTTATATCCCTTCAATTATATAATTGTGTTCAACATTTGGTGCTTCTCCTGTTGAGGGTTCACTGAATTCAGCATATAGGGTAAAGTATGAGCTGAGAGGATAAAGTATATTTTTCTTCATTTTGTTATTTATGCTTGATAAGTGTGCTACTGCTAATGATTGTTTGAAGGCCAATGTGGTCAGGCTATAAAACCTAGCTTACTCAAGTTGGCCTGATGTCCTCATTTTATATAGCACTCAAGTATAGGAGAAAAACTTACGGTCTTTAATTCACCTTTTATGGTTTTTCTTTCATTCTCCTTCTTAACCCTGTCCTTATTTTATAGTTATGGCTTTTATGGAGATGTTATAACGGAGAGCGAGAAATATCGATGGATGGGTCCTAAACGGTATGATTTTGCAGGCACTAAGGTGTTCCTTCGTCACAGGTACGGTTTCATGATGTACAATTTTGTAAGTGTTGCCTCTGCTTCTCCTTGAGCCATGACTTGCCAATATTCTTTTACTGGTCTAATGAGGCTTTATGAAGTCAAATCTTAGTTTGACCTTACCAAAGCGTTATTCTTGAGACATGGATCACCTTAAAGGGTATTAATCTTAGTTATAACTAAGACCTAAGAAATAAAAAATGAATAAGAACATGAAACCCCCAGTTCTTTGGCCTCTTCTTTTCCTATTGCCTTCCACTGTGATCAACAACATGACCTACAGTTTGATAGTAATCCCTTGAGGTTCATCTGTATCACTAGACTAGCCTTAGAAGAAATAAAACCGGCTTGTTTAGATTATCCACCATTGACTCTTCTAGTTGTCTTATATCTATCTATAGGTTCCACTTTTTAGTAATTCTTCTATGCATCTTTTCAGTTCATACGAGGCAGAGGTTGAGTATCTGGAATTAGAACCGGAAAGTACAAGCTCGATATCTGAGGAAGTCCCTTCAGTTAGTAGGAAGAAGGGGTTGTGGCGCCTACCTAAAAAATCTGATAAAGTTCCTTGCCGTGCCAATTGTGATGTATGCAACTTGAAAGTACTCCATAGTTTGCCATCAAGTACCAGTTCAGTATCGTACTCCCAGGACTCGAGGTGGAAGAAAACCAGAGGGCGTTTCCTTAGTATTGGTGGTGCCGTAATTTCTTGCCGCAATGAGAAAGCTCCGGATGGTCTGGTTGCTGATGCTCACCTTTCAGATGGCTTCCTTCATCTAATTCTTATCAAAGACTGCCCTCGTGCTTATTATTTGTGGTAATTTCTCTTTTACAGACTATATTATATTTATGCATAAGATCAGTGGAAGTAATTGCCCAAGAGGGTTGTTCTTTGATCCTGTGTTTGTATGCTCTTTTATTGAATGAACGAATAGTGATTAGTAACCTTCCATCTTCTTTCTTTTAATTTCTTCTGTTTCCTAAGACATAATCCATATTAACCTAACTATTTTGTCTACGCCTTGTCTAAAGAGAATGAATAGAGTTAAGCGTCTATGGTTGTTGGGAAATGTTTTCCTCTAGTACATCATGTGAACACTTTCGAGTAATTGTTTGGTACAATAGATTATATTTTTTCATTATGATTGATATTTGTAGGCACCTTACCCAACTTACAGTGAAGGGTGGACGCCCATTGGAGTTCGATTTTGTTGAACACCACAAGGTCTACATTCCTGATCTCCTCACCTGTGAATTCTTAGTTCTTTTAGATAAGAATCCACCCTAACCTTTAATCCTAAAACAGACTCCAGCTTTTACATTTACTTCCTTGGGCAAGGAAAGTACGTGGAATGTTGATGGTGAGGTCTTCCAAGCACATAAACTCTCAGTTCAAGTTTTTCGAGGTCTTATTAACTTGTTTGCGAGTGGTCCTGAAGTCTAGATAGAATAAGCAACCGGTAGGCTTCAATCTCGTCGTGCTACTTGTGAAAAGATTGTACTAAAAAAAATTCCATCGGTATTCATGGAACACAAAGCTAAAGGTACATATTTGTTCTCCTTAACAAGGAAATTCTATTTCATATTACTTTACAATACATTGGGGTTATGAGGTTCTCCTATCATCTGTACCGCTCGTTGTTGGCTAGTAACTAATAAGCCACAGTAACGTGCATCTGATGAATCAACCTCTGTAAGCTATTGTAAAAATGTTGTATCTAGAAATAGACGGATTTGTTCCTTCTGTATAAAAACTGATCACATACGATTATCGACTTATAGTACAATCAGAGGAAGAAGTTCCCACCATTTTGATTATATGTTTTGGGTGCCATTGAGGAATTTTCCATTATGTTTTCATGTTTATTGGTATTTGCTAATAAGCTATAACAATAATATATTTTTGTTTACAAAGACATCCAAAAAACTGTGCATGTTTCCATTTAGTTAAGGGCGCCACCCTCTCAATGATTGTGGTTGTAGGTCCTTACTCGGTGAGATTTAGGAGTCTGGAGCACCACCATTTCCCCTTCCCGTTTATTAGGGAGGCGGCGACACTGCTCCTGTCTTTGTCTAGTCTTTGTAATTGATAATGTACTGGTGGGAGTGGCATTTGTGTCGACTCCAAATGCGTCTATACCATTACCTTCAAATTCTACATAAAATGGGTGGATATTACATTTTGATATGGCTAGAGAGTTGTTCTTGAACCATTTTGCATTTAGAACGAATGACTATGTTGCCCATCGTTCACTGCCCTTTAAATCACAACTTGAATGAGATGGAAAATTCGACTCGATGTTAGTGCAGTGCAATACTAATATATTTTAGCTCGGCTGATTTTGGTCCGAACACTGGATTTCATTTTATATACATCGAGCATAGGAATGTTCGGTCCCTGAAAGTTGAAAAGTTGAGTGTTCGAGTTGATGAGTTCAATTTGACTTGATTATTTGATATTTTTATGTTATACAGAGTTAAAAAGAACAAATTATTTCAAAATCTCGTTTCGAGTCGATTAAGTGTAAGAGAGCCGATCAAACTCTTAACGTTTTGAAGACTTAAGAAGCGTTAATGACAAGGGACAACACCTATGTTTGTCTCATTTCACCAGTCGATCATTTAAGTTTTAAAGTATCCCATATTGATCATTTATGTTTCAAATTGTACCCGGTTGATTTTTCATCCACTATTTCGTTTGATCAAAGGTTATTGAGCGCACGTGAGAAGCATGTGACGTTTTAGGAAATGGTATTTTTGTCATTTTTTAAATTGATATTATGACAAAAAAAATTAAAAATCAGAAAGTTTAATGACATGGAACGTTACTTATGTTTGACTCATGTCACTAATTGATCACTTATGTTTTAGAATGTCCTAGTCTATCACTTACATTTCAGAGTAACCCAATTGATCACTTATATTGTAAATTGTACCTAATCGATTTCATCTATGACTTCTTTCCGAGAGTCGTGTGTTTCTATGAAATACACGTGAAATGCACGTGAGCTGTAGTGATATTTTTGTAAGGATATTTTTACCATCTGATATGGATATCAAGCAACTGGTTTTTACTAGTAGTATAATTATACTCCAACATACCAAACAAACATTAAAATCCTTTCCCTACCAACAATCACCGATCGCCTATTAATATTCACACTTAACTGCAGTCAAACTCCACACCGTAGAAAGGAGACAACCATGGCAGCGTTGACTCCACACGACGACGATCACCACCACCACCACCACCACCATGACCACCAGTAACAACCCTTCTCTGACCCCTTTCACTCTCATATAATTCGAATTATGAGTGCGGAGATTCTGTTACATCGAATTATATTCTGTTAATATCCTAACATGCATATTATTTGTTTTCAACAGTTAATTTAGAAAATTAAAAATTAAAAAGACGTGTGATGAACTGATGATCGCTCTAACATAGATGAGTGTATTCTCTATGAATAGGGATAGTGTTTCGTCTTCTTGGGTTGGTCCAGATGGGAAGGTGTACCATAGCCACGATGGACTAGCGCCACACTCTCACGAACCCATTTACTCACCTGGGTATTTTAGCAAGAGAGCTCCACCTCTTGTTCACAGAAATTTCAATGAAAGAGCCTTCACTATTGGTATTGGTGGCCCTGTTGGAACTGGGTACTTTTTTAATATCCTCATTTCTTTTATTACCTTGCTTATTTTAAAAATACGATGGAAAAGATACTCTTAATGCATCATCACGATATTATAAAGTTTGAGGCGTCCAAGGAGGTAGAGGTCGAGGGTCCTCCCTCGAGATTTGAATATTCGTGGAGATCGGATTTGGGTACTTTGTCTTTAATGTCTACATGATTGCTTGTGAGGTTAAAGGAATTTTTGGTGATTATGTTATGTGATATTTATATTGGGCTTTGTAAGTTTGGTGGTGGAGAATGGTAAAAATAATGTTGCTTTTGGAACTTTTAAATTTGCCAATTGTCAATTATTTGCAGAAAGATCACATTTTTTTTCAGTTTCAGCTTGATGTGAATGTCGATTTTAATTAGCTTTAGTTCGAGTTATGAATATTGGAAAAATATTTGCAGGAAGACTGCGTTAATGCTGGCTTTATGTAAATCCTTGAGGGACAAGTACAGCTTGGCCGCTGTAAGTATGCAACTTACCTACTGTGGTACAACTTTTATGCATACGAGATTGCTCCTGATATGTTATATAGTGCCATATACTTCAGAACTGTATAACTGAAAAGCAACAGAACTGGTCGCTAGTGCAAATGTCTTAAACCTTCAAACCTCCATACTTGAACGGGGTCCATGTTATCGTTAACCGTTTATAAAAAAATAGCTCTGATATATGATTAACATATGTAACCATTTCAGAGTCCGAGGGATGTTTAACTATGTAAGTCTTCCGGTATTAAATGCGATAATTTAAATGTTTAACTCTCTACTCTTAATATTATGATGTCTTAAGAGTGGTAGCATTGTCTTAGGTGACAAACGATATATTCACTAAAGAGGATGGAGAGTTCTTGATAAAGCACGGAGCTCTCCCCGAAGAAAGAATCCGTGCTGTGGAAACAGGTGGCTGCCCTCATGCAGCCATTAGGGAGGACATCAGCATTAACCTAGGACCTCTTGAGGAGCTTTCAAACATGTTCAAGGCTGATATACTTCTTTGTGAATCTGGGGGTGGTAATTACCTGTTCAATTTTTTTATATCTAAAATATTGAGTTGTTGATAGATGAGATTTATCCCATTATTCTTGTAGTTTGGTGGATATAGGACTGGTTCTTGCAATACTTAATATAATCTGTGAGCCTCCGATATGAAAAATGGTTAACTTCATATAGTTGCAACTTGCAACAGACAATCTCGCTGCAAATTTTAGTAGAGAACTGGCAGACTACATAATTTACATCATAGATGTATCAGCTGGAGACAAAATCCCACGGAAAGGAGGCCCAGGCATTACCCAAGCTGATCTCCTGGTATGTTGGTTTGGTATCTCCATATATGAGTACTGCATGTCATTAGTTGGAAACACCCTAACTGCTGTTTGCTTGCAGGTCATTAATAAGACTGACCTTGCAGCCGCTGTTGGAGCTGATTTGAAAGTTATGGAGCGAGATGCACTTCGTATGCGAGATGGTGGCCCTTTTGTCTTCTCTCAGGTTCGTTTAATCTGGTATTCTGGTTGATAGAAATCTTTCCTCATCGCACAGTCATTCAATTGTGAAATACCGTAACTTTACTTGTTGATGAAGTTGCAATAAAACATGCCCTAATGGCTCTAAAGAGGCTCCTGCTTAAGCAGTGAGGGGGATGGTCGGCATTGGAGTGTTTGATGATGTTGCTTACTCAATGTAAGGGTAATCATTAAATTGATATTTCATAAGCCAAACTGCATGGAATTGAGTGGTTTCTGGAGTTAATGTTTGATTGAAATTTCACTTGTGTCAATAATCGAGAGGGCACATTGTCTCGTTCATCATCTTTCACCATCTGTAAATGCTTCATTACCGAGTTTGTTTTGTGTTATAGGTGAAGCATGGGGTTGGAGTAGAGGAGATAGTGAACCACATTTTACAAGCTTGGGAACGGACTACTGGAAAGAGCCGTGCATGATGATGCCTAACGATGTATGTGGATCGTTTTGATGTTATAAATATCTAGTACTTACTAGAGTACTATGCTTTTGGCTTTGACCTTTTCTTGTTGGGATTCTAGTTAATCTTTCTTTTTCTTTAGCTTCCAATGAAAAAGTGTTCAATAAATGAATCACTTTCACTTTCACTTTATCAATACATAATTTTAAATGATATCATCATATACTTATGCAGATACTACCATCGCTTTCTATCTACTATGCATAATGTAGTATAATGACTCTCAATGTTTAAATAATGAACACATGTAGTTTCTATAATGTAGACATGTAGTATAATGATCTCCAATGTTTAAAGAATGAATACATGTATAAACAAAGGGAGAGAAAGTAGGAAAAAAGGGGTTCTATCGTTAAAGCTGATTTCACATGCCATGGCACCATCTATACCTGTTCAGCAAGAAAGCAAAAAGGAGATCAAGTTGGTGCTTTTTGTTATCAGTTTTCCAGAAAGAGATGAATCGAAAGGGAAAAAGTATTTACCAATCAAAATCACATCCGGTTCGTATCTTGGACGTTCGATGAAGACCATAGGGGTAATCTCTTTCGTCCCTTCTGATGTTTTGGAAAGCACAGCAACCTATTACAAATATGACCATGAGTAGCAAGACCATGACAATGTTGACTACTGTGATTTTGTGCCAATCTGATCTGAAATTCTCAAGAACTCCGGCTCTACAAGAATCACAGTCGTAGCAAAGAATGTTGGGATCATTGTTCCATCTATAGCAGTCAGGTTCTTGCACTTGTGTTGTTTCAGTATAGTCACAACTTGTTGGTGGTTTGCAGCATCCAGACTGCATCATATGGAAGTAAATACCATAAGGTTGTCGTTACAAGGATACAAACTCCATCATTGCAATCTATTCGATACATCCCCTTCGAGGTACAATATATCACTTAGACCGTTTCAGATAATATCTAATATATGAGACGAATAACTCGTAGTAGACTAACAGTGATAGAGATAACTAACCTGAACAGGAGACATGGCTTTTGTAAGATAGTCAAAGGGAGACCATGACATGATCTGAGCACAAGTGTTGGAGCCCAAAATGCAACTCCTGATTCTCATCCAATATTGCTCATCTTCTACTCTTCTTCTCAACCAAGAGGAGTACTTATCAATATGATACTCCTTATAAATCCTTCCAGCTAAATCAACTCCATCTCCTTGGCTTGTAATAACATAGCCAAACAGTGTTATTGACATTAAAGCCACTACAATGAGTAACATGACAAGTAAGTATATCCACAACAACCTAGAAACTTGAAAGCAGGCACCCATAAAACCAACCAGAGATATTATCAGAATGACAAATCCGACTACCAGAAGCGGTGTTCGGAGAAAACTCTCGCAGGTTGTGTTGCTCCTCCCCATCCATAGGCCGGCTCCTATGATTGGTATCGATGCTAAGAGTGATACAAGGTTCAAGAATCCTAACACTGTGCTACTAAACCTATTATTATACATCGTTTTTTTTGTCTTAGAAATCTTCTATTAGAGTATAGATGCCCTTTTCAAGCTCTTTCAAATGTGTTTATAAGTAAGATGCGTTTGTGTTTTCTTTCGACCCTTTTTTTCTTTTTTGCTTTATGGTACTTGATAGTTATAGAAAATTGTTTTGCTTTTTTCTTGAACCCTTGTTAAAATCATGGAAGAGACATTGTCTGCAATATTTAATGTTTTCATCATTCAAAATGAAGTCTATCTCTTGCTTTCTTGCTTGCCTATTTTGAAAGTTATATGGTAACTTTGAAATGCTACACGTGATACTGATTAGATTGCACTCTTAGCTAAGGAAGCAAAAGATGATCATTTGGTAGAAATAAGCTAAACACTGCAAGGCAAAAAGTGTTTGTAAGATAGACATAAAATATTGCATTATGAAGGAGCCAACTGGATGGGTCGTCAGCTATAGATGTGACTTCAGTCGATGAAATGTCTGAACTTTGACATTAATTCCCAAAATTGTTTTACACATTCGAAAATTACAAAGAATGAATTTTAGAAACCGTCGTAACTCAGTAAAATTTAAGCCAATAGCCTTGGGTGTCAAGCTATAGAGCCTCAAGAATATTATTTTATACGTAGTAGATAAGCAAAAATAAAGTTTTACCCCAAAACCGAAAAATCGGTCCGAAACCGGCGGTTTTAACCAAAATTGATTTTTCTGACCAGTTTTGGTTTTTTTTTTTAAATAGCTATAATCGAATAGTTTTTTTTGTTGTTGTAAAAAACCGGTGTGACTTCACCCCTAGACCCTAGTCAAATGTGTGATAGGTGGCCAATTTGCTCATTGTTGTGAGTTGTGACTTGTGAAGTTGTGATGAACTGGTTTATCAACTGGACCGGCCTCCTAGGCCCAAGCTCTCCAATAAAGTTCATCAAATCAGCCCATCACCCAATCTATATAAAGGTCAAAACCCTAGATTCAATTAATCTCACATATCTTTTCTCCTTGCAGCAATAATCAATTCCCTCTGAAAATCAACAATGGGTAAGCTCAATTTGTGAAGCACAATACTAAAATATACTGTCAATTTTTTTTCCCCAAAACTCAAAATTAACAAAGTACAAACAAATAAAAAAATTGATAATTTTTTCTTCAAATGTATACGAAATACACAAAAAATCCAACCATGGAAAACCGAAACTTGACAATCTTTTTTGATTGATTAATTAATTTGTAAATTAAATTAGTAATTGATTTGTTTGGATTAATTACAGGTAAGGTTCACGGATCATTAGCTCGAGCTGGTAAGGTTAGGGGTCAGACCCCAAAGGTTGCGAAGCAGGACAAGAAGAAGAAGCCACGTGGCCGTGCCCACAAGCGGATGCAATACAATCGCCGTTTTGTTACCGCTGGTCAGTTTATATTAACACTTGAATTTATATACATTGATAAATTTGTGATTTTAATTAGTTACTTAATCAGTTAGGTAATGCACCTATTGAATGATTCTGTATATTTGGTTTATGATGTATTTGTCTATCTCTATACATATTATAGAGATGAGAAATAAGTTGTTACTCCATTAGTTATGCAGTCAGGTCTACTTCTTTATATCCGTAAGGGTGGCCAAGTTGGTGGGGTAGGTGAGCTCATGACCTTCGAGTCCCCCTACCGACGCTCTTCACACATTGACATGGTTTGCTAGATTCTGTTTCATTGAGTGATCTGTCTGTGAGTTTGGAATAGTATGTTAAACTTCGTAGCTCATTAGGCCCCCATAGAGATATATCCTGTTATGCTGATCATGATTTGAATTTTGTTGATTTTCGTTTACTGCCTGATCTACTAGTTGCTGATAGAAATTTATCTGTAGTAGATTGTTGCGACTAGTTAGTTACTGCAAAACATGTTTGGTAATTCTCGTGATATATTTTGACTCATGCAGTTGTTGGCTTCGGAAAGAAGAGGGGACCTAACTCATCTGAGAAGTAATTGTTTAGTGTCGACATGGAGTTGCCCTCTCCTGGGATCTTGATTTAGGCATGTACTGTTGTTTCATGATTTAAATTTGAAGTTAGTTTCTCCATACATTTGTGTTGTGTTGAACTTATGTTTAGTTGTTTACCTAAAATTATGCTCTATTACCTTTCACTTATGTATGGAGAATGAATTATAAAGCCAAAAAAATGCAACTACTTCTTAGTTTACTAGTATGTTAATTTTCGACTGCGATGCCATATGCTAAAAGCAATTACTTCGAAAAAAATTGCTGACTAATTCGAAGAACTGCATTAACTCTTCACAAATTTCAAAATTTTGAGGCTTCGGAAGAGAAATTTTACTTCTCAATAGGAAGTATTCGTTCTTAACAGGAGTATTGAACACCACAACCTATCATGTACAACAATGACCATCATGCATGTGTTTTAATTTTATACTAAAGAAAGCCTTCGTTGGTCGGAGAAGTGGAACCCTTTTCAGTTGCAGGAATTGAGTCAGTTAAAACTGCTTTGGTTGCATCCAAGTGATTGAGACGACATGTTCCGAGGAGGATTTCTGGTAGTTCTTCCTCTGTCTCAGCCTACAATTTTGAAATAATAGGTAAAGTCAATGAGCAATCAAAATATCTAATTCACCTACGACAAAAGGTGTGTTCTTATACAATAATCGCATTGGGTAAAACAAAAAAGGCATCCTTATAGCCTTCTAGGCATGCAAGAGTTGCTGCTATCACCTGTACCAAGAATGCCAATTCCATAACAAGATTGCCGAGGTACCCAAGAACAAGGTTAACCACACCATTCGCTATTGTTGATGAGCCAACGTCGATATCAATCTAAAAGATCAAGACATACTCAGTAAGGTCAAGAAGCTACAATTTGTTTAGATGTAACAGAGTTGGTTCCAAAAATCATCTCTGTCATACCTCCATATAGTTCTTCCCTCGGAAATAACGTGATTCGAGTGCTTGACCAACTAAACATGCTTTCTTTCCAACACTCTGCTTGACTATCCATGATCCCTACCAACAAATTTCATACACAAAAGGTCGCTACTAAAACAAAGGTATAAATGATCAATATGAAGCAAGAACAATGACAGTTTTAAATTTGATAAGAGATTAGAGTAATTTGTTCGGAAGATAGTGGGGACTGACCTTGGAGATGTATGGTATGAGCTTAAACCTAGAATTCCTAAAAGTATCATCACCATTCACAAAGCGGTGTAGTAAGGGTGTTTCTTCCAATGGTTTTCTGAGCATGTAATAGAAGGCGAGGTTATGTCTAGTTGACCCTGGAATCTGAAATCCGCGAAGTATCTATCAGCGGTCTAAACATATATACAAGAGGTAGATTAAGAATTAAATATTACCTGAATATTAACGACGAAGAAGAATTCTTGTCCTCCCATAGCAGCGTATTTCTGTGAATGATGAATAAAGTTTTTCGTTATAGAGGGCAACCATGAAGCAGTTTCTGCAAGTCCTTTTGCATACATAACCTTCCGAATAATCTTTCAAATGGAAATAAGAAAAGGCGACCAGACCTGAACAATTCCTCCAGGTCGGATGCTAAGATTATCTTCACGCTTGTCGGATCTTAACCAATCCGCAGCAACCAATTTTGTCAATGTTTCTCTTGCTTTGTTCTGGTACAATTGGAACGACTCTTACACATAGATAGCTCAGGGCAATGAAAGCAATTAAATACATTGTCTACTTCAATCAGTTTGAAATATTCAACCACGAGTAGTAACAACTGTTAATCGTATTTATGTGATTACAAATGACGCCCATGGTTGCATATTTATTTCCAGTTTTTTGAACCAGCAACCAATATTTCCCTCACAATATGACACTAAATAGGAAGCGGAGATAAGAATGATGAAATCAAAGAACATGGCGGGTTAAAGATACCTTCTTCTGATCTTTCAGGTACGTGTCTCCACGAACTAGAAATAATGAAGGATCGCCATCAGCCCAACTACATGGCATATTATGAGTTGAGTCTTTCGGAAGAGTGGCTCCATAGGAGCTTGATACACTATTATCCCATGAAATCTCGTTTAAGTCCATGTAGCCCTTCTTTGGGACTGCAATGAAGCATCCGCACATAATCAGAAGTTGTTAATTCACCTCAAATAATTGTCATGAAACTATCCACACCCTTTGGTAATCACTAACCACATGTAAAATCTTGGAGTTTCTTCATTAAGTTACCAGTTGAAGATCGTTTTTGCTGAGATGAGTCCTGCAATAAATAACCTAATCAGAAATTGATCTGTCTGTAAGCAAAACTTCCACAACAAAATAAATCAAATACTCCCTCCATCTGATGAAGATTTACAATTTTTTCAGAAGTTAAATGTAAGAAGAGTGAAAGTAGACTATCTTCATGGATGAAGGGACTATAATGAAATACAGTATTTCTAAAGAAACTGACCGTGTAATACTCTTCTGGACTTTCCTTCAATGACCATCCATGGAATGACTGTTCCTCACTTGAAGGTTCAGGGACATCATAGAACTCATCAGCTGTATCATGTAATCCAGAGAGACTGGATGCCGTAGAAAGTACTAGGTCGTCTCCAGATTGCTTAAGCCGCTCCTCTGTCCTTGTGAAATTAATTTCTGTTTTGATCTGCTCTTGATCATTCTGAAACATTCCAACATCATGGGAAGCCTCTCCTGCTGAAAATTTAGATGAATAGGAGTTTCCTGATTTGTCCTTGTACAATTCAATCATTGCTGCAAACAAAGTGTAACTCGCACGTTATTCCGACTTAATAAACATAAGATGACAGGGAAATTGCTTTTAAAATGAAGTTGTATCAAACAGGAGAACCTGATAGTTTCCCAAGTGCACGAATAGTTATGGTCCGGGAAGAAGCTTTCTTTAAATAAGACTTCCAGCACTTCCAGTCAATAGAAAGCATATGCTTTACAACAGACTGATTTCCCAGCTTCATAGGAGTAATTACATATCCACCACCTATTCAATTGTAAACATGGAACTTCTTTACTAAATGTAGCAAGTCCACATTTAAGGACGCTCCATCAACAGTTCTTGTAACAAGTTTCACAAATCACACTTCTACGTATGTTGTTCGAAGGCGAAACCTTAAATTGCAGTATTATATACCCCGAGATATTTTTAAGTTCTCTATGATATTTACTTGTTAAAGATTTATTTTCTCGTCTAAGACTCCTCAAACTAATAACAACATCCGTCCATGTTCTATGACTCTCCAATTTATCACTCTTTCCTAGTCCTCGTGATATACTTATCAGTATTCACCTCAATGACCTCATTGATACTGGTTTCTGACATTTTTCTATCATCTACTACACCGCTCACTAAATGATTACTAGAACAAAAATGATAGATTGAGCTCTTATAAACATGGTTAGCTGAATATCATAATCAAGTAACCAGATATTTTACATGCATCTCACATAGAGCGATATATTCATTTTAATGAACTGTTTGTTATTGAATAGTGGGTAAGTGTCCTATTAACTATGACCCCGACAAGAGAAAGGCTACATATTAAACATCAGTATTTATGTTCCACGTAACATCAATAAATTCTGAATGATGGATGATATATTCATTATTATAGTATAAATTGAATTAAACCAACCAAATATGATTATACGAAACCTTTAACACCTCATGACAGTATATAATGAGTGCCATCACAGAACTATAAATTAATTTTGCATTTGAGGCAATAATATGCAAAGTAGGTCCAAGATTGTCACATCTCATTTCAATTTAAAGTGAACCTTACTCTTAAGGTTAGCCCTGACATATCCAACTTTGGGTGGGCACTTCCTGTGGAAGACCGAGTGATAGAGAATCACTGCATTAAACAAGTATATACATATTTAGTGCAGAATAAAGATATGAATTTTCAACAAGTTTAGTGCAGAATAAAGATATGAATTCATACCATATGTTCCATCATCTTCTCTTCTCCAGTAACGTCGCAGGACCATGTCTCTTCTTTTTAAACTCCTGCAAACTACAAAACTTTATGAAGTGCAAAGGGGTGTAGTAGAACTCTAGAAGGCAAATGGGAATTCTAATGATCTGACCATGGTAGCCAATGCCTATTAAGTTGAATATGGATTATATCAGTATGACCATCGAGGTGCTCCACAATACTGCCTCTATAAAAGCTGTAGTCCCATCTGGGAAATGGAAAAAGGAAAAAAATTATCTAGTCAATCATTACAATAGATATACAAGTCCCAAGACAGGGAAGATAAACAGGGCTAAGAAGTACATGAAAAATCTGAAACATTCCTTCCATTGGTTCGAAGTAAAATAGAAATGAGAAAATCGTATCAGTATAAGTAAAGCATGAGATTTAACAATTTACTCTGATCTTGATGGGCCAAGTGACATGAGAGTCTCGAAAATTTCTTCCGGAGTTCCATCAACTACACCAACTGCCATTATTGCTTTATGATCACGCCATACCTACAAAAAGTAACTTGTCATTTTCAAATAATGATACGTGCACCAGTTTACGGGATGTATGAAAGATAAAAATCCCACTGCATTACCTTCCCATTTAAATCCATGTCTTTTGATTCCTTAAATAGTCGCAAACCTATGTAGATGACGAAGAGGGACATATGTTAGCTAAACTTCTACCTGCAACTTGATAAGAAATTTGAACTCTTACCGTTCTGGCAACCAAATATTTTCCATGGTGAAGGTGCAATAACATCAGATGTCATTGCATCTACATGCAAGGCTGATTCAGAACTCCAATCAATTGAGTTTCTTCTTGCCGATCTTGTAGAGACATTTAATCTGCCCAACCAAATATATCTAAATCAGACTAGTAACACGCATTTTATAGATCACCTCCAATTGAGCGATGACACAACACTAGTCATTCATATGTTAAGAATTAGACCATGAACAAAATACCATTAAGATTTGGCCAATTAGCATATTCATTGATACAGAATGACATGATGTGTGCAATAGACATTGGCCTTAATGAACTAAAAAATGAAAGCTTGAGATGGCATACCAAATTTGGAGACGACATACAAAAGTAGTTCATATAATTTGAAGAATCAACAAGTTCTTTCAACTAGAAAGCCCATGCTTCTTCAAATTATAGATAGACATCTAAGGTGGACTCAAATGAATCATTCTGAAGCCAAACGTTAATTTCCTAGTTTTCAGTTTCAATATATAATTTGGTAGCTTTTGTAAATTCACAGAGGGACTTTTGAAAGATTATTGTTCAATGAACGCTCATTGTCATGGAATCAATTTTAGGTTCCTCACTTAGTTATCTGTAAGTATTGGAGTTCTCTACATGTATTAGCCTACTCCAACAGGCTACTCCCAGCAAGTTTGAGAAACAATTCCCTTCCCGGAGTGTTTTACTACATTTTTTATTATTCTCATTGTTATTTTATCAATGAACCAGTTAGTCATGCAAAGAAATGGAAGGAAACAACAAGTTAGAAGTAAAACAGTTCGACCTAAAGGGTTGCCATTGTCTTTTAGACGGAGATTTTATGTTCTCCGCTGGCTTCAAAGCCACATTTTGCAAAGAGTGGATCCACATAGCTGCTGCTTCTGGACTAGTAGCTCCTAACTGAAATATTGTATACTGAGATTAATACTCATGACTTTGTGGGACATTATCAAAGAAAGAAAATATACTTTGAGATACACCTTGAGCTGATCATTATGATTAGAGGTATTATACAAGGTGAAAATGAAGAACGCCTGAAAAAGGAGACGAGATTGTTACTGGAAAAGCAAAAATAAGTTCATGTCTAAACAAGATCATTCACTTTCTAAAAGTATATGTGTTGAATTGCGTACTTTTCGACGGAAGGCCTTTCTCCCGTTGTCCGTGACACGAATGCAGGGATCTATGATTGCACTTCCTAATGGTTCCTGGCACAAGAATATAACCAATGTATGTTATAATTATCTTCGTTCGAATTAAAGACTATTAAAAGTGGCATCTTAGTAACACCTCTTAACTATGTAATTGAAAGAAACATCATTCATACAGTATCTATTGCATATGATTATTCAAGATGCAAACATCTGTATAAACTGCAATGTTTGTGCACCACAGAATATGAGCAAACAGATCAAACTTCAATACCCCTTTTCTCGTTTGGTATATTTTCTTGAGCTATGGAATTGAAAACAAAATGAAGTCGTAATAAACCGTGTAATCAAATTTTCAGAAGTTGTAATTCGTTTCTCCAATTCCAATTCCAATTCCATTTCAATTTCGATTCTGTTTATGAATCTTTTATGCATTTATTGACAGGAATGAAAACAAAAGATACATTCCAAAATCAACAACTCCCCTGCGTTACACAAAACATATTACTAATATTCCCATCCACATCTTCTCCCGGAGGTAATCAAGCAGACAAAGGACGGCTGCATAAGTAGAACAATATATATGTTGTGGACTTGTGGCGCTGAAAGTGAAGCATGACTTCTCGAAAGAAAGAACAACGCAGTTACCATCTTGACTGAAAAACTATATTACCATACCACAACATGGCAATTAAATCGAAGCTCCTTCATTAGTACTTAGTAACTTTATGACCTCTATAATTGAACTGTTATTTGTAATGATTTCAATATCAATTGAGTAGAATCTCCCCACAACCAGTATATAGAACTAACTTTTCAGGGAAAATATTCAACATAATTTGTCACAGAACAACATAATCCATGAAGCATCATTTATCTTAAGTTCTACAAAAATCATGTCCCATTATCTTCAAACCCTACGTACAATTTCCCATTTTCTTGATAGCAATAAGACAGCTGCATTAAATGAATCCAGGCTGCAACTCGCCTCCATGAAGCCCTCGGAAAAAAGATTCGTTCCCTTCATAAAGATAGGAGGTGGCCCTTCTTTCGAAGAGATAACATCGGGTTATTCACGTTTCGTTTGCTAAATACCAAGATACATGCACATGCAAATATACACAAAGAAAACAACAAAATGTCTTCAAGGGGTTGTAGGAAACAATGTACCTCGTCCTCAGAAACAGGAATTGTTCTGTAAGTGTTGAGACAATGATCATCAAGAATGAAATATCTTTTACGCGAATATTGCATACCAATCCTATTCAAACGTATCATATAAAGCCACCCCTCCATCTTCCCTTCAGCTTGAGCCATTCTCAAAAAATATAATTAAACAAAACCAACTTTCTTGATTTTCCAAAAATGGCAAAATCTCATTTAACAAAAAAAAAAGTGAACTTTTATTATGTCCTTGGAAGGTTTTCAAGAATCAGTTGACATAATGTGATTTAATCAAAGGTGACAAAATGTATGGTTTTTTGGCTGAAAAGAGAAGAAAATGATCCTCTGATATCCCAAGAAAGGGACTCAGAGAATCAAATGCAGAAGGCCAGTGGTATATTTAGCTTTGTGATTATCTACCAAACTGAATTTTCATTATATATTGTTCTCTCCAATCCCTTTTCTTCTATTTTCCCAATTAGTTAACTAAATTGTTTTGTTGATTCAATTAGTTTGATGGACCACATGAGGTTAGGGCTTAGTCTAGCAATACTTTCTTACTCTCCTTTTAACTTTGAGTTGTAATTAACTAATTATGATTTTGGTTATTGATGATCACATGGTTTAGTAATGTATGTTCCGGGCCATAGTCCAACCGATAAAGAGCTAAAGTGCAATATCTAGTTCACTGATCAGGTGAGGCACATCCGTAATTTACCTCCTCTGTATACAAACAGGTACATATGAGTAGTCTTTTTAGTTATGAATTTCTCTATTTATTATTTACATTACCATTGTTTTCATATTCTTATCGTTAATTTACAAAATAAAAAGTTTAAACCTCATAACAAGTGGTAATATGTTCAAGTCATGTTTAAGCCGGTCTAGTGGGTTACAAATAGTGATTTTATCCTATCGGGTTGGAGTATGATGGGATAACTCGTTTTGGTAACCACTTTATTGATTCGGTATTAATTACTCCATTGTTTTGATATTGAACACACTATTTTATTCATAAGATATATGTAGAGTGGGCATTGAGTTGTTTTTCCGACCAAATTCTAAGCAGATACTTGATTACAATTTACATAATACAAATTTATAATTATTTGGACCCTTAACAAGTACGGAATGTATCTACTTTATTGAGTCAGATAATTACTTGATTATTTCGAAGATTGAAGAATATCCAAACATTGAACTCGTACCGGATTAACCGATCCGTTGAGAATCCTAGACCCTAGTTACTTGGCTGTCGAAAGTTTACTCCAAACTTGGTGATCAAAAGCTTATATCTAGACTAGACTTACCGATATGTATAGCAATTCAACTCGACTCGATTTATTTCCATCCCTAACTAGATATGACTGTTTTACATAATCATGAGTCATCACTCATGACACATCCATAAAGCAATAACACCTTAGTAAGGACCACCATCTCATTAAATACTGTAGTATTATTGGACACCATTTATTACAATATCTAGTCATAGCAAATTCGCCCCTAACAAAATATCACATCACCCAACTCCAAAACAAACTTTAGAGCCAATTTTTATTAGCCCTTTAATTAATACTCCTCTTTTTTTATTTAAGATAGTTTTTTTATTTTTCACTGTCAACAAGACACGATTTAAAAAGAAAATATCTCTAATTCGACACGTATAAAAATTACAAGAAGTTAACATTTCAAATATATATTTATATACGAATCTAACAAGATCCAACAGATTATTATTTTTTATCGACTAATAAAAATTAATGATCAAAGTTTTCAAAATCTAACTACACATTTTAAACAATAGGTTAAAAAAACGGAGGGAGTATGTTATGATGCTTGTTTTGGTCCCCCTTATTTATTTGCACAAATACAACCATTATTTCATTTTAAGAACACCCTCAAATTAATATGTACTCACTATCACTAGCTACACACCATATATACCTTCTTATGTCATCTACTAGCTACCACATTATTTCATCGAATCTCTAGAGCACGATCGTCTGAGATACTACCGTTCTCAAATAGCTAGAATTCTTACCTTCTTCCTTATTCTTGAGATATACTTCAATTTTAAATTAAAGCCGAAATGCTACTTAACAATGAAAAACGAAATCCACCTCCTACAAAATTCCGCCAAACAAATCAAGAAGACAACCACCAAAGGGCCGGGGAATCATCTTTCCGGGTGATGTACTACGGCGGAGCCACCGGTTCGGTTCCGTTCATGTGGGAATCACGGCCAGGTACACCTAAACACACATTGTTTTCCGACGCTTCTTATATACCTCCTCTAACACCTCCACCATCTTATCAACTATGTCCCAATATGAACGCCTCAAACTTTCAAGAAACGGACAACAATAAAAATAGTAATAGGAAAACTACACCAATATCAAAATTTTACCATACCATCTTTTCCAAATTTGCTATTTCATCAAGAACAACAAACATCACACCAATTTCATCGTCATGCACCTATTCAGTATCATCATCTTTCTCCAATTCTTCGTCTTCGTATTCGTTTACCACTGGAGAAAACTCGGCCCCTCAATCGATCTCGCCAATTTATTTGGGACTGGAGGATGACAACAATGACGATGATCATGAACAACAAGAACCAACGTTATGTTTTGGTACGAGGAGGAATGGAGGATGTCGGAGGAGATCTAGAGGACGTCGGCATCTAGAAGTGAAGTCGAAGAGCTTAAGAAATGGCTTCATGTCCATTTTTGCTTCTGCTTCGAGCTAGTTAGGTTTATTTGTGTTCATAATTTATAATTTTGTAGCCTCCGTTTTTTCTTTTTCAGTTGAGATTTCTTTTTGAGTGGACATTTTGATTTTGAATTTTACCTTTTTAGTTAACGTTTTATATTTACAAATCAATATTTGATGTCTATTTAATGTACTTAAAATGTAATAAGTATAATATCAATACATAGTTACAATTGTTAATTAATTTATTAGTTAATGATATATGTATAAAATGTCATTGTTTGAAAAAGCTATTAATTGATTTATATTTCAAAAAATTGTGGTTCATTAAGGATATTGTCCACTAATTTTCATTAATCAACACATACAATTAATTCAATATTAAAATGGCTCATACAAGCAACTAAATTATACTCCATCATTCTAAAATGATACTCCCTCCGTCCCTAAAAGATTGTCACATTTTGACTTTTGGTGATCAACAAAGCACGATTTAAAACATAAATATCTATTATTCTACATGCGAAAAAATTATAAAAAGTTAATATTTCAAAAATATACATTGAGACGAATCTAACAAGGTCTCACAAAACTATATTATTTCTTATTGTTTAATGGGAATTCATGATCAAATTTTGTAATGTTTGACTAACAAAAGTCAAAATGTGACAATCTTTTAGGGACAGACGGAGTATATATTAGAAAACCGCAAAAACAGGTGTATCAAAATTATTCTAAATTATACTACATCATTCTAGATTGTTTACCAATATTACTTAAATAAAATAGTACATATTATAAAAAAATGTAAAAGTAAACTTAAATAATTGACATTAGTTAATTTATATTTTTAGAACTGAAACTAGTGCATATAATATGTATTCTCAAAATTAATATTCCCTCCGTCCCTAAAAGATTGTCACATTTTAACTTTTGGTGGTCAAGAAAACACGATTTAAACATAAATATCTATTATTCTACATGCGAAAAAATTATAAAAAGTTAATATTTCAAAATATATATTGAGACGAATCTAACAACGTCCCACAAGACTATATTATTTCTTATCGTTTAATGGGAATTAATGATCAAATTTTGTAATGTTTGACTAACAAAAGTCAAAATGTGACAATCTTTTAGGGACGGATGGAGTATATTATTAATGATAATGAACAAAAAAAACTAAAAGGAATTGGTGTAATGAATGGTAACTTGTCATTAAAAAATAATAAATGGCAGAAATTAAATTGGTGTAATAGGAAGAGCGAGGGATTAAGTGGGTGATATTTCTGTTTATGAAAGTGAAGTGTGTATAAAAGAATAATGTGTGTGAACGTGTAGATTGTTATATGAACGACATTATTAAATGAAAGGGAAAATATAGAAATTTAATCAAATAGGAAAATTGATTTGAGATATACAACTCAAGTTATTGTCTGTCAATTTCTCGTCATAAATGCATCGGCCCAACAGACAATCATTATTATCGTCAGTTCATCTCATTTTATTTTCATCAGGAATAACTGATAACGAGGTGAATTTATGATTTAATTTACTCCGTCTTATTCAATTTCTCGTTAGTACTTTATGTTTTTTTTTTGGGTAAATGGCATGAAAGATCACTGACATTAACTAATATTTCCAATTCGATCACCCTCATTTAAAAGTGCCTATATTGGATCACTGAACTGAATTTTTTCGTTCAAATTTAGTAACTGGGCCGTTTTAAAAGATTTTGGGTGCATTTTGTAAGTTTTTAGCAAGGGTAATTTTGTCCGTTCATATTTATATACATTTAATCCTCGTTTTTTTAATTTTTTTTTTTTAACTTTTTTTAAATTTTTTTTTAACTTTTTTTAAAAAAAAATTATAAATTTTTTTTAAATTTTTTTTTTTAAACTTTTTTTTTAAAATTTTAATCTTTTTTTTACTACTTTTTTAGTCTTTTTAATTTTTGTTTTTTTTTTAATTTTTTATAAATTTTTTCTTTTTTCCCCATTTTTTTACAAAAATAAAATTTTAAAAAAAAGTTAATTTTTTTTTTAAAAAAAAGTTAAAAAAAACGAGGATTAAATGTCTATAAATATGAAGGGACAAAATTACCCTTGCTAAAAACTTACAAAATGCACCCAAAATCTTTTAAAACGGCCCAGTTACTAAATTTAACCAAAAAAATTCAGTTCAGTGATCCAATATAGGCACTTTTAAATGAGGGTGGTCGAATTGGAAATATTAGATAATGTCAGTGATCTTTGATGCCATTTGCCCTTTTTTTTTAATAAAATCGCTCTCCCACCAATTTCACTCTATACCGTCAGCTTAGGGACATAGGAACCGAAAACTTCTAACCATACACGTCCATCTTTAATGAAAAAAAAAATGTAATGGAGTATCAAATCTCACACATTAACATCCAGGCCTTCGTCAAGACTCAAGACTACTACTAGAAAAAGATTCATAAATATTAGAGTACACGACTTGACTCGATAAGATTATCCAACATGTTAAGGAAACGAGCACCACTCGTTCAGTTTGTACCCAGCTCGAAACGTTAAGGTAGAATGAAAAAAATAACATATTTTTAGCATAAATATAAAATACTACATTGGTATATTTGGACGATTGATAAATTACATGAAAACTTAACTATTTGAAACATTAAGAATAAAATTTATAAACATTAATTCTTGATAATTATTTTAACACATATATTAAACTTATTAATTTATTTGATAATTTATTAATGAACCAGAAAAATATCGAAAAAATTGGGGATTCAAAGCACAACGTTAGACTTGAGTGAGTAACGGGTTACGCGGCTCGCTGTCATCACTAGTCAAAGAGTCGAGACTCGGAGACAAAAGGCTAGAGTCTGCGTCTTTATTGGACTGACCTTATCTAGGACGAATCCAGCCCAACTTGATGAGAATCTTGAGTCTTGACTATGTTAATTGATGGAAACGGACTATCAGAAACGTGGTTGATTAATTAGCTTACCTCATTTATGCTGTAATGAGGTTGGAAAGTCATTTTCCTCCTAACGGAACAACTCTCGACTCCTCCATAGCTTATTCATTATTGCTTAATAATTCTTGACGTCTTCTTTGAATCCACTCAATAGATCGAGATCGACAACTAACCATCCAACATTATCCGTAACCATTACGCCTTTCCTCTTTCCTTTCGTTGTTACTTCATATAAATCACTATATCATGGTCCTAATATTGTTTTAGGTAGAATGGACTGGTACATGACATTTTGTACCATCTGGACCATTCTGATTGGTATAGTCGTATTTCGGTCACTCGTCTTTCATAACTTTCATTCCATTGCTTTCAGCTATTCATTCCGTTATAAAAATAGCTCGTGAAGTTATAACAAATAAGCTAGAACTATTATAAATTTTTTCCAAAACAATAACGAAAAATAAAAAGTTATTATGAAATAGGAATTGTGTCGGGACGTGATAGAAATGATGTAGAGCATTAGATAGAGTAGGTTGAAAACAATTAAACTTGGACACAATTTTAAAACAAAAAGCGGGAACAAATCTACCTGTCCGAGTTAGGAGAATCTTTAGTTAGTTGAAAATAACAGAGTCGTGGTTAGCCCACAAGCCATTAAATTAGAGTATAATCCACTTTTAATAATTTCGTTGCACTTATAAACAACGTAAAGTATTATTGGCATGTCTCACTAAATTATTGACCACCTTCACAATTCATTAAAATGTACGTTACTCATACGTTATAACTCAACATAAAGTCTCAGAGATCACAAAAAAGAGGAGGTGGCGATTGGAGTGGCGTTGAAGTTTACTCGACGAAGAACGGAGGAGGATCAGAAAATGGATTGTTCAATATGTAGTGCGATGCCTTTTATATTAAGGCCTCCAAGGAATACAATATGTGGAGCTTGTTATGAAGGAGCTAGGAGTATTATCAATTTCACTAACAAAATTGATAACGAAAATAAATCATCTGAGAAATCAAATAGCAACATGTCTTCATCCCCGATCATTTCTTCCAATAAGGTATCAAGTATGGTCCATAAGTAGTAGTATCTCGTTACTCGTTGAATTTAATAATGTCTCATACTTTACATGTTTGTATATTATGTATCGAGAAGGATAGAAAACTCGAAGTTTTGTAAAACCTATTAACACTATTAAGTAGCAGTGGAAGTCATGTTCTGTGTTTATGATATTAAACATCGATCAAGTATTCGAATGTATCATGGCGAATTCTTAATAATTTTTGTTCGAAATTATAGGGGTTCTCAAATGCTCTAAAATGGATTAAAGAAATGAAAGAGATTGAGGAGGAGCTAATTGATAAATTAAGTTTTCTTGAAGGATTTGTTGGTGTGTTTCGTGATCAAATTCACACTGATATTCTTGTGAAACCGGGGGATGATGGTCCTCCAATACCTGCACATAAAGCTTTGCTGGTAAGAGTCCAACCACACTCGAATTGATTATCTTCATGCATAAGGACACTAGATTACGTAATTGAAAAATCATCGCAAACCTCCCTTATTTTTTTTCTATGGCGAAAAGGGTTCAGGTTCTAGTAAGAAAAATGAAGCTTAAGAACGATGTTTTTAATATCCTCTAATTTTATGTTTATATTGATTTTCTGTAATTTAAAATATTTTTCAGGCGTCGAGGTCTAGCGTTTTGAGAAACATGCTAGAGTCGGACAATTGCAAAGCTGCTCCTGCTAATGACACCATCACATTACCAGAAATGAACCATGATGAGCTCCAATCACTGCTACAATTTATGTACACTGGCAATTTAGCTAGAGAAAAAGTGGAGAAACATGTGTACTCATTATCAATTGCAGCAGATAAATATGAAATCCCATTTTTACAGAGGTTTTGTGAGCAGCAAATGCTGGGATCCTTAAACTCATCAAATGTTCTTGATATACTGGAGATATCAGATACTTGTTCGATTCAAACACTAAAGGAGACCGCCTTGAGCTTCATCGTTAAGAACATGGAGGATGTTGTGTTTTCGGGTAGATTTGATGTTTTTGCACTCAAGAATCCTCATTTAACTGTACAAATTACCAGGGCATCATTCTTGGAGATAAAGAATAGAAGAAATGTTATTTCATAACCAAAAAGCACAAATTTGATGTAGAAATTATTGATTCTGGAACTTGTAACCATCAGTTTACTTAACAATAATTTTAGTCTTAGTTTCTACAGATTATGGAAAATGAATTTGTAACATGATTGGGAGATTTGTTATTGTGACTTGCATTTGATAAGAGTACTTAACATGTATCTAGGATCACATTAATCTTGTTGTACTCGAGATGATTCAAATGTTGTAACGATTAATCTATATATGATCTAGATCGTGTTATTATATTTTTTGATAGTTTTCATCCATGCCTTGTCTTGCAATTTTTATATCAAAATGAAGTACTCTATTTGATGTAGTATTGAATTGTTGAGATACCTAGTATGAATATCTCAGTTTCTATCTATAAGAGGAAATATCAAAAATTGATGATCCTCATGTGCCATGTCAGCATATCCTAATCCAAACAGCCAATTAACGAGTGGTTCATCAGCTCACAAGCTTTAGCAATATCTTCATTTGTGTCTTTCTCAACAGAGGATCATCTCAATAACTATATTATAGTTTTCCTGTATTTGTTAGTATTCAAATAATAAACTGTAAGGTAACCTTAATCTATTATGGCATCTACTATATCGGCCCCCCTCTCCCTTTTCTCTTCATCCTTAGCAGTAGATAGCAGTGGTTCTCGGCAATCTGCCAATGCGTCACCTCCTTGTGCGACTCTTCCTGCCCCGCCTCTGCCACCGCGTTGTATTGCTACAAGAACTAATGCTTACTGTAAGTCCACTGGTGTCAAGGGAGTAGGTTATGGTTCAAATAGGATACTTCATTATTGTTGTTCCACTTTCTGATTTTGAATGAGAATAGAGTAATGCATCAATTTATTTACGAAGAGCTTGATCGATTATGTATTCAGATGGAAAAGTTACAAGGAACGTTGTCGCAATTGCAACAGGGGAAGCTGAGGTAGAAACAGCTGAGACACCTGAAATTGTCAAAACAATTCAAGAAACTGTAAGAAAACTATATTAGTCAAGTTATTTCTCATGTTAGTATAAAACTAATGATATAAATTTTCGGACAGTGGGACAAAGTTGAAGACAAAACTGCAGTGACTTGTTTGGCAGTAGCTGGAGCAGTTGCATTATGGGGATCCACTGGTGTGATCTCTGTAAGGCCACCAACATAATATTAGAAACAATTTAACGTTTACTATTTAATCAATAAAAAGAAATCGAAATTCTGATGATCGACTTATTTCTCAATGTAGGCGATTGATAAGCTCCCCTTGTTACCTAGTGTTTTCGAGCTAGTTGGAATTGGCTACACTGGTGTAAGTTAGTCTCTCCCCAGTGTTGATATCTCACAACTATCGTGCTTTCGTCTTTTTTAACTTGATCTCTTGCTGCAGTGGTTTGTATACAAGAACCTGATTAACACATCAGACAGGTAATTACTAGTTTTAGATATCAAATAGAGTATATTAGCAATACTTGACATACCTAATTGTTTTGAATATTCATTTTATGGATTTATAGAAATGCTGTGATCCAAAAGATCAAAGACACATACAAGGATGTAACTGGAACCAGCTGAAAGTTGAAGATGAAAATGAAGATGAAGATTCCATTATATGTTTACTCTACATGGAATTGTTTATGTTGTTAATATAGTATCATTGGCTAACTATAATAATGAACATAATTCGATTAAATCGCGATATGATTGGATTGAATTTGCCCAGTAAATATGAGTTTGCACTCAGTGTTCATGCTCTCAACAGTTAATTGTGACATACAAAATCACTCTAATTATTTGCTAATAAGTAGCTAGATAACATCGTATACATATAGCATAAATTTCTAGAGTTTGGGCCATTGTTTCAGTCAACCAGGCACTCGCTCCTCCAATATATCGATAAATATTGTGAAACTATAAACCATCAAACCATATTCTAATCTTTCTAAATTCTGATACTGAAATTAGGTTTCGATGTGCGAGAGGGCGGAAGCATTTTTATTTACCTTTTTATATTTTCACTTAAAACTTTGATCATGATACTCTTTTGTTAATAAATATCAAATTAATACAATTATATTTCAAGAACAAAGCTTTGAATCGAAATAAAAACACAAATAGAATGATGATTGGGAGTGCAAATCACCATTCACATGGAAACTAGACTTCAACCTATGTAAAGTAGTAAGGGTTTTTTTCAACTGAACATGTGAACTTCAATAATCATTTCAAATAATTATTAAATCTTGAACATTTTGGTAGTCACGTAAGTGTACTTTTGACTCTCTTTTCTTAAATTAGCGATGAGGTGGTATCGAACCCAAAATCTTTTGGTCATTGACAATATTTCACTTAAATTTTTTTTATATACTTTTGACTTTTTAGTTTTCATACTTGAATTTTTGAACAAATAATTTTTGGATATCAAGTAGGCGAAAGCCCATGAGCATGAAAAATTGAAAAGAGTCGTGTACAGTGTACTTGAGTGTGAGCCCGATAAGGGATTAAGTGAAAGCCCAGTTCATTATCATTCATTAATCCATACTCGGATACTCCACAATCCACATTACTATTAGTCTAGTAGTAATTGTTTAATTTGAAAGTACTTTAATACTCCCTCCATTTTCGATATATTTAATTATTTGGAGAAAAAGTATTTATTGTACAAGATTACTAATATATCCTCAAATAAAGGTGTTGGAGTGTTACTTTATTAGGAACAAAAAGTATTTTATAGGAGCAAAAATGAGAAAATAAACTTAAAAGTTCATTGAAAATGTAAACAATCAAACATTTTGAAACATGACAAAATTTCTAAATAATCAAACATATTGAAATAGAGAGGGAGTATGATATATACAAAAGAAATACTTCCTCCGTCCCTAGAAAATTGTCATATTTTGACTTTTGGTGGTCAACAAAACACGATTTATAACATAAATATCTATTATTCTACATGAGAAAAAATTATAAAAAGTTAATATTTTAAAAATATATATTGAGACGAATATAACAAGGTCCTACAAGACTATACTATTTTTTATTGTTTAATGAGAATTCATGATTAAATTTTGTAATGTTTAACTAACAAAAGTCAAAATATGACAATCTTTTAGGAACGGATGGAGTAATATTTTGTCAACTATAGATATGAGAAATGAAATTTTTATAGGGACAATTATATGGAGTAAATAAAAGTAGTACTCCTTTCATTCAATATAATGAAATATCTAAACACATTTACTTAATTAGGTAGATTTGTAGTCCGTATTAATTAGTATTAATACTGTTGAGAAAGTCAAAAAGGTAAATGATTGTCCTAAATCCATGAAAAAAGATTATGTAAGTTTTGATTGATGACAGTAGGACACAGAGCCCCGTACTGAGTACTGACAAGCACTGGGACCATCCGCTTTAGGCATTTCAATCATCAATCAAACCACCCGTGTCTCTCTTTTTACATCATGCAACAATTATTACCGTATCATTTTCACTAGAAAAAGAAATATCACCACCCGTTTCTTGGTGTTTCAATTTTTACATATTCACTCACACCAAACATATCAACCCTATGGGGAAATACTGTACACACTGCACCCCACACTGCACCCCTGCGGTGGTGCATCAGTCGAGCTCAACGCGATACTCGTTCGGTTGGGATGAGTCGAGAGTTGCAATTTGGCTCGTGATAAAATCAGTTGAGCCGCTAGTTGGGTTCCCGATTCGTGAGCTCATCAAAGAGCTAGCTGGGCAGTTGTGTAGTATATATATACTCCCTCCTATTCATAAATAAAATCGTTTTAGAGTGTTGCACAATTATTAAGAAATCAACCAAAGTTATTAAAACTGAATTGGAAGGAGTATTATTTAAAATAAAATACAAAAATAGTTATATCAATGTTGTACTAGTATTTAAGTCATTTTGATGATCTTTCATATTTTCAAATAATCTTTCATTTTCAACGTTCATTATGTAAGGTAATATGTAATTATCTCTTCATTTTCAACATTCATATTATAAATTAGTACAAGTAGTTATTTTGATTTTTAATTTAGACTATTGAAATAAGTTAAGTGAGCTAGCTTAGAGCTCAGTTCTAGAATGGCTCGGCTAGCTTTCACCGAGAACGGAGCTCAAAGCTCGTTTAATGATGAATCGAGCTAACAATTCTTGAGCTCGGATTTGACTCATCTAGAACTAGCTATACACACCCAAATATTGTTTGTTTTCGTGTGAAAGTATATGTAACGAAAACTTTTTCAATTACTATATATACTTATAAATAGGAGGACGTACACGTAACAACTCACCCATTTAGCCTTTAAATAACAAACTAGGGTTGGGATTTTTCAATGGTACATTTATTATAAAGTGATTAGTTATGGCGTTTATCTTATAAATAATGATGGAAAGTTTTTAATGATCGATTAGTAATGGTATAAGTGTATGAGATAGAATGTCTTCCAACCACAATTAGTTTAAGAAGTTTTTTTTAAAAACATGACTAAATAATATTATTATTGAATTATTCATAATTTTAGTATCACTTAATTGAATATTTAAAAAGACTGCTGAAAAATTCACACCTAAAATGTAAAAAAAAATTAACATATTTTGTCATATATGTAATCAAGATTTTCAATATATCCGTCCAGACACTTTTTCATCCTTCTTTAGGTTTTTATCATATAAACAACTTATTATGAACTTTTTTATTTTACAAAAATATATTTTATTCATGTTTCAAAAGGTTTGTTTAGTTTTTTGATTTTGATAATTTTCAATTAAACTATATCATATATTTTGTCGCATTTAATAAATTAAAATTACACATGTTTTACCAATTCAAAACAAATATTGATAGATGTTATATTACTTTATTTTAACTTTTAGGTTATATAACAAAAAACTTACCAAATCAACAACTTAGGGGAAAAAATCTTTTATCAAAACTTCATCATAAACATTTGGATTCATTATATAGAATCCAATACTTTATATGTATTAATATCATTGATTGTTTATCATATTCTTTAAAAAAAAGTTATTTTTGCACTCTAAATATGTATTACTATACTTTAATTTTACTTATTTATTTTTCTCTACAAAAATCTACGAAATATGATAATACAGAATATGGTTAAAATGTTTGAAATCTAAATATCACGAACCTTTTTTATTAAGTATATATGCAAACTATTGGTATTCATTTATTAAACGTAATCATTATACTTAGTTATAATAAATAATACTTAATGAAAACAACATATGATTGATCATATCACTTTATTCTCTCTTCATTTTTTTCCTAAGGCTCATTTGACATGTCGCGATCATTGAGACATTACTTAAAAAGTAAATATTATTAATTTCGGTTTTTCTAAAATGTGCCCTAAGGGCACGGGTTAATAGTAGAAAATGCACATTTTAAGCCTTATTGACAAACCATGGTTAGTTTAAATAGTTTCATTCCATTTTAATAGTAATTATCTTCCTTAATTTTAGTCAACTAATTCATCCATCAAGTCCTCCCATTCATTAAAACACTATAATTAACTTTACTATGTGTATAACTCCATTAAAATCCAATTACATTATTTGCTGCAATATTATTACTCAAATCACTCAAGACTATGTTGATGCATTAGTATATTTAAATGGCGACAATGAAGATGATGCTAAAAAAACGTTTGAAACTTTTGTTGGGAAATGTTTTCTTAGTGAGGAGGAGGCTTATGTATTTTATCAACAATATGCAAAAACAAAAAGGTTTTTCAATAAGAAAAGGTCTCTTCATCACGAAAAATGAAAGAAAAGTTAGACGAGATTTTTTTTGTCATAGACAAGGAAGTCCAGACATTAAATTTTCTGATTCCACAAAAGAGCAAAGAAATCGACAATCACACCGTTGTGAATGTATGGCCAACATGAGAATTACTTTTAAAAAATCAGCTAATATATTTTTAGAGGAATGGCATGTTACCAAGGGAATGGTGATCAATCTGTTGATACAGATAAGCAAGAGCAAGAAGCCGATAATGAGATTACTGATTTGAACCCTATATTTCATGTCAAATTTTAATTTGACAACAATTTTTTTATAATAATTTTGTTGTTATACACATTTAAATTATCATTCGTTCATGGATATGAATTAGCATTTGACTTTTGGTAATTTAATTGTCATTTTTATTATCGTCGTTGAATTTCATGTTTATTATCGTTGCTTAATCGAGTGCGAGCATGATAACTCAAGAAAGAAAGAACTATTAGAGCCTAGGACATTGATTATTATATTTGACAAAGTGAATACCCATATTCCTTGTCCATTTCAGATTCAAAAGAAGATAAATAAAAAACCTTCTAATAGAATGAACGCCACTTGATTCATCTACTTAAAATGAGCTGCTTTCAATATAAAATGATTTAACTACCTAAAAAATGATGAAAATTGAATAAATTAAAGTCAACAAGCATATACACATAATAAAGTTGATTGCAGTGTTTTATTGAATGGGAGGACTTGATGGATGGATTAGTTGACTAAAATTAAGGAAGATAATTACTATTAAAATGGAATGAAACTATTTAAACTAACCATGGTTTGTCAATAAGGCTTAAAATGTGCATTTTCTACTATTAACCCGTGCCCTAAGGGCACATTTTAGAAAAACCGTATTAATTTTACCTGAGTCAAAATTTAGAAAAAGGTTACTATTTCAAAAATATATAACGAATTCAACCAGATTTCACATTTTTATATTGTTTATTACTCCCTCCAATCCAAAAATAATGTCTTTCTAGACATTTCACACAAATTAAGAAACAATCATTACATTCACACTTTCATCTATACCCCTATAAAGCAATCATTAATAACCCACTTTTCAATTAACTACTATATGATGTAATCATTAATAACCCACTTTTCAATTAACTACTATATGATGTACTCATTACTTTTTAGGGATATTAAGGAAAAAAGTGATACATTGTGCATTGATTTATGTAAGAAGACAATATTTTTGGATATTTTTGAAATGTCTAAAAAGACATTATTTTTGGATTGGAGATAGTATCGATTAATGAAAATTTATGAACAAAATTTTTAAAGTTTAATTCCCAAAATAAAAAGGAGATTGAGTAAAAAGGGGACGTACTTAAAGCAAATGAAGCTTAACCTAGTCAAAGTTAGTGAGTGTGCATGGACTAGTAGGCGCGTGAAGCTGCATAAATGCAGAAAGTGTCAACTCCTTTTCGAGGTTCTCATGGTAAAGGGGACAAGCACAAAGCACAACCTCCTCTTAATTCTCGAAATTGCACTCATTTTTCAGAATAAGCATTTATTTTATTTTCCTACCCCCACTTATATACTGATTCTCCACTCACTCATTTATCTTTTTCACTCTCTATTTATCATTTCTCATTATTAGCCTCATTCTTGATTATCATATCAAATACATGATGCTACAACTTGCACCAACTCTTCTTTATTAGGTAAAAATGGTTTGTTTCTTCATCTTGAAATGCCATTTACATTGAATTGTATATAATTAGTCCAATTCATAGTTTGTGTTTCTATAAATGTTTTTTTTTTTTTGTGAATTATTGTGTAGAAATGTTTTTTGGTTAGATGGTTTTTTGATTCATTCATAATCATAACTTAATTTGATATAAAATATGTTGTTTAAGGACTAAGGTGAGTGGTGAAGAATGGTTAATTGGTGTTAGTTTAATGCATGTAGTTTGGATTATCTCTCCCCTGTTTTGATGATTGTTTCTTAATCTGCATTTATGTCAATTAATGGTCTGTTTTGCATTTCTTTTTACTGCATTATCATTTTCCATTCTTGGATTATTGAGTTAATCAACTTTGTTGCCTTAATTGATGCACATCTTAGATTCGAATAAAAAGTATCATGTTAATAGTAAAGTAGCCTGAAAATATTATATTTCGTTATTTTTTCACAATATATTATACAACACATTAAAAACAATCCATACTCATCCAAATTCAAAACTGGCGGATTATTTAGAATGTATGCGGTATTTTTTAGGGATACTGTATTTTGTTTGAGTGTTGTTCCTCTGTTTTTTTTGTCTATAATGACATGATTTTGATGATTTTATTGATATTGTTGAACATGTATTGAGTATGTCCAAATTGTAAGAATGTAGGTTTCGCTAAATGAAACTGGATTATAGACTATACTCTGTATCTAATTGCTAAATTGAAATTGATAATTGGCAGAAAGTTTCAGCAGCAGAAGTTTGATTCTTGAACAATGATGAAGAGGAAGAGTATACACCACAATAGACATCCATTTGATAATTGCCGTAAGCACTTTAAGTCTCGTTTTGTTTCTATTGATTTTATCCGAATAAGTTGGAAGACTGTGATCTAGTTGTGATAGAGTTTTGTCGAATTTCTGCAAACGTCTTTTAATTATCTGGTTGATAAATGACAACATCGCATCAATTTTTAGCTAAAGCAGGGGTAAATTGAAGTTTATAAGTTATGCTAACCATTGTGTTAATTTGATGAAACATAAACCGGTTTGTACTAATGGTATTTAGCTGCCATGATACGGATCTCTTTAACTCTTGTCCGGAGTTTGGGATTCAAATAATATACGCAGACTCTGGAGTTGGACAAATATGTGTGCAGCGCAAAATGCACCCTCATGGGTGGGTTCTTAATAGAGAAACAATGAGGTTCATGGCATTTGCTTCATAACCTTAATGATATTGGCAGGACTAGTTAGAAGAAACAAGAGAATGAAAAATATTTAAAATTAGCATAACAAATATCAAAACATTACCTTTTGTGACTCTTACATGCCTTCAAAACATTACCTTTTGTGACTCTTACATGCCTTCAAAACATTACCTTTTGTGACTCTTACATGCCTTCATTTATATCATTTGGCAGCTTTTGAGGTTTATTGGGAAGATGAGTGGAAAGGAGTTGATCGTTTAAGAATAAGTGGTGGACACATCACGACACATGTTGTGAATGATACAGGGACTTTTGAGGCTGATATTCGTATGACAAATCTGCGTCTGAAATCAAGGAAAGCTTCCGAACTTGATTGCACCTGTTTTTTGAGGCCTGGAGTTGATATTTGTGTTTTTACAAACTTGTATAGCCTGGACAACTCGGATGAGGAGAAAAACATAGAGACTCGTGATAAGGAAAACACGGATGGGGGGAAAATCATAGATAATTCTGTTATGGATAACTCAGATTGTAAGAGAAGTATAGGACTTCAACTTATTGAGAACTCGGATGCGGAGCAAAGCACAGTTACTCATCTTATTGATAACTCGGATGGGGAAAAAGGCATAGGGCCTCATCGCATGGATATCTCAGAGGAAGACAAAAGTATAGAGCCTCGTGGTATTGATAACTCAGACGAGGACAAAAGTACAGAGATTCATCATATCGAAAATTCGAATGAGAAAGAAATGACAGATCCGGTAAACTTTGGGCCTTGAACTAAAACCCAATATAGATTGCTTGTGAGATTCAATTAGTTGCTCCTTTGCCGAATGCCTTATTTCCAATTCCTCCATTACATCTCTAGGGCTGTTAGATTATGATATGAACATGACGTAGTTTTGTGAAGCATCTCTTTGGACAAAAGACATTGTGCTTTCACAATTTGGTTATTCGGCTATAAACTTGGATAATATGATGTCTCCCATAAGCATATACGGAGTATTTCGGAATTTCTAAAATGTTACTCAGAATTCCATGCATCATTTGCATGTTTCAAGTAAGCAATTAGTTAACCAAGAATTTGATCAAACTCATATGTTATTGTTTTGCATCTCCAATTTTCCTATTGTTATTAAATGACTAGCACTAGAACCTCCATCTGCTCATTTTCTTAACTGTTCTTAATATATTAGTTAACTGGCTAATATGTTCGTTCTAGTTATTTATTTTGCCATTTCATTTCAATACTTCTATGTTATTTTGTTCATTTTCGGAATATGTTACATTGTTTGACTTCACGTTCTCTGTGTTGTAGACTTGGATTGATGCAAAAATACGATCTGTTAAGAGGAAACCACATCATTCAGGTTGTACTTGTGAATTTTACGTGAGCTTTTATCACACACAAGGTCCTGGGCTTGTGCAAAACAAATTGCTTCATCGAGATGGTCATGTTGTACAACTTCACCAGATATCCATTCATCAGAAACTTGACCTTAAACCTACTGAAAATGAGTTCTATCGTTGGGGGTACTCTGAGGATTGTTCGTCACTGTTGAAGCATAAACTGTTTTCAGGGAGATTTGCTGCTGATCTTTCATGGCTGGTTGTTGCGTCTGTTTTGAAACAAACTGCATTTGATGTGAGGTCAATACAAAATAAAATGGTCTATGAAATTTTTGGGGACGCTCCAAACTCCAATAATAATGAGTTATATTCTGCCACTTCCCCTTCTTATGCTGTGAACTTTAAACAAGATAATGATCTTTTGACTCCTCATGTCATTCAATTTGTTGAAAGTACCCCGGAGACTGAATCAAATGTTGATATGGATGAACTTGGTGCATTGGTACTCTATAATCCACAGGAGTTGAGACGATCAAAGAGGCGATTGGTGCAGCCTGATCGCTATTTGGGTTGTGATGAGGACTTAGCAGAGTATGAGATTGACTTAGACACTATAAGGATTGGGGCAAAGGTTGCCCCTAAATTTGACGAGGACGACGTTCCATTGGCTTTATCAGTTCAGGGTGATAATGGTATTGAGAGTGATGATGAAGCTAATGATAGAGATTACTCCTACGAGATTAGAGGGTTGAGGAATTATTTTGGTCACAGAAGTGAAAAGAAATCAATTGATGCTAGACATGAAACACATCAATTATCCAATAATCAGTCAAAAACCAATAAGTCCAAGATTTTCTCATCTCCTGTGCGTCGCACTGTTCAACGTGACACCAATGCCTTTTATCAGGGTTCTGGTGATCTTAATATACCTGACGATCCTTCAGTTGGAATTGGAGATATCATTTCAAAATATATGTTCGTAACTGGTTCTTCAGCGCTGTCTAAAAAGAGAAACTATTCAATGAAGTCACAGGCGTACACTCAGAAATGGACAGGAAGTGCATTCAGGGTCCGTCGACACAGAAGGAGCCGTTCTCAAGGTCCTGTCAAAGATAGTGTTTATGATGTGAGGACTTACAAGAAGGGGTCTGTGAGTGCAGCAGTGTATAGAGAATTGATGAAAAGATGCATGGTAGATATAGATGCCTCAATTAATAAGGAACAACCTCCAGTTATTGATCAATGGGAGGCATTCAAGTCTAGGAAATTTCCAAATCAGAATCAACATCAGGAGGAACTTTCGACAAATCTCGATGAAGAAGCATCGGAACTAGATAGGTTGTGGAAAGAAATGGAGCTAGCTTTGGCTTCATGTTACCTCCTTGATGACCATGAGGTATGAAGTATGATATACTACTTTTTTGTAAATGAGCGATAGATATGAGTTTCGAACCCAGGAGTCTTGTTCCAATTTTTATGACATAAAACTAACCTTGCTTAACTATAAGTATAACTAATTTAATATGTGCATTACAAGAATAACAGTTATATTACTATATTACTAAATACATGAATTCATATGTTATTAAACTATTCTTCTTCTCCTATTATTTTATTTTTTACTACATTTCTTATATTTAAATCAGTTGTATTTTGAAAATTTTCTGCTGCTGTTCTTCCCGTATGTTACCAATCTAATATCTGAAAACTAAAACTAGATGTCCCTTGAAAGTTAATGACCGAGGAATTGTTTCTTCAATTTTTTTTGTCAGAAAAGGTTTGTAAAACTAGTTTCGTTGATAACATTGAACTGTTAAACAGTAAGTGTATTTAATAAACTTACTATAATAGTTATAGCTTATTATCTCAACTTTATGCATTTACATTAAGGGATAATTTACTACATAAGTGATTCCTTTAAGAGAATGATAGTATATTCACCTTTCTTACTTTATGGGGATGATAGTATATTAACCTTTTCATCCATTTGACAGGGATCTCAAGAAGAATCTTTAGGGAGTGAAAAAGGCGAGAAATATTGTCACCATGATTACAGGCTCAACGAAGAAGTTGGAGTCATATGCAATATATGTGGATTTATTAGCATTGAGATAAAGAACGTCTCGCCATCATTTGTAAGTCAAATCTTGTGATCTCTAATTTTCGGATTATGTGATTTTGATTGTAGCATGAGAGGTTCTAGTCGATTGAATCAATTTTTTTTTTTATCACTTGCAGCTTCCTACCAAATATTATACCCCAAGCAAGGAACAAAAGCATGATGAAGTTAAAGAGCTGAAACCGTCTGAAGAGGACAATGAACAGTTCAATGTTCCTGCCCCATCCAACTCAGCATCCACTGAAGGAGAAAGTGAAGACAATGTATGGGCTCTAATACCTAGTCTGCGACATAAACTACGTGATCATCAGAAGAAGGCGTTCGAATTTTTGTGGAGAAATGTTGCAGGGTCCATAATTCCAACGGAGATGGAAGAAAAAGTCAAGAAGCGAGGCGGTTGTGTCATCTCTCATACTCCTGGTGCTGGTAAAACATTGTTGATTATTACTTTCCTTGTCAGCTACTTGAAGTTATTTCCTGGTTCTCGTCCGTTGGTTCTAGCTCCAAAAACAACTTTGTATACTTGGTACAAAGAAATTATCAAGTGGGAAATTCCTGTTCCAGTATATCAAATTCATGGTGGCCAAACATATAAAGGTGAAATATTGAGGCAGAAAATGAAACTAAATCCAGGACTCCCCCGCAATCAAGATGTAATGCACGTTTTGGATTGTCTAGAGAAAATACAATTATGGCTTTCACATCCTAGTATCCTTCTCATGGGCTACACCTCATTCATGACGTTGATGCGAGAGGATTCAAATTATGCTCATAGGAAGTATATGGCCCAAGTTTTGAGGCAGTGCCCGGGAATTTTAGTGCTTGATGAGGGACACAACCCAAGAAGCACAAAATCCAGGTTAAGAAAAGCTTTGATGAAAGTAAATACCAAACTCAGGGTACTACTTTCGGGAACGCTTTTCCAAAACAATTTTGGGGAATACTTCAACACTCTTTGTCTATCAAGGCCAAATTTTGTCTCTGAGGTACTAAAGGTGCTTGATCCCAAGTACAAAAGGAGGAAAAAAGATGAGATAACCCGTTTTTCAAGGGAAAATCGAGCAAGGAAATACTTCATTGATAAGATCTCAGCTCAAATTAACTCAAATGTGCCGGAAGAAAGGATGGAAGGGTTGACCTTGTTGAAGAATCTGACTGGGAAGTTTATTGATATATATGAAGGTAGTAACTCGGATCAACTTCCGGGTTTGCAATGTTACACTTTAATGATGAAATCAACTGCTCTTCAACAGGGAATTCTGTTAAAGCTTCAGAATCAACGACCTGAATACAAAGGGTTCCCACTGGAATTGGAACTTCTTATTACTCTTGGGGCTATCCACCCTTGGTTAATCAGAACAACAGCGTGTTCTAGTCAATACTTCACCCAGTCAGAATTGGAATCTCTTGAGCAGTTTAAGTTTGATCTAAAGTTAGGTTCGAAAGTCAGGTTTGTCATGAGCCTTATACCCCGTTGTCTCATCAGACAAGAGAAGGTACTAATATTTTGCCATAACATTGCACCAATCAATCTTTTCTTGGATATATTTGAGAAATACTATGGATGGACAAGGAGCGAAGAAGTGTTGGTGCTTTCAGGTGAAATAGAACTCTTTGAACGTGGTCGTTTGATAGACAAATTTGAGGATCCAAACGGGTCATCAAAGGTCATGTTGGCTTCCATTAATGCATGTGCTGAAGGAATTAGCTTGACCGCAGCTTCAAGGGTAATCTTACTTGATTCAGAATGGAATCCGTCCAAGAGCAAGCAAGCCATTGCGCGAGCCTTTAGACCAGGCCAAGAGAAAGTTGTGTATGTCTATCAGCTTTTGGCTACGGGGACATTGGAGGAAGAGAAATATAGTCGAACAACGTGGAAGGAGTGGGTTTCATGTATGATATTCAGTGAAGAACTTGTCGAGGATCCATCTCATTGGCAAGCTCCCAAAATCGAAGATGAGTTGTTAAGAGAAATCGTGGAAGAGGACCGAGCTGTGTTGTTCCACAGGATTATGAAGAATGAGAAGGCCTCAAATGTGATCAGAGGTAAAAGTAATGTATCATATGACAATACTCCAAAAGATGACTAGATTAACTTTAAAATCTATGTTGATCTATTTCCATTTGAATAATTAGACTTCGGATTTTGCTGTCAGATGTTTGAAACAACTGAAACTAGTGTTGTATGACCCTTTAAATAAATCATCTTCCAGCACTTTGTTTGGTACTTTAATCCAACCTTCCATTATTTGACAAACACATTGCACATTAAGGCTTCGAATCGTCTGTGCGATACTCTCTCTTACGTTTTTATTATTTATCTTTTTATACTCAGTCTGTTGCATTGTTTGAAGGGGTTTTCAGTATTTCTTCGCATGCATACACTAGTTTAATCTTTTACTTAGTTTTATAGTTGTTCCAGCTATATATGACTTCCCAAATTAGAAGAACCACAGTTTTCACATGATGTTTAATTACTTAGTATTATCATAGAACAATCATACAAGAGTGTTGCCTTTTCAAGGTAATAATATATGGTATTGATCAAAATGTCTATTTAAAACAAGAAATTAATTATGTGGTTATTATGTCAAAAGACAATGTTCATCGTTCTCGTTACACAACTGTCATCACATATATTTCAAAATATATCTGATTTAGTTTTTCATGTTCGACAGATACAAAAATTTTGACTTTTCGTCATGTCATTGATTTTTTCGTTATATACATGATTGGGAGTCTTGTTACCTCGTGATCACAATTTTATTGAGAATGCTCCTGAAAAACCCAAGCCAACAACCACCACCCAACGACTACCCCCCCTCCTCCTTCCCCAATAACCAGAAATGGATTTAGGCATATTATGAACAATTTAAATCTCTAGGTAGAAAAAGTTGAACCAAAGTGAAAATATAGAGCATGCACGAAAATAAAAAGGAGCTGCCAACAAAAAAGATAAGGGGCTGATTCATAAATATGAGGTGACCAAGGGTAAGTGTTACCCAATCGAAACCAAGACATAGCTATTACTCTTCCAAAAATTGTAATAGTAGCATCATGCCACAACGTTATATGAACAAATGCAGCTCACAATTAGTGGTACCTTTCTATGCAACCCTGAAGATCTCAGACGTGCTTCAATGCTCAGCCAACGCCGGATTCTTATACGACTTACCGTGTCGATTCTCAAGTTTTGTTCACCATCATCCATGCACCTTCAACCAAGAGGTTTTAGGCTGTCTAGTGGAACAAGACTCTAACCTATTCAGCATCTCTTTGTTGACCTGCTCTATGCCAATGAGAAAAATCTATTACATCTTCGGTAGAAAGAGGGGACTGCAATTTCCTCCCTTCAGCTAGATATCTCCAACAGAGACGTATCTCCAGAAAACCCAGTGCGGGAAGATGGAGGACCAGATATGGTTTTGTCTGTCAAAGATGACGATACAAAAGTTCATATTGATATTTGGGAAAAAGAGCAGGCTTCACAGCAGAATTCAGACCTTGGCCAAGTGCGCATCAGCTAGTGAAGAATGACAGATCCTCTCGAGATTGAGATCTTCTGCTCTGGAGACGTGTATGGCCCCTATGTGGGGTCCAGAATGAACCATTGGAGCTATTTTCAAACTGCATATGGCCTAAACTGTCGGACGAGAGACTATGTGAAACACTAGATCCTCGGTACAATGGAAATTCAGTGAGCTGGATGGCAGTATCGCCAAATGGGGTCGGTTGATTATTAGCAACTGTCGGACTTAATGGCAACTTCACTCTTCCATCCCCTAAAATGCAGTGTCACAATTACTTAAGAAGGATATTCAAAAAGCTGGAGAAAAGAAAAGTAATGAAAGAAAGAGATGGAGATGTAAGGCAAAGACCACATGTGAAATGACACATTCTGCGAGACCAAAATAAACTGAAATCGATGATTGGCGCAAATTCTGACGTGAAGGAAAAATGATTGTGAAGTTTCTAACTACAAGAGAGAGCATCACAGAGGGGCGAAAGGAAATGGGTAAAAATATATATCCTCACAAGGCACCTCTAGTAACTAATTTATAGTTGTCAATTTTATGATCTACATGAACCAGAGAGCTATCAGAACACAGTTATAAAACTAAAATCATATAATCTGGAAGCCTTGATGGACATTGTGTTTCACCTGGGTCATCGAGGTGTCTATGCTCTCAGATGACTGAGGCATCAGAACATGCATAAAAAAAATTGTGTTTTGGTCACAATTGACATAATGGTAGGAATATTATTTTTTACTTGGACCTATTAACATGCCCCGGTGAATTTGAAGAGTCTCCACCCTAAGCGGGATAAGATAGCATGCAGCCTTACCCCTGTGATAACAGGCTATATAATGACAACTAACAAGAAAACTGGAGATAAGTTTCTTGAAGTCGTTACGCACTTACGCATATGACAATATTGCCTTCAGGGGGGATCCCACTTGGAACATAAAAGATGAGGCAGACACTTGAAGTGCAAGACACATTTAAATCTGATTATGTATTAAATCATGTTCTAAAAAATTTATTCTATCAGATGCTCTTACAAAAGTAACATTAAATCACCTGACTCCTATACCTCTATGCCACAACAGATATCCTTTACTATTCAAATGGCAGAAAATAAACAATGAGAAATCGGTAAATATGATGCTTTTCTTTCAGTTTGAATATAAAGTTTTGGTCATTGTATTTCCATGTCTTGTGGAGTCAGAGATTTTATATTCTCTTACTATTGGATGTAACAAATCAGAATAGCTCATTTCACTACCTACATGTCTTATCTATTATGAAGTAGTAGGTTGTCGTAGCAGTATTGGATCAATTAGTGAACAGCTTCCTGTTATCACAGGGGTAAGACTGTGTCCTATCCAACCCCCCTCCCCAGCCACCCCACTTAGGCTAGAGCCTCTCTAGATGCATTGGGGCATGCTGTGTTGTTATCTCGTTGAATTGCAAACAAATAACAAAAAGGAGAACAAAGTAAAAAGTTCTTTATGTACCTGAACTGATAGGGCTCCATCCCTGAAACCGGAAAGGAGCTGGAATACTTAGGACAGAGGTACTGGATGGATTATTATGCCTGAAAAGGGGAAGGTACTGCCTGCGGAAGTACTTTGGTAACGCATTTCCAATACAAAATATACAAAGTAGAACAAGTAGTGATAGAAATAAAACCCCAAAAAGAATTACAGGGTTAATTTTCATTTTCAATCTTTCATAGCTTGGAAACACCGTCCTAGTTGAAACTATCTTCCCAGCTTCCAGAAGGGCAACCCCAAGTGTCCATGTAATGCTTCCAGAACCAATTGCTACGTAAGAATCAGTTATATGCAATCCTTCTCTCAATAGAAAAACAACATATGGAGCTCTAAAACAATATTGTTCAATGGAAGGCTGAGGTGCAACACTGTTCTTTGCTTTATGCCAGGATTTCTTACAGAACTCTTGACCCTTCTCTAGAACATCATCCAAATCAGCCTCGGGTGTCAAGTTAAAAAACCTATAGACTACATAAAAGCCACTCATTGCAAAAAAGTTGCCATATGGGCGAGGTAAATGATTAGCCAGTGCACAAGGCTGCAACTCACAATCCATTCCAGGACTCTGACTGGACCATTCTGATAAATTCACAGCAACTCTGGCAAGTGCCCTGCACTGATCCCAGTTTGGAGAACCAGTAAGCGAAATTTTAACTTCACGATTTCCACCTTCACCCAATTTGTTGCCTGCAGCTGATGGACTTATACCTTTTTGTAGAGCAGATAAGCAACGTGAACAAATGTACTGCTCATGATAACCATATTGCAAACAAGGATGCTTGATTTCAACCTTTCCACCGAGTAGATCAACATCAGTAATCTGAGGGAGCTTCTTCACAAGGTAAACGACAGATTTGTCGAAAGCATCATTCAGACCATATCCGGATAAAGAATATGCATTTAAATGATGGTTAACTGGTCCTATACTTAGTTGTAGGCTGGTATCATCAGATATTTCTGCTTTACTCTCAAATGTCACCTGCAATGAAGAGCCACCCAAGTCAAGCGCACCAAAAGTTTTACTATTTGGAATCGTCCCCAGCGTGCCACTATGATAATTTAAAGCTATCCATCCAAAATATGCTTCTTCCATACCGGTAATAATCTTAACCCATTCTCTCTTGCAAGTGAAGGGAGAATTTTTAAGAATGGACCAAGCATTGTTGAGAAGCCATTCTGAATCTGCACTTGGCAACCTCCGAAGCCCAGCTGTAGCATATAAGAAGAGGGATGTACTCTTATGTGCATTTTTGGGGATCTGCTTCTTTGCCCATTTGACAAGTGGCTTAACTGCTCCTCTTAGGCCAGATATATTGTGCACCAACTTATCAAATCCAGGTTCTGTCTCCATTCGGTTATAAGCACGAACACTTTTTGTGTTTTTACTCCGAGGACCTGCTGGAAATGACTTCACTGAAATTGGAAGGCTGTTGTCTTTCTGGTCATTTGCAGAAGCCTGATATACATACACACGTGATCCAGTACTACCACAATCAAGGACAACATAGTATTTTGGCATGTCCTTTGACCAACTAAAATACATAAACTGCAATGCATATATAAGGACAGCAACCAAAACCAAACAAAATACAATCAGAGTTACACGCATATATTTTCTTTTTGGAACTCCAGGTGAACCTTTTTCCTTGAAAAAACTTGGGCCGTCATTTTCTCTCTGCAAAAAAGGTTTCTTTACAATATTTTCCTTCGCCACGAATTCAGAGTTAACATCGCCTTCTACAGGGTCAACTCGCCAATATGCAGAAAAATCTTGAAGGGACGAGGAAGATCTCAAAACATTCTTTGCTCCCCCAGCAGTGCCAAAACCAGGAATATGATGAGGAACTGGAGGGGGCAACCCAGGTGCATGTGTAGCACTAGAAGAGCTAGGGGTGGAAAAGCTAGCTGTTGCAGCAGCAATAATATCTGAAATCCTACCAAATACCATTATCCCACCCAAGTACAAATCGACCTTGAAGTCGGAATTACTTAATTTCCATGTCCGTGGTAAGTGGTGCAACCAAACAGGTAAAGATTAACTATCTGAAAAGTCATGCATACAATGTTGGATTAACAATGTTTAACTAAACAGTGTTGGTACCTGCAGATCAGGAAATTATATTAACCACTTAATAGACTTGCATGTGAACGATATTATAACATAGAGTATTCAGAAACTAAACCACCTCTAGCAGTGAAGGAAGAGGCCTAGTAGCACCAGCACATTATATTCAGTACAAGCAACATTGTATTACTGGCCAAAGTTTGGACTTTATCCGCCATTGGCTTTCAAATATATATAAATCAGGGTGTACAATTCACAGATCAAAGAGATGCTGCACCTACGCTTACTGTAGTACTTGCCCGATAAATAATCTATGTATAGCCATTAGATATAACAATAGCGAAATCTGAAGCGCTTCTATTAGCAGGCACGTCAATTTATGTGAAGCCAACTCTTAATTATCTCCTGCCTCTAACAACATATATAGTTTTACTCCTACAACTTAAAGATATCTATATGTTGGTTACATTTCGCAAAACACAATCCATATTGTTTTTGAATCGTAACATGAAATACAATGAAACCTTTCTGATACATCATACATATACACTACCTCCATCTCCAAAAAATTAGTCAATATTGTTTTTGAATCGTACTATCAACAAACTCCATACCCTTAATTGACAGCACAACTGCCACAGAATCTAAATTATCACGTTAATAGTAAATTACGTTAAAAATACTATCTTTTACACATTTTTCACCAAGTAGTATCAGTCCAATATTCAAAAATTCAACAACAAAAACCAAAGATCGACAAAAAAAATCAAAATGCAGGGGTATAAATCATGGCATTAGTTAATCTTAATCCCATATATAGAAAATGGAACGAGTAATTGAAACAGTGACTATAAAGATTCAATTTTTGTAAGATCTTGAAAATAATAAATCATATAAATAAAATAAATAAAGATCACACCTCAGATTGAGTATAAAGTATGAAGACGCCGACAACCACCGTCGTCGAGTATCAAAGTCCTGGAAGACTACGTCGCATCATTTTTTTGTGAGTAAACAAAATAAGGAAAAGACTAATATTTCTGCAAAACTCCTCCCAACTCAATCCAAAACAAAAATAATTATTTATTTATTTATTTATTTAGCACTTCGGCTGTGGAGTTGTTATTGAGCTTAAAATATTGTAGGAATATTATTTTCAGTAAAGATTACATTGATAACGTATTTTGATAAAAATTGCCTTCCGAGACACATGTTCGAGTTGTAAATAGAATATCATACACATATCAATTAGATATTAACTTTTAAATATATATTAATCATATTAGTTGTATGTCCACAGTCGATGTTTCTATGAAAAGTAATATTTTATTTATTCATTGTTCATGTACACGCACATAAAAAATTCGAAAAAACATTATTACAAATAATAAAATAGAAAGAAAAAAGGAAAATTTTCAATAATTATCTCCTAATGGGTATTGAACGAAAGATCTTTCAATTTATATTTATATATGGTAGAATATTTCATTTTCATCTTTATTTGTTGTATAATTAACAAAAGAAAAAATTTATGGTGAGTATAGCCACATTTTAGGAGAAGTAGATAATGGGCTTCACAAAATATAATTTGCAATTGATTTCTTCCCATATTATATATGAAAAAATTATATATTTTTCATTAGTCTAACAAGTTTTCTACAATTTTAATGGACGTCGAAAATGTAGACAAACAATTATGTATATGACGCAAAGTTCTACTAAAAGATATGAAGCTCAATTATTGTTAGAGGAATATTATTTAAGACGGGGTACTTTCTTTTAAGCACCGCCTACATGTTAAATTACTAAAAGATTTATGTATTAGTTATTTATAATACTCTTCATTAATCTACAAACAAAATGTAAACGGACTGTTCATAGTTGTTTTGGTTGAGCTTATTTAATAATTTAAGAATTTATTCATAAATTTGTGGATATTAATGGAAAGTAATACCAAATGTATAAAATCCAAAAATTATGTAACTATAAAATATTTGATGATAAATAGAACGCATGTAAGAAGATATTGTAGAATAGTCTATCTAATTGTGTTAAGCTAATGGCCTAGGATTATAGTAGTCCATTAGTCTTAACAAAACTAGAAATGGCCGGTTGCAAGTTGCCAATTGCCATGGCCCATGAACAGGAAACCAACTTCTTATTTATTTAGCAAAATATGGTGCTCTTTTTTAAAACTGATAAAGGTTTTGATATATTATTTTTCATAATGTAAAGAAGATCTTTTTAATGAACGAATTAAGCGACAACTGGACATAATCAAATTCAAAAGTTTTATTTATAGTATGCTTTAAACGAAGCCCAACTTATCCAAATTCGATTAAGAACGGTTGAAAATCGAGCACCTAATTCACTAAGTACCTAATTCAAATGAAACACATGTCACCAGCATGGTAATACTCTGTAAATTTAGGACTTAACGACGGGTATAGTATTTCTATATTTTGCTAGATGTAAATCTTCAATCGCTATTTCAAGAAAGTCTGACTTGCTTAGTTTAAATCAAATATGGTCTCCTTGCGAATTCATTGTTACCCAATTCAAACAACTCTACTCATTCATGATTAAAATGATGAGTCTCTTTATTAGGAATAAAGACTTTCTTAAACATTTATAATCAAATTCGAAAGTTTAATATGACATGCTTTAAACAAACCCCATCTTATTCAAATTATAATGAAGAATAGTTGAAAACCAAGTACATAATTCACAAAATAGCTAATTCAAATGAAGCACACGTCACTAGCATAGTAAATACTCCATATTTAACTATGATTTATTGTTTGATCTAATATTTGTATATTTTACTACATGTAAATTTTCAATCATTATTTCGAACGAAAGTCGGACTTATTTAGTTTGAATCAATTATTCAAGTGTGGTCTCCGTAGAATTCATTGCTATCCAATTCAAACAATTCTATTTGTCCACCATAAAATGATAAATCTATTTATGAAGGCTAAAGACATTTTTATTTCTTAAACATATATTTGTTTGCATTAGAATTAAGACACTTTCAAGCATAAGAGCTACATACGACCATAAAATGGCCAATAACACGTTTAATCCCATTACTTGTCGTTCCTACAAATTTGTCTGTTTATTTCTCATCATTTTCTCTTTTAAAATAACAATGTTTTAGGTGCTCCTTATACATAATGCTAAATAGGACAATAATGCTTTAGTAAATAATAAGAAGAAAACAACCAGCAAATGCCCGTCTAGCTCAGTTGGTAGAGCGCAAGGCTCTTAACCTTGTGGTCGTGGGTTCGAGCCCCACGGTGGGCGATATTTAATTTTTTTTAATTAGATAACTAAATTCTATAACAAATTATATGATTTATGTTGATTAGAGAACAACAAGTCAATATGTCCGAGTGGTTAAGGAGACAGACTCGAAATCTGTTGGGCTATGCCTGCGCAGGTTCGAATCCTGCTGTTGACGTTCTTTTTCTTTTTTCTTTTTTGCTCGAACGTTTTGTGCACCTTATGAAGAGGCTCCGGTACAAGTGAGTAACAAGAGCAAAGGAAATCTGTTTTGAGACTTACAATATCTGGCTAACAAACCACAACGTATAAAGTACGAACCGTGGAAAGTTACGATTCATTAAGCTTTTTGTTCATTAATGGCTCACCAATCATAAAAAAATGTATATTGTACCCTTAAATTATATTTTCTTCTTTTTTAGTACATTTTAGGTAATACTATATCATTATGTCAAAAAAATTCATTAATATCAATATATTTCTTTTGAACATTTTATGTTGTACCATCTTAAAATGATATATTTTAGTAATGGGTATCATATTTAAATTGATAATAATTATATATATTGATTAATGAATATTAATAAATGGTACTCCCTCCATCCCTAATTGATAGGGATACATTCCCAAAATAAAAATCTCTTTTTTGATTCCATTTTGACCAAATTTAGTACTCCCTCCGTCCCTAAAAGATTGTCACATTTTGACTTTTGGTAGTCAAACATTACAAAATTAGATCATGAATTCCCATTAAACGATAAGAAATAATATGGTCTTGTGGGACCTTGTTAGATTCGTCTCAATATATATTTTTGAAATATTAACTTTTTATAATCTTTTCGCATGTAGAATAATAGATATTTATGTTTTAAATCGTGTTTTGTTGACCACCAAAAGTCAAAATGTGACAATCTTTTAGGGACGGAGGGAGTAATAAAAAGTGGAGAGCAACTTGGTTTTGTGAGATGAGTTTAAAATTTCATAAAAAGCAAATAATCCTATCAAAAAGGAATGGAGGGAGTATTATTAATGAACCGTAGCTGTTCTCGTAGGAACCTGCCAAAATTAGGCCAGAATAGAACAAAGAAAATTTTCATTGTTCATACCAAATGAGCATTCATTGATTCTTCAAAATCTTAGTGATCTTCACGTCAGTAATATTTTATTCATAACATACAACTAGACCTTAGTAGCACTCACGTTAATTTCTCTCGAGAACCAACTATATATACCATCTCTATTTCTCTGCTCTTAACATCCAACAACAAACACTTCAGTCTTCAGCCTCCAAACCTCCCTCAACACAATGGCTAAAGCTCAATTGACATTTATCATCACATTGTTCTTATTCCAACTTGCCGTTCAGCTTGCAACGGCACATTATGCACCACTACCATCAAAACCCAAAACCAATGTACCAGCCAAGTCGCAGAAGTATCTACCAGCCAAGCCACCAAAGTATGCACATGCTAAGCCACAAAAGTACATCGATCTTGTGGTTGAAGGTGTCGTCTACTGTCAGAGCTGTGAGAAACGTGGAATGTGGTCTTTGACAGGGGCCAAACCAATAGAAAACGCGACAGTTAGCGTTATATGCAAGGACCACAGGAACAGAGTCATTTTCTACAACCCGTTTAAAACTAACAAAGATGGGTACTTCTATGCTCAACTAAAGGGCTTCAAAGTCACCAACCCATTCTTTGATCACCCTCTACAAACCTGCAAAGTGAAGCTTGTGTCATCTCCTCTTAAAGAGTGCAATGTTCTAACCAATGTCAACTATGGACTCAGTGGTGCCCCATTGAAGTTCCAAGACAAAAGACTTGTCGGACCTCATTACAAAGCGATTATTTATGGCGTCGGTCCCCTGGCTTTCCGTCCAGCCAAATGCATTCCCAAACCACCCAAATATTAAGCCACTAACCAGTTGAAAATGTTGCTGGAGGCTGATTGAGTTCTTTTGTTGTTGTTGTTCTATTTGTGTTTCATATTGTGTCTTGTTTTTGATTCATTTGTTTCAAATTATGATTTGTTATAATATATAATTTTACCCACACTTCAAACAAACCAATACAATTGTCACAAAAACCAACATGCAAACTCTCAAATGAAATAAAGCAAGATTACTCACACCAACAAAGTAATATCTGCAATCTTCTGGAGGTAACATTGTTGATTCAACTTAAGAGCTGAAACGATGGAACACATCTGCATAAAAAGTTACCAAAACTAACATGTAAATCATATTGCATTGGTCGTCGATGAAAATATATTTGAAAAGATTTCCAGAAAGCATATAGAAATGGTGCAAATACCTGAACTTGGAATATGAAATGTTGATGCTCATAGCTTTTGAATAAATTTTGGGCAGCCCCTGATATTACATTTTCGAGGCTCAGCCACACTCTGTCCAATACTAACTAGCTCAGGTAGATCCCACAGATGCAAAGTATTCAATTTGCTCAGTTTCGGTTCTTCATCTACACATATTTTCTCCAGTTTTGCACAGAACCTTACCCGGAGAACTTCAATATTTACTACTGGTGAAGCTGATGGAAAAATGTTTTTCAACCGGGAACATTCTCCAATATCTAGAGTGTCCAGTGATGGCATTTCACACGAGATCTCATCCAGCTCTGGTAAAGCCCAGAGTTGTAATCTCTTCAATTTACGTAATATAGCCCATTCTTTGAACAACTTCTTCAAAGCTTTGCAGTCTTTTATCTGAAGAATTTCCAGGTTACCAAGGAAATCAGATGAACTGCCAATGTAGTTTAGTGTCTGACAATGTTCCAGGTACATAAACTTAAGATTTTGAAAGTTATTGTCGTTGATTATGTTGCTGAATATAACCTCTGAATCAGAAGAACTAGCAGCATTTTTCTGAACCTCATCCTCATCCTCATCCTCACCACCTTTACCTTTCTTGTCAGAAGTGTTCTGATCTTTGGCCTCCAGTCTATTGCATTCCTCGACCCAAAAGACTTCCACTTCCTTGCTTTTCTCAGTGACTAAGGGTATTAAATTTTCTGGGGATGAAACTGAAGTAAGAAAAATTATTTTAGATTGATGTATTGCCAATCTGCAGCCCATGGGGAAGCTATGCAACTTCCCTGAAATTTCCAGAGATCCATGAATATCTTCCTGGTTTGATTGTGTGAGAATAGCTGCTGTATAACTTCGCCTGAATTGAAGCTCATTTTTCCAGATGTGTGCATGACCATAAGTAGCTTCCTCACCCGCAGGGTGCAGAGTCACGTGAAACTCATGCAGTTTTTCCTTGAATAGGGACTCATTTTTCCTCATGAGTTCAAGGAATTGAGATGTGCCCATTGATATGCAAAGAGCTTTGTCTGGAAACCAGCATGAGAATCTCCACTGGTTATTATCATCTTGTTCAGACAATGGAGGCTCAAGCAACTTCAGCTTAGGAAATGATGAGCCCTTAAATATAAAGGCATCAGTGCTAGGTTTGGGGAACTCATCAACGTCAAACTTCGTTACATTTCGACAATTCTCAAGGCCAAGGTATTGCAGATTGGATAAGTTGTCAAATGAAAAATCCTTGACAGCTGACCCAGAGAGATCCAATTGCCGAAGTTGTGTGAGTGTCTCCAATCCAGGGCATTCACTCAAGTCTTTACAGTTTCTGAAGCAAAGAAAATCCAGGCTTTCAAGCTTTGACAAAGATGGAGATATGTGCAAACTGGTTCCAGAAAGATTAAGATCACGCAGCTGGGTTAAGTCCTCAAGCAAGTTATCTTCCATATCTTTGAGACTCTCACAGCCAGAAAGATCTAACTTCTCAAGCTTTGACAGTACCTTCAGGGATTTCACTGATGTTAACTTTCTGCAATCCTTGAGGGTGAGTATTTGAAGATCGTTGTTCCTGGAAAAGCTTGGCAGAGAAGAGATTCGGGTATTAGAAAGATTGAGCTCTTTCAGTTTCAACAATTTCTCCAGGGAATTCAATTCATTTAAATCTGTTGAATCTGAGAGGTCGAGAAATTCAAGACTTTCAAGGGATTCCAGCCCTCCCAACTTATCCAAGGAATCACAATTGCATACCTTTAGCTTGCGAAGTTTAATGAATTGAGAGAAGGATGGAATAGTCTTCACATCGGTAGCTGAAAGGTTGACATCTTGCAAGGCTACTAACTTAACAAAGAAAGGCTGGTAAATGGCTTTTAATTTACTGCAACCCGAAATGTCAAGAACAGAGAGTTTTTCCATGGACTTAATGAATGAAAGTTTCTCCAGCCTGGGGCAATCTTTCAGATAAAGAAGTTGAGGATTGGCAAAGTTTAAGGGAAGCTTCTTGATTGCTGTCCTTGAAAGGTTGACCAGTTTGAGTTTTTCAAGCGATTCTAGAGATGCATCATGGAACTCTTCAAAGATTTTTGAACCTGAAAGATCAAGAATCTCGAGACTGGTAAGTGCACTGATCTTGGGCAATCGTTTCAACTGAACACAGTCTTTCAGCAAAAGATGATTAAGATTTTTCAGATCACGGAGAAGTGGCATTTTGGTGATATTTGTCCCAGATAGATTAAGAGTTTGGAGCTCTTTGTTTTCTATGAAGCTTTTATCTTGGAAATGGTTGAATTCCTTAGCCCCAGAGAGATCAAGCACCTTAAGTCCTTCGCAATGTCTCAAAGTACCAAGCTGTTTCAATTTCAAACAGTATCGAAGGATAAGAACGACTAGTTTCTTAAGAGTATAGAGGGATGGGGGTAGAGAGGAAATGCCAAGGCCTGATAAGTTCAAGCTCTTAAGGTTTGGCATATTGCTGAAAACACTACCAGGGATTCTGTCTAAGAAAGTAGCACCAGAAATCTCAAGAACGGTTAGGTGGGGAAGAGAAGGATCAAGGGGAGGAGTGATATTGATGACTTTAATAGGATTTGCTCTAGGTTGCATCTGCTTCACTATCAGTTTCCCCTTACTTTTGGAATGGTCAGAACTGGATTCCTTCAAGGCACTCTTAATATAAGAACCACCTCTCAGCACAAATAGCCGGACCTTGGACTTCTGAAACAATATATTTGGCAGATGCTCATCTGAAGGATCGAAGTAAGCAAATATTTCAAGATGCTCATTCAACTTCTCGTAATCAATGTGAATGTCCCGCTCAAGATGGTTTGAATCAAGAATTAAGGCTACTGATGATTGCTTATCTGGTTCTATGCCATCACGCAGTGTTTTCATCCTTCCTCTTGACTCAACCATCCTGTAGAATGGACTATCGAAAACAGTTCCCAACCCTAGATGGACTCTCCTGGAAAATTCACAACGATCAATGGGATCTAGGGTTAAGTTTGCAACATTTGCAGCAATATACCCGTACGCTATCTCCTTAAGCAACCCACAATCTAGAAGATCCAACATAACAGAATGTCCCTTCTTGTAGGCATCTTCTATGCGATCAAAGTCACCGAGAAACTCTTCCAGTATCCAGTAGGCTATCAACTCATTGAAATGAAGAGGACCCTGTTTAAGAAACACATTTTCATTGGAGCAATAGTCGATTAAAAGATTTCCCGGAAGCTTGTCATATCCTTTGTACAGCAACTGCATGGACTTGTTCCTCTTCGTCCCATTTGTTGGTTGTGGCATTTCCTCAATACGAAGCTCGAGCTTCTTCAATTCTTCATCACTCTCATTCAAGTAATCATTGATCTTTTTCAAGATGGTGATGTCTGAAGGCAGGAATTGGCTCCCATTGTAAAATTGCTTCCTCATTTCTTCCAGCTCTTCAGGTCTCGTGGATATCTTTTCGATGCAATGTCTTAAATCTTCATCAGTCAAGTTTTTCAATTCTATTATATCCACATCTTGAGGGGGGGCCACGTCAACACTAGGGTGAACCATAGAGGTTAATATGAACTTAGAAGAAGAGCACTCAATTCCTTTCAACACTTTCTTGATGTCGGTAACCAAAACATTGCCATCGAAAATGAAAAGAACTTTTTCTTTTTTATATGCAAGTATCTTGTCCTGATCCTCCTTCTTCTCCTTCTCTATTTTCTCCTTGTCAATTTGCCTTTTCTCAACATTTTTCTCGCCTTCAGAGTTTCGGGGATCCACCAGTTTCCCCTTGTTAACATTTGCATCATTTGCTTCCGGCTGTCGCTTATTGTCCTTTTTCTTCCCCCCTTTTCCCGCCTTCGTATCACTTGCTTCAGAGGGCCGATCCTCCTTCCCATTTTTCTCCCTTTCTGCCTCCCTATCTCCTTCACTCTCCAACTTTTCAGACACATGAAGCATGTGTAACTGACGCTTCACCAGATCATGAAGTTTATTTTCATCACAAGATCCATCTTCCGGTTTTATATAAACCCAAATGGCAACATCAAACAATCCTTGCTCAATTGCCCGGTTACTTAACAATCTTGCTATCAATGTCTTTCCAAATCCAGCTTCTCCAACAAGAACCAAATTTTTTTTTTCTGTTGCAAGATTTTTATAAGCATCTTTCAGTAGCGCAATTCTACTCGGAGCCATTATCGCTGGATTATATAACCTGTAACATGTTAATAACTGCCTTTTAAACTATCTTCTTTTGAAAACACATTTGCCTTCATGGGGTGGGAGCTAATGCAATACTATTAAATATTTTCAATCAATACAAACAGATAAAAATTTTCATCTGAAAAGATACAATGAAATTACAAGCAATCAGATTTCAGCAAATATGGACACAAAAATGTTTTCTGTCCAGATTATGCCACGTGGGTTAATCATATGAAATGATATTATTCACTTCCTTTTCAGTTGATATATGAATTATGAAATCAACGTTAAAAATATGTTTGTAGTACTGTAACTAGTTCAGTCAATTTTGAATGAGTTAAGCATAAATTTAGTCAAAACTTCGATGAATTTATTGATTCTAAGAAAAACTCATCTATTACCGAAATAGTCAACTCAAACAAAAAGTCTATTTTCCCATTGAAACTTCATCCAAACACTAAACTTCCAAATGGTACATCCAAAAAATATGAAATACAAATATAGTACTTTCATTCCTAGATTTAGATGTTGAATAAGTAGACAAACAAACCTGGAAAGCAGCAAAGAATTTATTGCAGCCATCTCACGAGACGAAAACCCAAAAAGCTAATTGGATTGATTATCTGTTTCATTTTCAGTAACTTAAAATCAAAAATACAATTTCTATAGTAAGAAGTATATAATAAATGTAATAATTCATGAAAAATACCTGCAATACTAAAGAGGTTTTCTCTTGAAGCTCTCTAAAACAATTTGATGTTATGGAGAATTCCGTTGGAGCAAGTGTGTGTATATATGTGTGCATTCAATAAACAATAGACGACTTGCAGAGTTGAAGTCTACGAAATAAAATAAAATAGGACACTTTGCAGTTTGCACACATACAACCAATGATTATTGTCTCTTACTCTCTTTACATTATTTGGTACTCCGTTGGTGTGTATAACAACTCATGATGTTGTGTGCTTCACCCAGTTGTACCTTGTGCAGTAATTATTGTATTTTGTATTTAGACAATTTTATCCCTTTCGAGCTCACGTTATGTGGGCACAATAATGATGTCACTGTATGGAGTGTGTTGGTGGTATATATCACCAAAACAAGTCTATATGCTCAAATAGATCGACGAGCACACACTATGTGTTCCCAATAAAGTATTCTACGACACATTTCGTTTGTTGAACAAAAATGTGGGAAAAACATAAAAATGTGATGAGATTCTTTTTGTATGACGTGTTTGTTTAGTATACTAACCAACATATAATTTGTGCACTAGTTAATTTAACACAAGTTGAAACTTTTAAGTATCAATAGTAACTATTGAATAAATTATTATTATTATTATTATTATCAGCTATTAATTATGATTGAGAATTCGATTCAAAGGCATGTTTGATAGGCATTTTAAGATTAGTTTTAAAAAAATTAGTAACTATAATGTTTTATAAAATTAATAATTGATTAATTTTACAAACTTATTAATTATAGATATTTGATAAAATATTTAATCCTTATACAAAAAAAATAATAATATAATAGTTATAAGAAGTTACATATTTAATCAAATAACACTATTTTTATTAACCAATTTACCACGTACGAAGTAAGAACTTCAAAAATTAGCACATATAAATGTAACATAGATGGAAATATTCCATTATGATGAAAGCACAGAATTATTATTATTATCACTATTATTATTATTATTATAATAATGAATGTACACATGTGGAAGACAATAATACATTATGATGCTAAGTATTTTGTTAATCAAGAATGTCTCACATGTTTAAAATATTTATTAAAAAAAAAATTATGTTATTTTTGTTCATTAATCATGTTAGCTACTAACTTAGTAAAATATGCTCCAACACATGATGCATTTGCTAGATAAACCATCACATATTATGGTATATTGAACGCACCACATGTATACTTAAATACTATATGAACGCCCATTGTGTGTGCCTCAACACTCACTCAACTCGTCGATTGTGTGCTCTAGTACTATATGACTGCACAATATGTATGATCTAAAATACACCGAACATGCATTTCGTGCGTTGAAAACATCATCCAACGCACATTATGTGTTCCCCAAAGTACATTGAGCCCACATTGCGTGCGTTGGAAATTCATGACACACATCACGTGAGCTCGCTGGGGGTAAAATTGTCATAATTTATTAACGTGAAAAATTTATTGCGTGGAATTAGGTTTTCCCCTATCTAAAATCTAATACCACAAGCAACATTCCATAACTTCCTTTCTTACAAAAAGCCCTTTCCTCCCTTATTTCCACTTCCATATAAACCATTCTTCTTTCTAAATTTCACCTTTCCTCAAACCGATTTTGTTGGCAACCCATATCACAACATAAAATTTTATGAAAATAATGAGTAATTGATTATCTAATTTTGATTGGCAGTAACTAATTCATTGCAATATAAAATTTACTTATATGAAAATACTTTCAACACAAACTTATCGATATAATTTTATATTTTTTGAACTAAAAAATAATAAGTGATTGATGAACAAAGTTGGACATGCAAAAACGAAAACATCTTGCACATTAAATGGAGAGAATAGTGTATAGTGAAAAGATATTTAATGATATGAAGAAAATAATATAATGTGATAGAGAATATTTATTAAAGAATTATGTCATACCACATTGTGTAATAAGGTGACAAATGAGGGGTACAATAGTACTTAACAATAGTGAAAAGGGGGTGTGTATGGATAATTTAGCTGAATTGTTATTCACACCAATAGAGTGCTCAAGCTCAAATAGTACTCCCTTATAGTGCTGTTAAAGGACCGGGTAACTCGTAACCCGCTCGTTACTCGACTCGGAAAACTCGGGTCCGTTACCCGCTCGTATCCTTATCGAGCGATACTCGAGTAATTTTTTTTACTCGATACCCGAATCGAAAAACCCGGGTCCGCTCGATTACCCGCTCGTTTATTTTTTATATTGTATTTTTATATGTAATATATGTTATACTTTAATCATATTGAATTTCAAATGACCAATATAAAATTAGTATTGAAAAGAATTTACAAATTTGCATTTAACAATTAAATATGTTTGAAGAGAACCCCAAAAATAAAATTTTTAAATAAAAATTTGGGGATAACCCGGAACCCGCTCGTCACCCGGCTAAAAAAACCCGGCTCGGTACCCGCTCGTGTCCTTATCGAGCGATACGAGGGTAATACATTTGCTACCCGGCTCGTTATAACCGGGTAATTACCCGACTCGGCAAAATAAAAACCCGGGCGAGTAACCCGTTACTCGCTCGAACCCGGTTCGTTAACAGCACTACTCCCTTATAGTCCATAAATGATTGTCATATTTTGACTTTGTTAATCAAATCTAACAAAATTTGATCATGACTTTTCATTAAAGTATAAGAAACAATATAGTCTTGTGAGACCTTGTTATGTTCGTCTCAATATATATTTTTGAAATATCAACTTTTTGTAATTTTTTCGCATGTAAAATAATAGATATTTATGTTTTAAATCGTCTTTTGTTGACTACAAAAAATCAAAACGTGACAATCATTTAAAATTGGAGGTAGTATTTTTTTAAGAAATGAAATGATTATTTTGCCTCTATTTATAAGTCTAGTATTTCAAAAAAAATTATTCACGAATTAATCGAATAGCCTAGTGAAAAAGGCTCTTGCTAGTGAACAGAAGGTTCTGTATTCGAAACTCACCTTCGGGAATAAAGATATTCATTTCTCATTTTTTAAACTACTATTTGGCTTTTTTTAATTTAGCAGCTGAGCTGTTAAAAATAAAAAATAAAAAACGCATCTGTCATGTCATGTTGTTGAGAAGAAAGTGAGCTTTCATTCTCTCAGAACACTTCTTTCTCACTCTCCCTTTCCTAAGATCTCCATCTCATAACCCCCCCCCCCCCCCCCCCCCCCCTCCCCCGAACCTCCACCCAAATTATACAGCAAAAATCAAAGCTCTAATTAGGGTTTCTTCGCTGCTTTAGTTAGATCTCAGCAGCGCTTAGAATCCCTTTAATACGACCTCGTTTACAGATCCGTCGGTTTATTAATATCAATCATCATGGCGGCAGCAAACGCCCCGATCGCCATGAAAGAATCCCTCACGGTATTTCAATTAAATTTCTATTTTCCATTTCTTTTACTTTTTAATTTATTCTGATTTTTTCGCTCAATTCCAGTACTTAATTGCGAGTCTAGATCTTATGATGACTCTCTGCCACACTATGCTAGACTGGGCACTTTTATGATTATTTATACTGTAACTATTAATTTGAACAAAACATGTGTCACGATTTGATGCAAGTATAGAAAAAGTGTAACTAGCGATCTTAGCTCTTATTTGTCATTAGTTAGCTTAGCAATTGTAACAAAACAGTGTCGTGATATTAAGCTAGTGTAACATACCGAATCACTCGATTAGCTCCTATTTATCATTAGTTAGCTTGGCGATATTTTGTAAAAAAACACGTGTCATGATATTAAGTAAGTGTATCATACAGTGTCACTCAAAGTGTAAGTGGTCTTATGCCGCTAGTTACCATTAGTTAGTTTAGTAGTAGTAAGAAAGGATCCGAAGTTCGTAATTACTATTGGGTTTCTAGTATGAGTTGTTCATTTGGCTTTTAGTTGATTTCGTTAAGTTGTTTTGCGTAGAATTAGTTAGACCGGCTATGCTGAACTTATTTCAGATGTATGTTACTCCCTCCGTCCCTAAAAGATTGTCACATTTTGACTTTTGGTGGTCAATAAAACACAATTTAAAACATAAATATCTATTATTCTACATACGAAAAAATTATAAAAAGTTAATATTTCAAAAATATATATTGAGACGAATCTAACAAGGTCCCACAAGACTATATTATTTCTTATCGTTTAATGAAAATTCATGATCAAATTTTGTAATGTTTGACTAACAAAAGTCAAAATGTGACAATCTTTTAGGGACGGAGGGAGTATTTGATTTAAATGGTTGTTGATTTGGTATAGTGAGTACTCCCTCCAGTTTAAAAAAGATTGTTTTAGATGATCAAAATTAACATATTTTGTAGCCTTACTGAGATGTTAAGTTTGACAATAGTCGAAGTTATATTGTAGAGTAAATTACATTAAAAGATGGTTCCATTTGATATATTTTTTCACCAAGTAATATGCTACAAAATTAGAAAAGTCAACCATTAAAATGCAAATGTGGAGATTTTTTTTTTTTATAAATGGAGAGAGTGCTACTTAGACCTGGGTTTTCAATATGAATTGCTCGTTTAGATATTCAAGTGGCTTCTAAATACTGTTTTTTTAGTAGAATTGATTAGATCATCTATGCAGAATATATTTACAGATTTGTTATTTGATGTTAATGGCCGTTGATTTGTAATAGTGAGTTCTTTTGGAAAAGAATTGGTAATTTAATTTTGGATGATATTGTTTGGTGTTGCAGTTACAAAGCATAGGGATCAACCCACAATTTATTACGTTCACAAATGTGACGATGGAATCTGACAAGTATATATGTGTTCGTGAGACTTCGCCTCAAAATTCCATTGTGATTGTTGATATGAATATGCCTATGCAACCACTGCGGAGGCCAATCACTGCAGATTCTGCACTCATGAACCCAAATTCCAAAATTTTGGCCCTTAAAGGTATATACTAGAGATATACACTAGTGATTGTTTACTGTACATTTTTCTATGCAGTGTCGGGACAAGAGAACATGATGTAGTTATGTAGAGATTTCAGATAACTTGGATAGTAGTACCTTTACATTAGAGTTAGTAATCTTGATAAGCTTGATTAGCAAATGCAAGGGTGACGAATTATTGTTACTCGGTGCAGTTTTCATGTTACGTTTATTATTGAACCAACTAACTATTGCGATTTATTTCTTGGTGTTCGGGTTTGTAACATTGTGTCTCTGTATATGTATTTCTTCTTTGAAGCTCAAATTGGTGGAACTACACAAGATCACTTACAAATATTTAACATTGAGATGAAAGCAAAGTTGAAATCTCATCAAATGTCTGAACAGGTTATATCCAGGGCTTTTATTTATAGAATTCTCCTTGAGGAGTGTGTGAGATATATTTTTTCGAAGTTCTTATTAGTGGAGAAGATGTCTTATATTTTCTGCATCTTCTAGGTTGTCTTTTGGAAGTGGATTACCCCTTCGATGTTAGGTCTGGTTACTCAATCATCAGTATATCATTGGTCAATTGAAGGTTAGAGTGGTATCCTCTTCTGAAATCTCTGATAACCACTCCCTGTCTATTCAACTAAAGGTGGTATGTTAAACATACATGCTTTTTAGGTGATTCTGCACCTGTTAAAGTATTTGATAGAGCAGCTAATTTAGCAAACAACCAGATAATCAATTATCGCTGTGATCCCACTGAGAAATGGCTGGTCTTGATAGGAATTGCTCCTGGATCTCCTGAGGTATTAATCCTCCTGTTAGCTATAGACTTAGACTTCTCCATAATGTTACTGTTCATGGCTTTGTCATTTAATTGTGACCTATTCAGGATTTCTTATAGAGTTAATTGACAATTCGTAACACTGTTTTTTTGTATGTCGGTATGTATTTGTACTGATGTTTCTCTGAATATTGAGTCTCAATAAATTTAGCTTCAAAGAAGAGAAGACAAAGGTTTTGGAGCTTCATTATGAGAAGTCTAATTGTAGGAAAATCTACTATGACTTTCTATTAAATATTTGGACATTATACAGGAAATAACATGATTTGGCAGTTTATGTAATGAGATCTGTTCATTCCATTTAATTTTATCGAAGTTCAATATGTCTTTGAATTCTCTATTTAAATATTCTCTCTTTATCCCTAGAAAAGTATATCAGTGAATGGTGTCAAAACTATCAAACAAGGTTTATGTTTTCTTTTTAACAGTCAGACAATTGAAATCTTTACCTTTTTGGTTTGCTCTGATCTCTTTCATCATGTGGTTGCACCAACACACAGATTTGTTCTTTATTGTTTTGATTAATCAAAACAGTAATTACTTTCATTGCTCACATTTTCTGATATTTGATTTGTTTCTTATGGATTTCTTAAACATGTACCCCCTTGCGAATGTAGAGGCCTCAGCTTGTAAAAGGAAACATGCAACTCTTTTCTGTTGACCAGCAGCGTAGTCAAGCCCTTGAAGCTCATTCTGCTGCATTTGCCACCACTAGAGTGCGAATATATACTTTTCCTTAATTTATTGAAGTGTTTTTTCAACCAGTTGGATTGCAGATAACTAATATTTTTGTTGTTAGCAGGTGCCTGGAAATGACAAGGATTCGATTCTTATTTCATTTGCTACAAAAACTTCTAATTCTGGTCAAACTACTTCGAAGTTGCATGTAATCGAGCTTGGAGCCCAGCCAGGTGTTTATGACATCTTTATAAATTGTTTTACAGTCCATATTCCCAAAAAGTCATGCATGTGTACATGTACTCAACAGTTATAGGTACTCACTCTGTGAGATGGAGAATAATCATTGTGAATATTATTAACCAGTTAAGAGATGAGAGCATTATCATTGATGTTACTTTCTTATAAGTGATCCAATGGGATGTCTTTACCTCTTAATACCGTCACCTCTTTGCATTGATTTAATTTAGTTGAATAATAAACAGAAAATAATAGGCTGATCCATGATTTCCAAGATTTTGCTTGCACTTCATGTGTTATGGTTGCTCTAGGTTGAAGTTTAATAATTGCATTTAAATATTATTGGGTTCCATTTGTTTGCTGTTACACCATAATAGCTAGATTGAAAGACCCTGTTGGTATTAATTCATTATAGTTTGTTTATATGTGCAGGAAAGCCATCTTTCTCAAAGAAACAAGCTGATCTTTTCTTCCCTCCAGATTTTGCTGATGACTTTCCAGTGTCCATGCAGGTAGGTTATATTTCATTCTGCTTCTCAGTTGAATATGCCCCCTCTTTCTGTTATTTTCCATGCGTGTTGTGGCTGAATTTGAGTAACCTCTCTTTACGAAATTTGCAGATTTCTCACAAATATGGTTTGATTTATGTTATCACGAAGCTTGGACTTCTGTTTGTGTATGATCTGGAAACTGCTACGGCAGTCTATAGGAATAGGATTAGCCCAGATCCCATCTTCTTGACATCAGAAGCGACATCAGTTGGGGGTTTCTATGCCATTAATAGGCGAGGTCAAGTGCTGCTTGCCACAGTCAACGAAGCTACAATTGTGCCCTTTGTTAGTGGCCAAGTAGGTTTTTTGAGATTGCTATTACTCCCAACTTTTTTTGAAGTTATTTGATTACTGGTATGTCTTGTAGTTATGGATTGGTTTTCACCATTGATGGTTTTGTATGGGTCCAGTTAAACAATTTGGAGCTTGCTGTCAACCTTGCCAAAAGAGGAAATTTGCCTGGGGCAGAGAATCTGGTTTGTTTATCCTTCTCTTCATCAACATTCCCTTATATGTTCGAAAATTGTCTTTACATGCCACAAGAGAAGGTCCCAAAAATTCAAATATCGTGGTACTTTATCTTTTACAGCTTTTTCCCTAGGTTTGACCAATTAAACAACTAAATAATGGCCAAGTAAGTAAAAAGAACTACAATAGATAGAAGAAAAGACACATGTAATACATAATTGTAAAGTGCCCTCTTCAATTTTAGAAGTTCTTTTTGGCCCGTTTCAATGTCCCATTTCACAAACGCCCTTTATATATGGATCCATCTGCTCAATTTTGCTTATTTGGTAGAAGCTTTCCTGAATATCAATGTTTTCGTCTTGTTGCATTAAACACTTCAGGTGGTTCAACGATTTCAAGAACTGTTTGCACAAACCAAATATAAAGAAGCTGCCGAGCTTGCTGCAGAATCTCCACAGGGGATCCTCAGGACACCCGACACCGTTGCGAAGTTTCAGGTACTGTCTGTTGTCTCTTGATCTTTTCATGTACTTTAATGTTTTGCTTTATGCTATATAAGTAATAGTGAAACAGAGTCTATTTGAATTATTCATTATGATCATGATGAAGCCCTAGTTCTAATATGCATAGATTTCTCCCTTGTGTTTTGTAGAGTGTTCCTGTTCAAGCTGGGCAGACACCACCTTTGCTGCAATATTTTGGTACACTGCTGACCAGGGGAAAACTTAATGCATTTGAATCATTAGAGTTGTCTCGTCTTGTCGTAAATCAGAATAAGAAAAATCTGCTTGAGAACTGGTTGGCGGAGGATAAACTTGAATGTAGTGAGGAACTTGGGGATCTTGTAAAGGTTAGCCTTTAAATCTTGTGGTGATTGATTTTTTTTATTGGTTTGGCCTTTGCGTTGCCATTTCATTGTATTTACTCGAAACATTCAGTTCACTTTAACAGAACATGCTTCTTATATAGACTGTGCTCACATTTGTTTACTCCAAATATTCAGTTGGCTTTAACTTCTTATGTAGACTGTGGATAATGATCTTGCTTTGAAAATCTTTATCAAAGCCAGAGCAACACCAAAAGTTGTTGCTGCTTTTGCTGAACGGCGGGAGTTCGACAAAATCTTGATATACTCGAAACAGGTCGGTTATAAGTTGTTACAATCCACTATTGAACTTTTAGGCATATGGATTTTTTGTTACCATCTGTTTCTTTCACAAGTGATGTTTCACTTAGTGTTGTTGTCTTCCCTCTTTTATTGTTGGGACTTGTATGTTTATAAATTGTTTCCTTACTATGCAGGTTGGCTATACTCCCGACTATCTTTTCCTTCTGCAAACAATCCTTCGCTCAGATCCTCAGGTATGCTGAATAACGTAAAGTACATGACTATATCATTCCCAATTTTATCTGTCCTATTGGAATCGGATGGTATTCGACAAGTTTGATAACTGAACTGGAAATGACGATTATATTGTAGGGTGCTGTTAACTTTGCCCTCATGATGTCCCAAATGGAAGGAGGGTGTCCTGTTGATTACAACACAATAACTGATCTCTTCCTTCAGGTAATTTCTTAATTATATACCTTTGTAACTATATGTTATTTTAGTACATGTACATTATAAGCTGTTGATTTTCAAATTGCTTCTTTACAATCGTTATATATCTTAACCTGTAACTGCAGAGGAATATGATTCGTGAGGCTACAGCATTCCTGTTGGATGTTCTTAAGCCGAATTTGCCAGAGCATGCTTTCCTTCAAACCAAGGTCTTTTAGCATTATTTGCTACTTTCCAGAAACTAATTATAGCTTGCTTGTTAGTAACATTGTGAATTAATTCACTTATATAGGTCCTGGAAATCAATTTGGTTACCTTCCCTAATGTGGCTGATGCGATTTTGGCAAATGGCATGTTTAGCCATTATGACCGTCCTCGCATTGCCCAACTTTGCGAGAAAGCTGGTCTCTATGTCCGTGCTCTTCAGGTTTGCCAACTTCTCATTTTTAGATGCGGTATTTAAAGAAGTAACTGAGGGAGTGTTATTTTATGCTTAGTTTCTGACCTGCATTATATGACATGTGCAGCATTATGCAGAATTACCAGACATCAAGCGAGTCATTGTTAATACTCATGCAATTGAGCCCCAGGTTTGTGTATTGGAGTGTGATCAATACAGCTTCCCTTCTACAAAGATGCATACTTAAAAGCAAAATTCTTCCAGTCTCTTGTAGAATTCTTTGGGACTCTTTCACGTGAATGGGCACTGGAGTGCATGAAGGACCTTCTGCTTGTTAATCTGAGGGGAAACCTTCAAATCATTGTTCAGGTATATCTTGTTATGTTTTGCACTTACCTGTACCATGCGTGATCTCGGGGGGTGCCAGGTTCAAATATTGTTAACCTTGGATGCAGGTTGCCAAAGAATATTGTGAACAGTTGGGTGTTGATGCATGTATCAAACTATTTGAGCAATTCAAATCATATGAAGGATTGTATTTCTTCCTTGGATCTTATTTGAGTTCTAGGTAATAATTCTATACTGCCATGTGTTTGTGTAGTTGTGGGTTCAATTAAGCATTAAGTTTCTTATTTTCCCTTCTCGATGTTGCAGTGAGGATCCTGATATTCATTTCAAGTACATCGAGTGTGCTGCCAAGACTGGGCAGATTAAGGAGGTTGAGCGGGTGACACGAGAATCAAATTTCTATGACCCTGAGAAGACAAAGAACTTTTTAATGGAAGCTAAACTTCCAGATGCAAGACCCCTGATCAATGTGTGTGATCGCTTCGGCTTTGTGCCTGACCTAACACATTATCTATACACAAGCAATATGCTCCGTTATATAGAAGGTTATGTCCAAAAGGTACATTTTTCTGAAATTTCTCTTAGCGTGTTACTCTTGTGAGAAATCATACAGAAGTGGGGACTAAGTTATGTTTCCATTTTGAATAGGTGAATCCTGGAAATGCTCCCTTAGTTGTGGGTCAACTATTGGATGATGAATGTCCTGAAGATTTCATCAAAGGCTTGATTTTATCCGTCCGCTCACTTGTTCCTGTTGAGCCACTTGTGGATGAATGTGAGAAAAGGTTTGACGTCCTCTATATCTGTTATGCTGGTTCATGTTGCACACAACCTACCCTTCACCTGCATTCATGTTTCCAGGAATCGGCTGCGGTTGCTCACTCAGTTCTTGGAGCATCTTGTGAGCGAGGGAAGCCAAGATGTACATGTTCACAATGCCCTTGGTAAAATCATAATAGACAGCAACAACAATCCTGAGCACTTCCTGACCACCAACCCATATTATGATTCTCGTGTTGTTGGTAAATACTGTGAGAAACGAGATCCAACACTTGCCGTTGTTGCATACCGGAGGGGTCAATGTGATGATGAACTCATTAATGTGACGAATAAGAACTCTTTATTTAAACTCCAAGCCAGGTTAGTGATTTATTGCTTACATAATTTTTTATTTACTCGAGGTGCTCATATATCACTAGACACTTAAGCTGCCTTTTTTTTTTCCAGGTATGTAGTTGAGAGGATGGATGGGGACCTTTGGGATAAGGTTTTGGACCCTGAAAATGAATTTAGAAGACTGCTCATTGATCAAGTTGTGTCCACTGCCTTGCCTGAGAGCAAGAGTCCAGAGCAAGTCTCCGCTGCTGTTAAAGCTTTCATGACAGCTGATCTTCCACATGAACTAATTGAGTTGCTTGAGAAAATTGTTCTTCAGAACTCTGCTTTCAGTGGGAACTTCAATTTGCAAAACCTTCTGATCTTGACAGCTATCAAAGCTGATCCTTCCAGAGTGATGGACTACATTAACAGACTTGATAACTTTGATGGGCCTGCTGTAGGGGAAGTTGCTGTTGAAGCCTCATTGTTTGAAGAAGCCTTTTCTATCTTTAAAAAATTCAATTTAAATGTCCAGGCTGTCAATGTCCTCCTTGACAATATCCGGGACATTACCCGCTCGGTGGAATTTGCTTATCGTGTTGAAGAGGATGCTGTTTGGAGTCAAGTGGGTAAAGCTCAGCTCAGAGAGGGCCTGGTTAGTGATGCAATTGACTCCTTTATTCGTGCTGAAGATACCACCCAATTCCTGGAAGTCATACGAGCTTGTGAGGATGCAGATGTTTATCATGACCTGGTGAAGTATCTGATGATGGTTAGGCAGAAAACCAAGGAGCCTAGGGTGGACAGTGAGCTAATTTATGCATATGCCAAAATTGATAACTTGTCTGAGATTGAGGAATTTATTCTTATGCCAAATGTTGCTAATCTCCCTAATGTTGGAGATCGCTTGTATGACGAAGAATTATATGAAGCTGCAAAAATCATATTTGCTTTTATATCAAACTGGGGCAAGTTGGCTGTCACACTTGTGAAGCTTAAACAGTTCCAAGGTGCTGTTGATGCAGCACGGAAAGCAAATAGTGCCAAGACATGGAAAGAGGTGTGCTTTTCTTGTGTGGATGCAGAAGAATTCCGCTTGGCTCAGATCTGTGGTCTTAACATTATTGTACAGGTAAAGGTTCTTATTTGGAATTTTAAATCTAAAAAAATTGCATTAGTATGGGTGGAGGTGGACTCATTGACAAGAGAATTGTTTCTAAGTTCAAAATATCTATCTTTTCTGAAATTCTATCCAGTTAAGTAAAGCAAATGTCCGATGGAATTAATTAGTGTATTTTATAGGTGGATGATCTGGAAGAAGTCAGTGAGTATTACCAGAATAGAGGGTGCTTTAATGAGTTAATCTCTCTCATGGAAAGTGGCTTGGGTTTGGAACGTGCACACATGGGTATCTTCACGGAGTTGGGTGTGCTCTATGCCAGATACCGTCATGAGAAACTCATGGAACATATTAAACTGTTTTCAACCCGCTTGAATATTCCTAAGCTTATCCGCGCCTGTGATGAGCAACAGCATTGGCAGGAACTTACATATTTGTATATTCAGTATGATGAATTTGATAATGCTGCCACTACAGTAATGAATCACTCGCCAATTGCATGGGATCACATGCAGTTCAAGGATATTGTTGTCAAAGTTGCTAACGTGGAATTGTATTACAAAGCAGTGCACTTCTATTTACAGGAGCACCCTGACCTTATTAATGATGTTCTAAATGTACTTGCTCTTCGTCTTGACCATACTCGGGTGGTGGACATAATGAGGAAGGTTTGTGATTCTGCAAGAACTCTTCGTTTCCTCACTTGTGACTTTTGTTACCCTTTTCCCTCCTAATCGTGCTTATTATTGTGGATTTCAGGCTGGTCACCTGCGCCTTATTAAGCCATATATGGTTGCAGTCCAGAGCAATAATGTTTCTGCTGTGAACGAAGCACTGAATGAAATTTATGTTGAGGAGGAAGACTATGATAGGTTGCGAGAATCAATTGATTTGCATGATAGCTTTGATCAGATTGGTCTGGCACAGAAGGTAATGTGTCCTTTGCCGGACTCCTATTCTTGTTAATAGAGTATGTCGGACTTACACGGGTCCTTCCTGATTAAATAGATTGAGAAACATGAGCTCGTTGAGATGAGGCGTGTTGCTGCTTACATTTACAAGAAGGCTGGTAGGTGGAAGCTATCTATTGAGTTGTCAAAGAAAGACAGCCTGTACAAAGATGCCATGGAGACGGCCTCACAATCCGGTAATCGTGAACTTGCAGAGGAGCTGCTTGTTTATTTCATTGAGAAGGTACATATAGTTTGTGCAGGATCAGTATTTTTGTAGTTTCCTTCTTGGCTACTGGAAATTCGTAAGCTTTTATATTTTAATTGTTGGCCAGATGTTTTTTTCACAATTGCAACTATGTTAACTTTCCCCACTGGACATTTTTATTATTGCAGGGGAAGAAGGAATGTTTTGCTTCATGCCTTTTTGTTTGTTATGATCTGATACGAGCGGATGTTGCCCTTGAACTTGCATGGATGAATAATATGATCGACTTTGCCTTCCCATATTTGCTGCAGGTCTCTCTCTCTCTCTCTGTTTGAGCAGATTTGGCTATGTTTTCCATTTTGATTGTCTTCTTACAAATGATGAAGGAATTTTCTTCTTCCTCTCTTCTAGTTTATCCGCGAATACACTGGGAAAGTTGATGAACTAATCAAGGATAAAATTGAGGCTTTGAATGAAGCGAAGGCTAAAGAAAGCGAAGATAAGGACGTTATCAAGCAGCAGGTATTTTTCATTCTGTGAGTTTGTCCTTTCCTGTTAACAAAATCTGGGAATTAGATACAATCAGTTATGCTTTACACCACCCAGGAATTGGAACAACAAATTGGCATACCTTTTCTGCTTCTCTATAGGAATGGTCTAACAAACATTTATACCTCGTCTCTTTTTGGATGCAGAATATGTATGCTCAGTTGCTACCTCTTGCGTTGCCTGCTCCACCAATGCCTGGTATGCAAGGCATGGGTGCAGGTTTTTCTGCACCACCACCTCCCATGGGTGGAATGGGAATGCCGCCAATGCCACCATTTGGCATGCCCCCGATGGGCTCATATTGATTGGATGTGTGAAAACTTCGCGGGAGTAGCTTTTTCTTTGAGCACATTAGAGTTGGTTGGAGCATATCCTTCTTTACTTTTGGTTGGCATCGATGTGTGTCTCTTCTTCGTTACAGGAATCATTAGGGGCAAGGCATTGAGTTTTTCTTAATCGAGGTTGTGGATACACTTTGTAATATTATTCTTTGGTAGTGGGTGCATTTTTTGCAGCTTGTAGGTGGCAAGTTGGTTGGCATTTTGTAATTCTACTGATGCATGTAGTTGTGCAAATCTTATTACTTTGTTTATGGGTTGGTATAGTTGTGGTTAACCTTGTTTGTCTACTTTTTCTTTGATTTTGCTTCTTCCCCTTTGCTTTTAGACCCACATTTACTTATTCATCCATATTTACATTTCTCAACTTGTCGATCCTGTTGCTGCTTGTATTCACTTATTTTATAATCCTTCAACTCCAAGTTTTATTTTCACATTTGACCATCAACCACTTATAGTTTTCTTATGAAAAGTTATAATATTATTCGATAGTTATAATTTGATAAAATGTAATTGATGATAAAAAAAAAGTTAATAGATAAAAACAACATGTCAATAAAAAACGGAAGGAACGTTAGCATTGAGATTATTTGTTCGAGGCTTTATTTTGTGGGGTTTGAGCTAGTACTTGTAAGTGATAATTCAAAGGATCCAGTCTTGTAATTATGCAATTGTTTTGGTTGTCGACTCTTTTGGCGTTCATCCAGAAAGTAACTCCAAATTATTCGATCAAATTGTACATAAAAATATGTAAGACGTACCCAGGAATTAAAATTTTGTTTCAAAATATAAATTCGGATAATAGAAATATGAAAACATTTTTGAAATTATAAGAGACGTTGTGGAAACGCCGTAAAATTACGGGAACATGTGAAAATAAATATTTAATACTATTAATTTATATCACATGAATTTGTTCAAATAAATTGAACGAAATATGAAAGTACGTTAGAAATATTCAGGGATGAAACATAATTTTTCTTAAAAAAGCTTCAAATAGTAATCGCTCTCTTTGTTCAATAATTTTGACCAATATCAACGCTCATGATTTTAAATATTCAATATCATGATCAAAGTGTTATTTTTTAGTAAAATTCAATTAATAAGACTTATCAATTGAATTTGAATGCAATAGTTTTCGAAATTTAGGCGAAAAGCACAAGAAATGACAAAACATTAGATGATTTTCACGAAACCATCATCTTTCAAAATTCCCTTGTATTTCGATTCGATAACTTGAAAAATAAAAAAAATGAGGCTGTTTCGATCATTGCGTATCGAAATTTACCACAAAATTCAACTCCGTGTACTTTTTTGGTGTACCACAAAATTCAACCCGAGCAGGTAACCAGTGACCCGATCCGCAATCATCTCTACGGGCAGGATCACTACTAACCCAACCTCTTGAAAAATTCAATACCAAAAACAGCATTCCACCAAATCAATGGCTCAAATCCTGACATGGCTTTTCACTCTCCTACTAGCTATACTCCTCCGCCTAATATCCGGCGTGATTGGAGGCCGGAGAAGCCGCAAGAAGGCGGTGGCGTTCTTCCACCCATACACCAACGACGGAGGCGGCGGAGAACGAGTCCTCTGGTGCGCCGTCAAGGCAGTCCAAGAACAAAGTCCCGATCTCGCCTGCGTAATCTACACCGGCGATCACGATGCTTCTCCTGATAGCCTCAATTCTCGCTCCATTGATCGATTTGGTGTCAAATTACTATTTCCTCCTCAGGTAGTAATATATATCTATATATATATAATATATATATATATATTTATTTTATTAACTATAAGAATAAATTGATATACTTTGGTCAGAAGCAATGTATCAATTCTAACTTCCATATTATACTTGTGGTTTTAATTTTTTGATGAAATCACGAAAATAAGCAATACTCGTTTAAACATAGTATAGATATATGAAAAAGAATCTAATGTTAAAGTATTAAGTGTCCTATGAAGATTGTCCAATTTTGAGTTTTGATGTTCGACTTTTTTTTTCGTGTAAATTAGCGATGAGGTGAGTTGCGAACCCAGGACCTTCTGGTCTCTAGCAAGAGCCTTTTCCACTAGGCTATTCGATTGACTCGACTTTTAAAATTTTGAATTCTATTATTTTTATTTGTGTTAGATTATATTTTGTGGCAAATATATCAAATGCTAGTGTCTATAAAACCTTCTACTGTCAATATGATAATTTTGATATAGTTATTAGTTATGACTGATTAAGGTGTCAAATATATTGCAGTGTGTGTTTTTTAATACGTTTTTCTATTAATATTATAATTTTGGTATAATTATAAGTTAGGGGTGATTAGGGTGAAAAAGTTAGTAAATTTTTACATTGAAAATGAAACTAGATAATCTTCATCAGATGGATGGAGTAGCAGATTAATTTTTGTGTGGAATGAAGGACTATAATGTGTGTTTATTATAGGAATCAGTTGAAGTACAGCGAAACTCGAAAATACTAATTGATGTGAAGAGTTTAATGTTAGTAGTTCAATTGTATTGTATGAGATCATGGGCTATAGTGTGTAGAAATCATCCTATTTCTTCGTAGAAGTTTGTGAAAGCTAAGCAAAACCCGAAAATGCTGAATTGGTGTGTTGGAAGTACCCAATGGCATGAGCGTCTAGGTGTCTTCAGTTTAATTGTTTTGTTTGTGGCTTATCAGCAACAACACAATGATGCCTTGATTGCTCCGGTTTATCTGATCAGGTGGTACATCTATATAAAAGGAAGTGGGTGGAAGAAACAACTTTCCCACGTTTTACCATGATTGGTCAAAGTTTGGGTTCAGTCTATTTGTCCTGGGAAGCTTTAAGGAAGTTCACTCCTATGTATTATTTTGATACTAGTGGATATGCCTTCTCATATCCTGTTGCACGAATTTTTGGGTGCAAGGTGATTTGCTACACGCATTACCCTACGATCAGCTTAGACATGCTATCTCGTGTAAACTCACGAAGTTCAATGTACAACAATGATGCCTTGATTGCTAAAAGGTGCGGATCGTTGTAATTTACTCTTGATAATCTAAAAAGTGTTGATTCTAGTTAGCACCTTTTTTTTGTGTATGCTTATATAAATTACATTGAAAGTTTAGACTGACTTGGAGATATGGATCCCTTGCGATATCTATTTATAGTTTTTAAGGACTACTTTTTTGAGGTATTTTTCTTATATCACCATGTAAGCTGAGAACATCTTTCATGGAACTGATCAGCCCATTTCTATCTCCTCCCTCTCAGTGTTCTATTGTCAAGGTGCAAAATCATCTATTATACGATCTTTAGCTGGATGTATGGGTTTGTTGGCTCTTGTGCCCATCTTGCTATGGTTAATTCTTCATGGACCCGATCTCACATTGAGGAGTTGTGGGGAATTCCAGCTCGAACCAAGCGAGTCTATCCTCCTTGTGATACGTCTGGGCTTCAGGTGAGTTTTCATTTTCTTTTTTTCCCGAGTGACTTGATGTTGTTTATATTTGAATGTATTACATGAACAAGCAATTATTTTATTTTCTCCTGTGAACAATATGATTTATAGGCAATAGCTCCCCAGAAAGAGTAGAGAAACTGAAGTGCTACATATGATGATTACTCTAGCTCTCTTGTGTCGTCTTATATGTTGAATGTCTAATTAAGTGTTCCTGAGCAGAAGCTTCCGCTGGAAAGACTGACAGCACCTCCAAAAATCATATCTGTGGCTCAGTTTCGTCCTGAGAAGGTGGGCACTTTAATACACTCCTTTTGAGATGAAGGTACATTATAATTTGAATTTTTTCATTACTTTTCCGGTCAATGTAAAGTCCTGGTGAACACAATTTTTGTGCATCAGGCTCATCCACTTCAACTCGAGGCATTTGCCCTTGCTGTTAAGAATTTAGATTCTCAGCTTCCTAGACCAATACTCCAATTCGTGGGAAGTTGTAGAAATGAGGCAGATGAAAAGAGGCTGCAGAATTTGAAGGACCAAGCTATTGCATTGAAGGTGGCCGAAAATGTGGAGTTCCACAAAAATGTGATGTACAGGTTGGACCCAAATTCATTTTCATTTTCTTGATTGATTTGTTTAGTCCTTAAAGGTCACGCCATTTGATCACTCTACCCATTGATAACTGCACACACTCTACCATTTACGAATTCATACTGCTCACCTTAGTCCATGACTACAAAGCTACACTATTTACTAGACCTAATCCCTTAATGTATATACTTCTCTAAAGAAATAAAAAATGACGTACTTCTCCTTATGTAAAGGGCCCTGCAATCTTGCTCGTTCCCTCTTAACTTGCCTAACTAATGAGTATAAACGTAATAGTCTTCAACTTCTAATTGTTTGGTGATGTTGCAGTGAGTTGGTGAGACTTTTAGGTGGCGCAGTTGCTGGAATCCATTCCATGATAGATGAACATTTTGGCATAAGTGTGGTTGAGTACATGGCTGCTGGCGCTATCCCAATTGGTTAGTTGATCATTTCCACCCTTTTTGCTTCTCACAAGTAATTTATATTTAAGTTCGTTTATAATTTCAGCTCATAGATCTGCTGGACCAATGATGGATATCGTCTTACCTGAAGAAGGAAGGCCTACAGGATTTCTTGCACAAGATGTTCAAGAATATGCAGATGCCATTATGAAAATCATAAAGATGACGGATACCGAAAGACTGGAGATGGCCACAGCTGCTAGAGAACGAGCTTCAAAATTTTCCGAGCAGAGATTCTACGAAGATTTTAAAGCTTCTATCCAACCAATTTTAACCCATAGTTCTTGATGACAGGAAGCAGTTGTAACCCTCATAATTCCACAGAAACTGATACGACGAATCAAACGAGGCATTTTGAAACATAAATGATGAAATTTGATTTTCTAAGATTACTAATTAATTTCTATCTCTTGGTCTCGCTATCCGTATGGTGAACGCATATTGTTTAGGAGCCTTGAAATCAATATGTACCCCTACTTTAGTTGATAGCCAACTACTTAGACTAGGAACCTAAATAAATAATATCACAGTAAAGTTAAGATGTGTGAAGATAAACAAGAGACTCACTGATAGATACTGTCATACTGAGGCTTAGGAAAATGGCCAGAATGCTTAATAAAGTTTTGAGACTGAAAGTATGCTGCAAAGCAAGATTAAACAGAGACGTTTTGCATGAACGTAGGTTGATTCATTAATAGTATATATCCATATTGTTGGACCAGAAAATATGAAGCAACAGCACCTCCGAGGCTGCGAGCGTGGTTGAGACAATCTCTAGAATACTTCCTCAACCAATTTAAGCCAGTGTACAACCCATGATACAAAACTTCATCTTATTTATTGTGCAATGGAGCAGAAAAAGAACTCCCAAGGATTTTGAGACACTGATTTTATATCTAGTCAGCCAAGTACGAAATATAAGAGTATCATATGGGTGTTGCTTGAACAATCGAAGAGATGCTGCCTTTTCTTTTCCTCCCTTGAACATTGTATTTTTTTGGTACCCAGAGAGTGTATAACCAACTGTGGCGGTACTTCCTTACCACGGTGAAGAGAAGCTAAACTGAAGGCCAGTCTTCCCTCGATCATTTTCTTGTTGTTTCAGTATATAGCAGTAATTGACCTAATAAGAAAACACATAAAAAAGATTACGCACAAGAAAAAGTAGAACAGTTATTAATCTTGTACAAGATCCAAGAGTTTGCTATATTTATAATATGCCATGTCAGATACCATCATAATGTAGAGAACTATACTTACAAGTTCAGTGGAGCTATACCCTATTTCTAACAGCTGCAACTGAATAGGATCCCCCCCCCCCACGCACACAACCAAACCGTGGGACTTGAATGGTTGACCTTACATTAGACATGAGTGCCTACCTTCTACACCATGCCAACTAACTTTTAGCTTTCTTAGAACGCCGTTATTATATGATAAAACAGTTACCATCCATCGCTTACCTTAATTATTTCTCTGACCACTTTGGTATGAAGTGTAACTACGTGCTCTCTAGATTAGACCCCAATTTCACAGTCTTGCCTGATATCGACACTACTTTTGGTCACCAGTAGGCACCATATGGTCCAAATATCTTAAACTGACTTGTTTTGAAACAAGCTTAACCTTTCCTAACCAAATATACAAAACGAGATCTCCAAGCACACTTGGATCGCCAATGTACTTGTTTTTTAAACTAATAACCAATGAATAGATGTCTATGACAACTAGGGATCATACTTCTTCATCGCGATTGCAAATATTTTAAGGCAGCAAATTTTAATTCAGGAAACTATTTATGCTGTGCAATTCAACAGGTAATACTGCAGACTTTCAGTCTACCTACTCTTATAGTTTGCACTACCTCAGTCATCACTCATCACTAGCACATTCTAACAAGGAAACATCAAAAGGGCTCACCTCCATACGAAATAACTTGGTAGGCAGAATGATTCCAATTCCTGCCGAACTTCTAAAAGATTCTCGAAATTTTTTAAAAGAGAGATCCCGGTATGCATTCTCCGTTAATTTGTTCAGGCTTCCAGCGCAAGCAAAAGCATGGCAATGAATTCCAGAGTCTCTCAACAATTTCAAAGGAAGGTCAAATGATAGATCTGCAAATGCAGTTACAGCAAGATCTCCTCCTACAGAATCCATCTCATGAGTTGAACTAGAACTTCCGCTTTGGGAATTCTCTCTAATTGTTCTTCTAGGCTCAGCTGGACCTAAACCCCTAGGCTTAAACCCCAATACTGATGTTGGTCCCCCCAGAGAGCAAATGGGTGAAGAATTCCCTCCCAAGAAGAATCTCTCTGGTAGATATGAAACCATATTTGAAAATCCACTTCCCCATGGAAAAACAATACCGGCAGAGATTCCAAAATTTAGTGCAGCGTGATAGAATCCCAAAGGAAGAGCAAAGCGAAAATCAAACTCCTGAAAAGTACTTCAAACTCAAAACATAGATGCAAAGGATCCTGCATAGACAACAGATGTACATCTGAAGAGCAAAGTAGAAAAAAACCTGACGAAGAAAGCGCAAGCTTCGGTAATCAGGTATGAAACCACCAACTTGAGAAGTAGAAAGAAAAGCATATCCACTTGTAGGCCGTAGGGATGAATTTCTTCGGTCGATCTTGAATGTATGCTTCAAAGAAGACACTAAATTATGCCCAAGCTGCCTCCTTACAGTCCTAGAGGCCATTTGTGATGGATCGGATAAAGTACGCCAGGAGAGACTATAGGATAAGTCATGCCTCTCAGATGATAATAAACCAAGTGATAGGCCTAAGGCTTGCTCCTTATAAGAAGATAATTTCAACCAATCTTGGGAGAGCAGAGATACTCGAGCAGTCACAGGCGTTATTAATCCTTTTAATCGTGGCAATGACACACCTGCACTGATTTCTGAAGACTGGTTCCATCCATAAGCTAAAGAACCATCCCATAGATCCCCATAACCAATCAAATTTCTAAACTTTAGTGCTCCTTCTACTGACCAGGATCTAGCCTACAAAACAATGTCGCAGTGGAAAATGAAATAAATCATCAATTGCATTAAAGAGCCAAGTTATATGCCTACGCTGAAAAGGTAACAGTTACATGTTTGTTATTTAGTTCATGAGGATGAATGCACTTGTGAGATGAAAAAAAGTTGATATTATGTCTTGTTGGATATATAGCATAAGCGAAGGCGAGCAACGTCTCACCACTTTAATAGTACAGTACAAGAATGTTATAAGATCTCAATCTATATAATCCAAAGCCTATTCTAGTGACACACTAGAAAGCTAATTGCAAGAGATTGATTATGGTCAATGGACGACATAACACAATGCATTACCAGCCAAAATAATCCAGACTGCAAAAAATAACACCGTTATTGTTCAATCCTGAAATAACTCCATGGATAATCCACATTTGTATCTGCAAAAACAATCTCTGACAAACAGGATCTCGGTAAATGAAGTGTTCTATCCTGAATTAACTCTGTATAATCGCCATTTCTATCATGAATTCATTACATGCAACTTCTACAGAGTAAGGACTAAGGTTAGTGCAACATAAACTACTTAATTGATTGTGACTATATTACACGCAATCATCCAAATTCCAAAGGAATCAAACTAATTATCATATAAAGGTCATAATCAGCCCAAAATTCAACCAAATTCTCACATTAAACATCACTTATTAATAATTAACTACTCAAACACTAAAAGAAGTCAAAGCAACGAGAAAACATGCAGTAATACTACTATCAATTCTTCATTTTAATTAAGGTTTTCTGTTTTTCTAACGTCGACCTCTGACATTCAATTACTTTTTGTTACTTACTCTTATCAAATACAAATTTGATAACATTGGATTTGTCTACAAACATATATTCTAATATATAACTAAAAGTTAATTATTGGTCAAAGCTTAACACATAAATACGAAAACGTCAACTGAAGTTCAATGAATTTAAGGTGATAATAAACTACCTCGGGCTTGGAGAAGACTCCAAAGTCGCCAGTAATCGGGCTTTTCGCCTCCACAACCTCAACAACCACATTACTCGTCCTCGGCAGCTCAGGGGGGCCTGAATCAAGCGTAACACTAACCGAATCGAATATATTCAACCGTTCAAGCGCAATTTGGACTTTTCTAGCAGCGACTATCAAGTCCTGCATAGTTGAAACCGATTTGAGCACTTCGAGCTCGATTTCGATTACCGAGTCCTTGGTTTTGGTGTTGCCCTTGATGATTATGTTGTGCACTCGTAGTGAGACTGTTTCATTTGCGAGACGGTTGAGTAGCTTCTGCGTTTTGTCGTATTGGACTTCTTCTTCGAGCTCGTCGTCTTCATACTCATCTTCGTCTTCTTCGTCGTCGATTTCTTCGTAGTCGATTTCTTCGTAGTCGTAGTCGATTTCCGGCACGGCGGAGGAGGAGGGGGAGGAGGCCATTGAGGAATATTTGGTCAGGCAATAAACTGAGGGGGAGATATAATTATAAATTAATAAGGGGTAAGGTACAAGTTAACGAGTGTTCTAGGGGTCAATATGAATTAACATAGTTTTGAAATGTTTTGGCTTTTTCAATTCACCCTGCAAATTATTATCTTTCAATTTTTTAAACTATACTACTCCCTCCGTTCCTATTTACTTGATCATTTGATAAATTTTTACTTTTTCAAAATACTTGATCGTGTGTATTCCCAATGCAACTCTAAGATTATTTTCTTCTTTTTACCCTTCAATAAAGTAATAGTACTTCAACATATTTTTTTACTTTTTGAGGATATATTAGTAAACTCTCCTCATTCCTTAATAAAGTGTTTTTTCTCCAAATGATCAAGTAAATAGGAACGGAGGAGTATTTCATGTTGAATTTGGTAGAAATGTTTTTGGTTACTTTTAAGCCTTTTTATTTTACCCTTGACTATCTCTGACTATTTTCACTTTGACTTTTTGTAGCTATCCAATTTAACATATAAATGGTACTCCGTACTCCCTCCAATTTAAAACAAATGTATTTCTCGATATTTCACACAAATTAAGAAACAATCATTACATTCACACTTTCCATCTATGCCCCTATAAAGCAATCATTAATAATCCAATTATCACTTAACTATATGATGTAATTATTACTCCCTCCAATCCAAAACAAATGTCTTTCTAAACATTTCAACAAGGGGTTAATGGCATGAAAGATCACTGAAAGATACTAATATTTCCTAGTCGATCACCCTATTATTAAATGGACCACCTTCGATCACTGAACTGCATTTTTTTGGGCAAACTTGGTCACTGGGCCGTTTTGAAAGATTTTGGGTGCATTTTGTAAGTTTTTAGCAAGGGTAATTTTGTCCGTTCATATTTATAGACATTTAATCCTCGTTTTTAAAACTTTTTTCTAATTTTTTTTTTAATTTTTTTAAAATTTTTTTTTTTTAATTTTTTTTTAATTTTTTTCTAAAACTTTTTTTTAATTTTTTTAATTTTTATTTTTATTTTTATTTAATTTTTTTTTTATTTTTTTGAACTTTTTTTAAATTTTTAAAAATTAAAATTTTAAAAAAAACTAAAAAAAAACCAAATTTTTTTTAAAAAAAAAACTGAAAAAAAAAATTTAAAAAAAATTTAAAAAAAATTTAAAAAAAGTTAAAAAAAATTTAAAAAACGATGATTAAATGTCTATAAATATGAACGGACAAAATTACCCTTGCTAAAAACTTACAAAATGCACCCAAAATCTTTCAAAACGGCCCAGTGACCAAGTTTGCCCAAAAAAATGCAGTTCAGTGATCGAAGGTGGTCCATTTAATAATAGGGTGATCGACTAGGAAATATTAGTATCTTTGAGTGATCTTTCATGCCATTAACCCTTTCAACAATATAAAAAAAAAATGTCTTTTTACATAAATCAATGTACAATATACCATTTTTTCCTTTAAATATCCCTATTTGCATAGAATAACTCAAAGAAAGTAATAATTGCATCATATAGTTAAGTGATAATTGAATTATTAATGATTGTTTTATAGGGGCATAGATGGAAAGTGTGAATGTAACGATTGTTTCTTAATTTGTGTGAAATGTCTAAAAAGACATTTATTTTGGATTGGACGGAGTACTTTTTTTGAGTTATTCTATGCAAATAGGGATATTAAAGGAAAAAATAGTATATTGTACATTGGTTTATGTAAAAAGACATTTTCTTTGGATATTTTTGAAATGTCTAGAAATACATTTGTTTTGGATTGGAGAGAGTAATATATTTGAAAAAATGGGCAATCCGAAAGAAAGATAGCAATATTAAAATGGAAAGTTGAAAAGAACGAAATAATTGAAGGAGTAATAAGCTGGATATTTTCCGTCAATTACTTATGTTTCAAAATGTATGTTACTTGGTCTCGCGAGTTTCATTTTTTGTTAATCGCGTGTTGGGTGAGTTATGAATTCATGGATTATTTCATATTTTTCTTTTGATTTTTTAACTAAAATATATATTAAATGAAATGATCGAAATAACCTTACTGACAAGTCACGTGCCTCTCAAGTGATCTTATTAACAACTGACAAAATAAGTAATGGTACTGAAACATGTTTCAAATGTAAGTGATTGACAAAGACGTTTTGAAAGATAGGTGGTGGACTGAAAATATTTTGTAAACATAGGTGATTGTTGTAACTGTTTGCCCTATTAATTCAATTCTAAAACAGTAATGTTCATTTATTTTATTTTAGAAAGAAGAGGTCTATTAGTATTTGCTAATTTCATAACTAGTGTTTCAGGGTTTGATTGTTAGCACGAGGAGTTATGTGTATAATCGAACAATCAACTACCAATATTAATTCGTATAATGGGTATAGATGTTTTTCTATTCAGTTGGGTCGATCTTTTTAAACTTTTGTGTAAATATTTTATTGCGTTCTAAAATATAGGAATTGTTTCGTTCAAAAAGAGTTATGACTAAATCGATTTTATTGATGTAAGTGTTGGATGGATAGCTGGTTCGATCCGATCTGTTTTTTGGGTACATTACAATAATAACAAAAAATTAATACTTCAAATTAAAATATATCCATGTTAAGTACGTTACATGTTAGATATGCCTTCAAATCCACAGTTTATTAGCACTTCATCCGTGGGAGGCGTCGTGGGCTGAGGCAACGATGGGCAGACCACGATGAGTCTCTGTCGTGGGACGGTGGGAGCATCCTAGGTTAGAGCCTAGAGGCCATATGAAGGCCACGATGCCGACTTGGGCTTGGTAGATTTTAAAGCCCATTTTGACTCAGATCAGAATTTTATTTGGAATAGTATGAGAGTAAAATACGTACATATAATAGATTTTTATATTTTTATTCATGTGAGATCATATCGATTATTTATGATATGTTCTAAACTAATAAGTCAATGTAATAACTATAGACTCACTGCTGAATATAAGCAAATTGCTTACAAACACTAGTTATTGACAATGAAATGAAACTAAATCAGAGATAAGTTAATTTATTTGGTTGCCATTGATTTGGACTTGGAATGGAATATATAATGCAAGATATTATTTAATCAAACAAATTGTGTAATAATCTTTGTAAAAATTCAGAACTATACAAAGGAGTTCAAAATATCACAAGCATAAATCTTTTTTTTGAAATATATATATACTCTGTTCGGTTAGAGCATATTCGATTAGGTTTATATTACTCTCTTCATCCTTAAAAGGTAAAAAAACGCTATCCTTTAGGGATAGAAAGAATAAAATTGAAACTGATCATTTTATTAGTTTTATTTTCTTCTCACCATTTCTTTCAATCAAATTGGTAAAATTTCAGTTCAATCTCATCAATTTATTCGAGTAGAATCGAACCCAAAACAAGCTGTAACATTGGCATCCGAGTGTGAATGGTAAAGCCTTTAATAGTAGCACAAGTGGAGCTCAATGAATCTCTTATTCTGTTTTTTTTTTTAATATTCGTACTACTCTACTTGCCTTGCCAACTAGAATGCAGCTGCTTCTCAAACTCAAAATATTAGAGTTCCACTTGATGAGATGAATACTTTATACCACATCTACATCTAAACATGACCAATTGTGACTCTAATTTAATGTATATTTATATGCATGTGTAGCATTCACTATTTCCTTATTTTTCTTAACAATTACTCTTTTGATCAAACACGTAAAGATAGTGGATTATTGAATCATATATTTTACGTATACATGTATGTCGATCTAATATCAATTGGATGTGATTGATCATTATAAGAAATATGTTTATTCCACTTTGGCTTATTATTACAGCATCCTAATAAAGTTCTTTAGATTGACAACAACAGTAGTACTTCCTTCATCGCTAAATGATCGGTACATTTTGACTATTCGTGGTTAACAAAACATGATTTAAAACATAAATATCTTTTATTATACATGTAAAAAAATCGTAAAAAGTTGATATTTCAAATATAGATTATGATGAACCTAACAAGATCACGTAAGACTATATTATTTCTTATCGTTTAAAAAAGTTAAATGTTAAATTTTGTAATATTTGATCGACAAAAATCAAAATGTATCAATCATTTAACAATTGAAAAGTATTACTCCATTATTGTTACTAGGGAGCTATCATGCCACGTAACCAAGACTACTTTGTTTAGTTGAAAAGTTGAATAATACGTAATGGTCATTGGTATGTGGTTTTAATAATCGAAACTTAACAATATGTGGATTTTATCTTATTGTAACTGATAATAGTCCGTACCAGGAAGAACCATTAAAGTAATCAAAATCCAGCTAAATAATAGTCCAACTCCGAAATCATAATAATCACCAGAGGGGACGGGGGAGCACATGGGAATTATAGTAGTTTATTTTAGGCTTTATTTTCTTTAACCGAATAATCATGCTTAAATGAATTTTTGTTTTTTAAATGTGATCCCAATTCACGTATTTTTATATAAAAATTAAATGTGAGACCTCTTAAAAATATGCTCAAGCCTAATACTATTTGTGTTAATAGCAAGAATATAGAGTTACATATTATTAACAATATAATAAACTTATGAGCCGTCAATAAAGTTCAATAATGATCCGGCAATATGACCACTTCGTTAGACACTTTAATTGATTAAAAAAAAAATTTAATAATTGTTGCACGTCCTTAATAACAACAATGAACAAATAGTTCTTGTAAATGTATAACGTATGCATGAATATATATGGTCCACAAATTCAAAACATCACTTAATGTTAATAGAGAAAGAAATTGAAGTCTGTTTTAGGGACCATTTATACATATGATACAAACTTATAACAACAAATTACGCATTATTGTCATTTATGATGACTAAGATATAATAGTTACACACCTACTCGGACGATTTGACAATTACTTCACTTTGTAATTATGTTCATGTATAAAAACAGAATAATTGGCTTTGTATTTCGTAGAGTAAATGCATGTTTGGGTATTATTTTGAGAATTTTCGTTTATTAATAATTAACTTAAAATCAGTTTAGCTATATGATTGAAGTTGATGAATATGGTCAAACTCAAATATATTTTATTTTCATTATTTAGAGTTGTTATTTTCCACATATGGTAGGCACGCGGTGGTAAATTAAATTATATTGTTATCAAATAATGTATGTATAGATAATTATTACTATAAGTAGATTAAAAGTGTAAAATACACCAAGTTGTACATAAAAATAAACAATCGTACATACCATGGTGACTATTAAATTATGATACTCCAAATCTCCACCTTGGCGTACCAATGTACGAATAAATATATCAACAATAATGTGGGGGTGGGACATAGGCGGACCAGGGCCGGCCCTTATTCATGATGGGGCACGGTCGCACTAGGCTCTCATTGTGGAAGGGCCCCAAAATCTTTTTAAAAAAAATATATATATTATTTTACTGATTTAAAAATTAGAAATTAAATTATATTTAAAAATTGAAAAGTGATGAACTAATATCGATATAAAATATTATCATTAAAACTATAAACTCGGTTAACTGTTAATTTTATAACATTATTATTGTGAGTTTGTAACGTTTAATAATCAAATTATGTAAAACAAACATGAAACATTATTTAATGAGATTAGGTTAACTAAGACAGAGCAAATTTACTAATAATATGACATCAGAATCAATGCAATATTATTAATTTAATAAAATAAATCAGTTAATCCATTCATTAAATTGGTATCCGGTGAGGCACATTGCGTTGCTTTTACAATTTGAAGAATTAGAATCGTTTCATTAAATTTTAGGTGATATCATTCTTTTTTCTCTTGTTAATTTATTTATTTTAATTAATTTCATACTTTACTTTTGTTCAATTATTAATTTTATAATTTTGTTATTTTATATTCTATTGGTTACTTGTTATTAATAATTGTTTGTCTATTTTATAATATGTTGCCTTGCAAATATTTATCCTGAAACGATAAAAGAAAAAAAAACGTGAAAATGAATTGGTTATATCACAAAGAGGAGCTCTTAAAAATTTCTTTTCTAAAAGTATTCCTATAGCTAGTGATCAATTAAATGAAAATTTTGCGTCAAACAATACTCGAAGATATCGTTTTGTGTAATCTTGTAATTTTTATGTTTCTTTCAGATTTTCAATGAATAAAAATGAGTTCTCGAAAATCTAAATGTTATTATATATAGGATCTCATTTTCATTTTTCATACTAGGCCTTGAAAATCTATAAACTTGCCTAGATTCCGTCAAATGAACGGGGTTGGGATGGGGTAGGGGTGAAAAGATTGGGTGCATCAATACTTCCATGCATCAGGTGCATCAGTTACCCATTTAAAGGTTTCACGTGGGTACTGTACCCACTTGAAATTTCATCATTGGTACTTGTACCCAAATTGTACTATAACAATGATACAATACCACATATTTGTTTCAAGTGGGTACAGTATCCACGTAAAACCTTTAAATGAGTACCTGATGCACCGAATTATTAATGCACCGAAATCGGACCCGGGTAGGGTGGGAAGTGGGGATGAATAGATAAATCCAAGTTGGTTACGGCGCTGAAATGGGCGAGAGGTCGCTCATATTCATCACTATATGAGGCTCGTGTTCAATGTGTGTGGGCCTAATCTAACTTTTGTGCTTCTTAAACTTTCTTGTCTTTCCAACTGTCGGCCTTGGCGTTTACCTCCTTTGAAAAACCACAATATTTTAATATCCCATTTCCTTCACGTGTCTTTTTTATTTACAATTGAAATCAATATTTCTAGATCCTAACAAGCATCTTTATATTTATAGTCATTTTTTATTATCAAATTATTATATGAATTTCAAATTCATTGAGTAAGAATATACAAAACAAATTTATCGACTCTTCATATTTTAAGTTTAATTATATGCTATTTATTCTCGTATTCTTTTTTAAAATTGAATTTTTTTCAACATATCAAAACTATAATCCAATAAAATAAATTAAAATATATATAGTACAAAAAAATAAAAAATGATAAACTAGTACTCCGGTAATAATAAATAAACAAACAAACTAAAATAAAAAAAGGAAAAATTATCTATAGTAGACACGAGACTACTATAGTTGATTCTTTAATGCAGATAAGATTGTGGGCATAGTGTGTTTCTCTTCTCTACAAATTAAAACATCCATTTCCATCTCTTCATCATATATTATCATAACTTAGCATATTGATTATATGATTTGCTTAAGAGTTATATACTTATTATATATATTATTACATAAACTTTGTCTTTAATTCACCCCATATTTTCTCATTTTGGCCTTCTAGCACAAAATATTATAAATTTGTTGTTTAAATATTTGCTCCCTTTTGTTTCAACGTACCGTACAAAACCAATTCGGAAACCCGAAGTTGCTTAACAATGATGTGCGAGTGGCCTGAGCCTATAGTTCGTGTCCAATCCTTGTCCGAGAGTTGTGATAACAAGATTCCGGACAGATACGTTAAGCCTCCGATGGAGAGGCCATCGGAGACTATCCTCAACGACCATGACAACGTTAATATCCCGCTGATTGATCTGAGATCAATCAGCCGAGATATTAGTGGTAGTCATGACCATGTTCGCGATGATATTCTGAAACAAGTATCGGAGGCGTGTCGTGAGTGGGGATTTTTCCAGGTGGTGAACCATGGGGTGAGTCATGAATTGATGGATAGTGCTAGGGAAGTATGGAGGGAGTTTTTTCATCAACCCATGGAAGTGAAGCAAAGTTATGCAAACTCACCAAAGACATATGAAGGTTATGGAAGTAGATTGGGAGTAGTAAAGGGTGCTGTTCTTGATTGGAGTGATTACTATTATCTTCATTATCTTCCTCCTTCTTTAAAGGATCATAACAAGTGGCCTGCCCTGCCCCCTTCACTCAGGTATGTAAATTACATCATGCTCATTGATTAATATAATGAAACTTGTGTTAATAATATACATACTCAACCAATATTTATAATCTAATAATAAGTAGCCTTTAGCAATAATATATATGTTATCTAGGCTTAACTTTCGAATATAATATAGAGATTAAATAATCTAACTTAAAGATGTTTGCTCACTCATCTAAGAACATAAAGTTGGAGATTTATAGAGCATGAGCCCTCGAGCCTTTAAAAGGTCTGTTTGTTATATTTTTAATTATGTAGTTGTCCTGATATTTTTATTATTTATTCTGGTATCTTAAGATTTTAAATTCTGACAGTATCTCTGAATCTATTCAGTACGAGGTTGTGTTTTCTTAAATTCTGGTTGTACTGATAAATTTTTCTAGTACAATGTGTTTTTTTAGTAAATACATTATTTGTCCTTTTATTTATGATCATTATTTGTTTTTTAGTGATAAATATATTTATACTTAATCATAGTTGTATGAATATTTGCTTACAAGTGATAAGATTATTATAACTTCTAGTAGCTAGACAACGAACATGACAAACACCCTCACATTTTAATTGATGTCCATTAATTCATAATTTATTTCCACATGCATGCATGTGACCATCACATCACCTAATATGTACACTTGATTATATTTTAGGGATGTGATTGAAGAATACTCAGCCCAATTGGTGAAATTGGGTGGAAGAATAATGAAGATGATGGCCATGAACCTAGGATTAGATGAGGATTGTCTTTTAAAGGCATTTGGAGGGGACAACAATATTGGGACATGTCTAAGAGTGAATTTTTACCCAAAGTGTCCCCAACCAGACCTCACCCTTGGCTTGTCTTCTCATTCTGACCCTGGTGGGTTAACCATGTTATTGCCTGATCAGAACGTTTCGGGTCTTCAAGTTCGCAAGAACGATGCTTGGATTACTGTTAAACCAGCTCCACATGCTTTCATCGTTAATATTGGCGACCAAATTCAGGTAAACAGATGCATATATACTCATCATAATTTATTGATCGAACATGTTACATATAGCTTGTGTCTTGTACGCTCTCTAGATCAAAGAAAAAATTGTAAATATTGTTTCAATAGATCGAAGAAATCGGCATCAAATAATTTTTCAAATATTTATGATACTATGATATCAAACTTTGTTTATAGTACTTTATAATATTTCCAAATGATCGTCTGATTTTCAACTTTCATAAAGGGTGATATTTGGGGATATGGGCAGTGTAACAACTTGTGGAGACATGGGCCCATGATAGGTGTCATAGGAGTAGATGGTAGAACTTCACTTTTTATTATTCTTATGATAGGAATAAAAAACGTGCGTCATTGTATATGGGGGTGTTGATTAATATTCGTCCATGTTGAGGATTCGTCAAACCACCTATACTTAAATTATTCATGAATAATAATCTACCATTACTTTTCCACTCAAAATTGGATCTAATATAGTGCGTTTTATGTTCTTGAAAATAATAAAGATCCATTGTCTGTTATCTGCCATGATTGGACGCAAGCTATGTGACTTCTTAAGTTGAGATTGCACTATCAAATAAATTTATAATAAATAGATAAAGTGACTTAAGATCTAATGGTATATATTGATTAGAGAGTATGTCAATTTTTTATATAGAATGTGTATCTCGGAGTTCCGTTACGTGTAACTCGATTCTCGTTAAAGTGGTTTGTCGAAATAACATATGCTAGATTAAACATGACTTATTAAATCAAGATTGACTCTGATACCATGTTAAAAGTTTACATTCCAAAATAAATGTTGAATAATGAATATCATAGCATTCGTATCATAAATTATAAATAGTACTATTATTCTAAACTTTTTAAAGCTTATCTAATGATGATTTATTTTATGTGTTGAATAATGAATATTATAGCATTCATATCATAAATAGTACTATTATTCTCAACTTTTTAAGCTAATCTAATGATGATTATTATATGTATATCAGGTGTTGAGCAATGCAATATATAAAAGTGTTGAGCACAGAGTAATAGTAAATTCAACAAAGGAGAGGGTATCGCTTGCATACTTCTACAATCCGAAGAGCGATTTATTAATACAACCACTCAAAGAGTTGGTCTCTCCAGAGAATCCTCCCCTGTATCCATCTATGTCTTTTGATGAATATAGAGCTTACATTAGAACTAAAGGACCTCGTGGAAAATCTCAATTAGGGGAGTCTCAAAAACCTTCCAGATGACTATAGTGGAAATAAAATAAAGTATATTTTACCTCCTTCGTGTACTTCAAGATAAGGTGCGTAGGAGTTGTTAGTGTGACGATTTCACACTTTGGAAATAAACTATATTTTCTTATGTTGTTATTACTATTATCAATTGAGCCTTCTCATTGACCTTCTGATCACTAGCATAAGTCTTTTCTACTAGGCTATTCGATTACGATATGAGACTCCATTTGTCACACAGTTACGATAAAACTTGTGTACTTATAAACTATTAACACTTGAATTAATCCAATTATTAAATTACTCATAGGCCCACAACCATTATTAATTAACAAACTTAACACCTGCACCTACTCAATACTCAGCACATAAAGGTCTCGATTGAAATTGTCCACTTGGACAACCACTAATAATATTCCATGTTTTGATTCCTAGTTGGAAGACATTATAGTGAGGGAACAAATCTTTCTTCTTTAGTTGTTAAGATACCATCGATCAAATTAATTTATTAGTATCTTAATAAGGGACACACCTTTTAACTACTCCCTTAATTCATATTACATTGGTTTTTTATCTATCAAATATGTTGATGTTATTGATTAAGGTAAATACAGAATGAAGTTACGTTTGAGTTCTTACACTAACAAGGAAAGACTGTTAGAAAAAGGGAGAAACAACTCATAACAATAGTAAGAATGACATTATTCTGTCAAGGTATCTTGCCCGACTGGCAAAGGATGCTGACACTTCTAACGGACGTCAGAAGGTCTTTGGTTGAAGTGTCTCTTGCTAGCAAGGAAAGTGATTAGAGAGATCGTTTCTCTCACTAGTTTGACGCTAGTCGCCTCTTTCCTTGAATTTACAAATTATATTGATGTTTGTAATGAATTATTCGTATTAGTAAAATCAAAGGTCTCCTTAAAAGAAAATGACGTTATTCTTTATAAATTTATATCCAAAATGGGCACGCAATGTGAACACAAAGATGCCATAAACAAAAAGAAATGTTGGCACATTTTTTAATAGGAAAATCCAAAATGGGCACGTGCAAGCAGGGCCACATTATTGAAGTGGGGAAATAAGAAACAATAACGTCAAGACTCGCAAGATCTCATCTGTCTTAAAGTAAGATCCTGCTGGACATCGACTCATGGATGTTGATACTCTACACTCATACCTCAACCAGAAGCTTATCACCCTAATCGATCATCTAGCTTCATGGAAATAATACATGGAGTCACTTCAAAATTAAATGACGTAATCGAGAGAAAGTATGCAATGCTTTCGATGAAGACGAAATAGGGGGAAGTGTTTGGGGATGGTACGATCATGTTTAAGATGTTCGATAGATGTACTTGTAAGAAAGTGTGAATGATAATCACAAATTGACATAGAGACAGCGATCGGACCAACCATTGGACAATACCAATGGTCGAGTTTGACCCATCATAAATCAGAATGGAAATATTATACTGTATATTTATATATTCCCAATTAATGTAATACTCGATTTGGTTTCATTCAAGTAAATATATCATCAAAATTCAAAAGGAGCTTGTGGCAAGTGGCAATGAAGCGCTAGGCTCTATCAGAAGATAAAAGTCAAAAGTTTCAAAAGTTAACAAAGCAATAAACTCGACTCAACTCAAATTTGCAACATAAACAAACCTGAACTGCATTTAATTTCTCACTTGGGGCAGAATTTCAAAGACAGACAATGCCCTAAAGCACACAAACCGAGTCAAGTCTTACCGAGTCTGTTAGATGATTTGGTTCAATAACTTGCCTATCAACATCAAAACTTCCCTATTCATTTGAGTGCAAAACTATCTTGTACCTATGAATACAGTACCTCTGTGGTTTCTACATATATTGATGTATGAGATTCTTATAATTATATGTCGGAAAGAAAATATATTCCACTTTGTATACAACAAGCCTCCTTTTTCACTAATATACTTCAAAATTTTGGAGAAAACATCAAACCCGGGAATATCGTTTTTGTTGACGTTGAACCTCAACTTCATTCATCCAATCTGAAAGCCACATAAGGCCTTTGTACCCACCATATGATAGACCGAGCACCGCTATTGCTATGGCCACCAGCAGGAGTAGTCGCCACATGAACGCAAAAATTTTCTGCCGCATATAAAAGATGTTTGTAATGGAGAAATTGAGAGCCGTAAGTGAGTTGTTACACTTGATACGATTAAACTTACATGTAGTACAGAAATCTTTTTGTCTTCTTGTGTTCGCTGGCGTCGTCTTCTACGTTTTGGGATATGGTTTTCAGTCTCTGGTTCTTTTTCCTGAGACAATCAAGGTGAGAGTATAATAAGAATCACACACAGAAAAGCCGCATCCAGTAAATTCTAAGTACAGGTATGTTTTATTAGGTAAGACAGACAACTTTAGTTTTTTCCTTTTTTAGACCCAGGGGTGGTGGGGGGGGGGGGGGGGGGTTATTTTGGTTGGTGGAGCTGATCTCTTTATACTTGTGGAGAAGGGAAAAAGGAGGCACTGCCCATCCATTTGCATTTAACTTTGAAGGGATTTTCCCTCTGCTTTTCATGCAACCAAGGAGGGAAGTTCTGTTATAATAGAGAAACGAGTTGCTCTCTAATGTTTCCTCCTGTAACCTCACCACCCTACTACCTTTTCACCTCTCTTCATGTGCACTTCAGCCATTATTCACATGCCAATAAATTATTAGTGTTCCTAATAACAAACACAAAATGTTACCTCTGAAGGTTTAGATTTACGGAGCTGCAACTCTGTCTCAGCAACCTTCTGTTTACTCTTACAGTCCGCATTGCAAGGAAGGAGTCCATGACCAAATTGATTTTTCGATACATCTTTGGGATCACAACCCGTATCTCGGTGTGCTGCTTGCACATCCTTACAAATCCACTCTTTCTTTAGGTTTTGGCACAAACAGCGCACAGTAACCTTGTTCCACAAGAAACAAGGCCAACTTAGAAGAACATAAATAGAACCAACGAGAAAGTGAGTGATGTTTAACGAATCAGACTACAATCTTGAAAGCCCAAGTTACTTATACTCAGCATGGCGCCAAGTAGATAAGTATAGTGAAAAATGAGTTCAACTACAAGCAAGAGAACAACTTCACATAAAGACACGATGATTAATCAAAGTTGAAGTTGCATGACAAGTGCTTCTTACCTGTAAGCTCTCTACTCAATAATTGAATTTTAATATAATTTCACGTAGAAAAAAGTTACTCCCTCCATCCCTAATTGATGGGGATGTATTCCTTTTTTTAGAGATCCCACAATTGGTTCCTTCTTTGACTAATTGCGGGAGAGGTTAGTGGAGGGAAAATTGTTCTTAAGAGATAAATTCAAAATTTTTATTAAAATTTGTGCAAAGTCAAACCTCTCTATCAATTAGGGATGGAGGGAGTATTCAGTATGACACTTAACTATAATGAAAAGAAGATAAATCTTAATCAAGGACTTCAGTAGAAAGTTACTCAGCCACTGGGAAAATTAATAATGTCGTATTACCCAGAGCATACCTTCTTGGCACACTTATCAGGTGATGGACATTGACCAGGATGACAAATCTCCGGGCATAGATGTGTACAGAAGGGCAGTTTTCTGCAAGTCCAACTAATATATTTAGCCTACAGTGGATATACATATATGAATGAAATCATAATCACACAGCAAAAACACAAATTATACTCGAATGAGATCTTTGATAACAAACAATTTCATAAGCTGTAAGGCCTCTATATGTAGTTGGTCTTCTCGCTTTTCAAGGCTAAACATTCACAGATAATTTATGATATATTACTAGAAATTATAAGAGAATAGAGCAATGGAAGTACTTACAGAAACACATCTAAGGAAATAATATTATATTTTCTATTAGAATTAGTGTTATGACAATGATGGTAAAAAATAAATCTTGAAAGAAGTGAACATCATTTAAAAAAATAGAGATGGCATCTAAAAAGAATAGAGAAGAACATCATTGATGGCCTAAGCAATTTTCACCTTCATGAATAAGCTATTATAGTCAACAAGTAAAGTAGCATGTAAAAAACAATTGAATTACACTGTGTCCAAAATAGAAAGCCTACATAATTTAAATATTCATAGAATTTTCAAGCTTTAACAATCCTGACTGCATTCCTCTTAACTGTCTTTTGAGGATTGAAGCAACTCATTTCAATTTTTATGTATCCCTTACTGTTCCTCTCATCCAGCAATGATTTTCTACATTTTTCTTGTTCCCAGTTTGAACTTAAACTCCTTGAAAGAAAAACGTAAAGGAAAAGAACACAAATATCCAACTGTCAAAGTAGTTTTGATGTCCTTATGCTGCTTGTGCGCATGAAAGGTAAAAACATCATGTTAAATGTAGTAAAAATTCGATATGCAGAACTAGAAAAATTAAGAGGTACCTATGGCAGGGTCCTTTACAAGAGCGGGCAGCCAACTGATCCTCTTCAGATAAGCTGTTGTAATATATGCATTCAAAAACATGAACCATGGATCCACAATGGCATGATCGCTTAACAAGGGTTTTGCATTGAGGGCAATCTCCAGGATGACATCGCGATGGACAAGAATGTATACATGCAGGCTTCCTCTCCTAATTGAGACAACCACACAATACAATTTCCAGTCGATTAAAATTTGTTTAAGTGAGCTGCACTATCGAACTAAGTCTAATCTCGCCACTGAGGGCTTAACTACCTATCTCTCGGCTCGCGAATACTCCATTTTATCACTTGCTAGTCAATCATATTTGGGATTCACTTACAGAACTATACTACTTTGCAGAACAGCTTCTTAAAAATGTGAATATCAAGTGACACCATACAATTGATTCAGTTCAAGAGGAGACATAATTGAATGGTTGGTCACCGAGAGTAAAAATTAGGATGTGTTACCTTTTGACAAGGAAGATTGCATTTTTCACAGGATTCACCGTTAACAAGCCCATCATGTTCAGCAGATAAACTTTTCAAAGTATGGCAGACTTTCGTACAATAATGATTGCCACAGCGCAGAAGATTTCCACATAAATTGTCACATGAGAATTCTGGCTTATTCGAGCAAACCATCTACAAGTATAAAGTACATCCAATTAAAACTTCGCAAAAAAGGTCTAGGTAAACCCAAACAATTAAGAGCCAACTTTTCTAACACACAAGTACTACACACAGAGGGAGACATATATATTTTCACCAACACAAAATTCAAGACTAACCATTCGCTCAGCTCCGATGTGATTGCCAAGACATGGCCTCCACACAAGTTCTGGGCATGGAGGGCATGATGTCCCTGGAGTGGGTTCAGTTGGATGGTTGAACTTCTTTTTCTTTGGCTTTAACGTGAATTCTGGTAGAGGAGGAGGTCTAGGACCATGGCACCTATATGTAGCAAATGACAAGGAAATAAACAAACAGAGGACAAAGTGAGGTAGCTTAAAAAATCTTAATATAATGAATCAAACCTCAGTTTGCACTTATGGCCACAAGAATATTCTTCCTCACAAATTAACCTACATGGAGGGCAAGGTCCATAGTGGCACTTGTGTGCCTGTAACAGATAACCAATTCGGTTATGTAATTCATCTTTAAGGCTAATATAGAGCTAAGTGGATCCACTCATTGTTGGGTAAAAAGTTATACGAGAAAGAAAAGAAATTAGACTTTTGCTGTAACAAGTCGAGCATTTAACCTTGGAAGTCATGGCATGCCTGCATAAAGGTTTTATTTGGCAGGCCTTCCGACATTTAGGAGGAAGCTGTTCTTTTTCTGTACCACAGGGAACCTTAAAAAAAAGTCCGCTAATCAGTTTATTACAAAGATAGACAATGTGAGGATGAATTTTTTTTATTATTTCGAAAGTCTTTCATAGAGGAAATGTACAAATTTCTACGGTGCATAGAAAGTAAACTCTCACAAATGAATTAAAGCATACTAGAAAGTCCAATTAGTAGGAAAAATATGTTCCAAGACTAGTCCATCTATAGAAAGTAGATAAAATGTAAGTGTGATGATTTTGAATTTTCAGTTCTATATGAACAAAAATAATAGGAATCTACACTAATATAAACTCTCACCTCAAAATGTGTCTCCCCACACAAGCATGAAATCATCACCATCACGGGACATGGGGCACAAGCACCTCTGCCAAATAGCAACGAATCATTAAAGTTATGATTTGAAGAATAGGGTCAATCCCATCCAACAACATGAAAATTAGACCAAGGCCCCCGATAAAAAAAAAGTAAATATTTTTATGAGTAAAGATAGCGAATCGAACTTGTATATGTACCATTATATCTCTTGCAGTTAGACTATAGAATCACATAAGAGGCAATAAATAGAATGTCTATTAAATAATTTCATTTTAGAATTTAAAGATTATATCAAGAAGTTTAAATCTTTTCTACCCTGTCAAATCAAAACATTGCAGCAGGTCAATAAGAAAGTGACAGTACAAACCAAATGAAATGGAAAGTTCACACAAGTCAACAATTTCGATCAGTGAATCTCCAATCCACCATCTTGTGCAAGTAAAAAGACGACGAAATACCAGCAATTATTAAGAATGTGGCTCAGTGTGTGATAGGAAATCAAAGAAAGAAAACCATCAGTACATTCTTCGCATATCACTTTTCCTGTGTGAGGCTATTGTTTCTTAGTTGCTTGACATTAGAATCTAAGTTAGAAAAAAAGTTTCAGAATTAGTGGCGAAACAAAAATTTATAACAAACTAAACAACATCTACCAAAGATAATACAGTATAACTTAATAAGGTGACCACTCATTAATTGGAATAGATCAATGAGATTCAGCCATCATAGAATCCAATACAGAATGATTAGCTCATACAAAAGTCTAAGGATGGCAAAGGGATGTACCGGTGACATGGAGCAGGGCATTTGTGATTCCTACACCGAAGCTTCCTATCACAAATCTACAGAGTAGAGAATTCGACAAATTATACTACACCATATACTCAAATATAGTATTATGCAACTAAAACAGACTAGTCATAGACACCTCTGAACATGGGGGGCAATCACCATCACAGCATCGGCGTTTACAAGCATGGCGTCCACAATCCCTAATGGTCTGGCACTTTCTCTCACAAGTCAAATCTTGGTAACAAGGAACCTATATCAAGTTTACTGTATCATCCTTCGTTACTTATTCAAATTACAAAGAGAAAGTTTTAGCTACAAATTTACCTGTTTCCTCAAACTTCCACACCTACAAGATTTTGTAACAACAATCCTACAGTTGTCTATGCACACCCCACGATGGCATCTCTCTGGACACCTATGGAATCCACAACTTAACGTCTTATCACAAGTGGCGCCACACAATGGTGCCGTAACATCACAAGCCATTCCTTCATGCACTGTCTTTCCACAAGGACAAGTTTTCTTCCCCTGTAATGGACACCCACCACATTCTCCTTCATGGCACCCTCTCTCACATACATGCCTCCCACACTTGAGCAACTTCTCACAAGGATTGTCACACCTAAATACCCTCTCAAAACACTCCCTTTCCTTCTCCACCTTCCCACATTGGCACTTAAACACGCCTTTCTGGCGACAAGGTGGACACTCCCCCTCATGACAAATCTCATTACAACGATGAACGTTACACGCTAAAGACTTCCTACACACATTACCACACGAAAACTCCTTAAACCCGCAACGTTTAACGTCCTCTAACCCCCCACAAAAGCACCTAGCCTTCACCAATTTTGGGCAAGAGGGGCATGGCCCCGGGTGACACAACAACAAACAATAATGCCCGCAATTATGCCTCAGATTCCTCCCACAAATCTCCCCACAAGAATGCGGCAAAACCCATGGATCACTCTCCGGGTTTTCGACCTTACCACAAAAACAATAATAATATTTAGGGATCTGGGACTTCGTATAATCCGTCCTACACTTTGGACAATGCCATAAAACAGACGAATCCGTAACCGTAACAGCGCGTGTGGCGGCTCGTGCGGCAGCTAGGGAGGAAGATTGCTGTGCCCATGATTGAATACAAATGAGGTGAAAAACAGAGAAGCATATATTTGAGCAGGACCAAGTGGGGTCAGTGGTTTTAATTCGTTCAAGACAAATGATGCAAGAAAGAGCATTTGATTTAGAAGATGTTAGAAAAGATTGGATTTTGATGAGATCTTGTTGGTTGGGCGTTTCGTGGCCTGTGTGATCTAGGTACGATTTGAAGATTGATGAGGAGAAGTTGTTGGTGGTGGTGGTGGTGCTTGACGGAGAGGTGTCGGAATCAGAGTCGGTGGTGGGTGGGGAGGGGTGGGGTGGGGGGCGTACAACGGTGGCGTAGGATGTCATTTTTTTCATCTGGTTTGCATTTTGGGAGATCTCATGTTTTTGTCTATTACAGATTGCTGAGGTTTATTGTCTGATCTGTTATACACACAATAACACACCAACACACTGCAAAATAATGTTTTTTGAGGAGTTTTTTTTTTAAATCAATCGAAATTATATAAGTAATAAAATTATATACTAGCGGGAAATAGAATCTACACTACAATAGTAAAGGCATCAATAAATATTTGGACTCTCGTCAGGTCTTGAACCCAATGCATGGGTCGATAACCACTAAGCCAAATTAGTTGGTCTTTTTTTCTTTTTGAGGAGTTAAATGACTATTTTACTTACTAATTGTAACGTAACGGTACTGTTTTATGAAAATCATCTAGGGGTAAAATAGTTATTTCGTTAATTAAAAACACTATTTGGGTGTGTATAGTGGTTCACGTTTATTGCTTTAGAGCATTCACATAGATGATTTGTAAAATATCTTTAATTTAATCTTTATATCATATTATTAAATTTAAGTGTTATTCTCCGGCTTTTATAAAAAATCAGATTCCTTTTTTTGTTTTGTTCCTTGAGGAAGAGGAAAAACAAGGAAATAGCTATGAGGGAATCTCTATATATACGCTATAGGATATAAGAGTGTAAAATCTATAGTAAATCTCATTTAATATGAAAAATCTAAAATCAAATTTTTATTGTGTTTACAAGCTTTATTCTCTATATAAATATTAAGGGAAAATATGGGATGCTAGTACAAGTGTTCTTAGACACTTAAGTTATTATTATATACAGAGTGCTTGTTTAGGGGTGAAATTGCTATTTTGTCCCTTGTATTTTTTAAGTTTGACACTCTCCCATTTATGAGAAAAATGTACAAGTAATTTATAAGGCGTATCCTGAAAAAAATAATACTACAACATATACGAGGAAGGTTGGAGAAATTTTTCATTCTATGCAAATACCCCAGTTTATTTTTATTCTAGGGACTTTTCAACTCTTAATCTTACATCTTACACTACTAATACATTTATGTACAATGACGTCATGGGTTCTCTCAACAAAACTAAAAATTTCATTGTGCCTTTCGTAAAAGACATAGTTTGCTCAACTTTCTCTCAAAGGACTTCCATGAGTAAGAGCATTTGCAACATATACTTCTCCTAAAGCCATTTTATACAATCAAAGCTTTCCACTCATTCCATCTCTTGTACCATTCTTAGTCATTTTGTGATGAGATTGGTATAAAAATAAAAAATTTAATTTTTTACTACAAATTAATTCAATTTCTCAAAAGTAAAAAAGTGATTTAGAGAACTACTTATAAGGGAAAAAATTGAGTAATTTGTTGCAAATGCTCTAATACACCAATTCATTTTTGTTCCAAACTCCAATTTTCAAGCATTTTATAATCCTCCTATACAAGTAAGTATCTTCCTCCAAATATTATTAGTGAAATAATAAGTCAAAAGTAAGTGTATAGTTTAAATTTTTTTATTTAGAAGTAAAATAATAGTTTAACTCCTGAAAATCGTTAAAAGTGTGTTCCAATTACATACTCGACGCTATTTATTTATTTGTAAAATGTAATGTTTTAAAGAAATTGCATTTAGGAAAGAAATTATAATTTTACTTCTAAAAAAAAAACATTATTTGGGTGTGTGGTTTTTTCCCGCATACGTCTTCCATTTAAAAAAACGTAAACCCCAAACTTTCTGGTCAAAATTGGAACTCACACACTTGTAGTCAACGTTAGCTACCAGAAGTCAACACACCACATGAAATTCGGTTTCGGTGTAACGGAACCCCACGGCTCAACCGCCGTGGAAAGCCGTCAGCTTGCAGCGTCGCCGCCTCCCTCGACCCCCAAAGAAGACCTCCAATGGGTCCCACTCCAGCACCACCCAGTCTTCTCCTCCGTACACGGTAAAGAGGAAGGTGTTCCCCGTTCCGCCACCAAAATGCCGACAAATCTTCTGGCGTGGGATGGAGCTTCGCGGCTATACTATTGGGATACGGAAAAGGGATGCATTCATCGGATATCTGTTAGGTTGGGCGAACCTGATTCCAATACTATCCTCGCCGCTTCTCCTTCCAAGGTAACCTCTCAGCTTTTTTTGTTTGTATACTTGTAATTTGTTTTAATAGATATTTTTTGTTTTTGAGCTGAAGCTAATAGTTAGGATTGATTTTTAGAAAGTTGTGATATTTCTTTGTATGTTTAAAATGATATTTGTGGGTGAAGGTGAGTGTCGACAAATCACCAAAATTGTGAATTAACGGGACTTGGAGTTTATAATGTAACTCCAAATGGTCTGCTTGGATTGGAGTGAACCTATGTTTGTGAATAAACCTTACTTAGGTGAGGGTAATTTGAAACTTGAAAGTAGTTGAAGTGAATCGAGGTGAACTAAGGTGAAATATAACTAAATACATCATTCACCTCCGTTGCACCACAATTTGGGGGTTAATGAAAATGGGTGATTCTTGCTGAAAATTTTAACCTAGATGCGCCCTAATTCGAAACAGACCAAAAGGGTTAGTCGAGTGGTAAAATGAGAGGTTTGACTTGACATATTCACAAGTTTGGACATTACTAGTCTCTGGGGAAAACATATGTTAGAACATTTGTAAGAACTTAAAAAGGTCAATAAAATCCAATTGACAAAGAAAAGACAAATGGAAACTTACTGAGACCGAAGAATTGCTGAGTAACTTCACTGGAGCATGAAACATATCAATTATCATACATTACTAAAGTGGTAAACTGCCTTGGTGTTGAACCTGCCCTTACATTGCATTGGAAAATGATGTTAGTTGCATTGGGAAGTTAAGCAGTGAGAATTGGTATAATATTAAAAGTAACCGCAGAATGAATAATTGATTCCTACTTGCTTTGAATTTAGTGGCCAGTGGTTATCAACAATAAATTGTGTTGTGTTTACTGTTAGGTATTGCAAGCCGATGCACAGCTGAAATTTGATGTATGTAAGATATCCATAAACAGAAATGGATCAGCTCTTCTTCTATCTGGTTTGGAAGGTCTGTGTGTCATGTACCTGTATGGGCGCTCTTCATCAAAAGAAAATAGTATGATATGCAGGTACGAGCTGAGTATGGTCCTGATTGCACATATCTGCATACTTGAGCATATGAATGTATAATTTAAATGTTTTATGGTATAACTAACTGTGAAGATAGTGCTCTATCCACTTATCAGTCTTTACATTTGTCTTAAACCTACATTTTATTATCAGTTACATTGGCCCAAATTATGATAGATAGATTTTTCTATAGCAGCCAAGATGATCAGCTTGTTCTTGTCCATAGTTGTTGATTTCAAATATTATCTGTCATCAAGCTGATCATCTTATTCTAAAGTATATGACATATATTTATACTGGGATGTTAAGAATTAGGCTAGCTCAGCCTAGGAGTTTGCCTGATGCATCTATTCAGAATAATAAATCTATCCCGAAGTCCTCTGAGATTATTCTTTAATTGAACTTTGTGATATCTAATTTACTAAAATCAATATAGTTGAACCACAAATTTGAGATCTCCTCCTTTTCCTATTTTCATATGATGTGAATGTGAGCTTGGCAAGGATGCCAATTCAATCAGATATCTGTGATATCTAATTTACTAAAGTCAATATAGTTAAGCCACAAATTTCAGATGTCCTCCTTTTCCTGGTTTTCATATGATGTGAATATGAGCTTGGAAAGGGATGCCTCTTCAATCAGATATCTGTGATATACAGTAGCGTAAGACATAATCGATGTCCTTATACTCCCTTTAATACTTCTACATGCATTGCCCTCTTCCTCCGGTGTACTTGCGTACTATCAAATATATAATTAGTCTTTGCTCGGCCACGAAGCATTATAATTCAATATAAAGCGAGAACACTTTCTTTATAAATATTTTTAGTAGTATTGCTTGCTCCTGGGATGTTCTTGCACTCTATTCGATAACCAATTACATACATATCTATTACTTGCTTCTACACTGATAGGAACATGTACTTACTGTCTAATACTTCGTCTAATTTGCCTGCAGGACCGTCTCCATCGGGTCACAACTCTATTTCAATAAAGACAACATTATTCGTACTCTACATATCTCTTGGCATCCTTACAGTGAGAGTCACGTTGGAATTCTGTCTTCTGATTCAGTTTTCAGGTATTACCTCCGCCTTGTCTTATACTTTCTGACACCCAACAAGGTGTCCAATTATCCATGCAATAGTGTTTTGACTTTGACAATCAGCTATTTTCATTAGATTTGAAGGAAATGGTAAACTATAACTCTTTTGCATGCCAAGTGGATGTTTTGACTTTTGATCTTGTTTCTAATATCATCCACTGATCTTTGGCAGGATATTTAATTTGTCATCTGGTTTTGATCAACCTGAGCAGGAATACTATTTACAACCCATTGAACCGAGTGCTTCACACAAAGTTGGTTCGATCTGTCCCATTAGTTTTTCTTTTGGTGGCGACCATCTGTGGGACAGGTTCAGCGTAAGTTCAATGCAATTATATATATTAATTTTTCTATCCGGATGTTATCATGTATTACTTACTTGACTCTGTTAATTATCATAAACACAACTTTTTCTTTCAGATTACACTATTTTGGCATTTTTACAGGTTTTCCCTCTAGGCTATGTATAATTATATTGGAACTGTTTGAATTGTATTTTGTTCACTTTACTTTTACAATCAGATCACGGCACCATGTTTGATTTTGTGTTTGTTGATAATCCAGTAAATTGCAGTATCTCAGTTAATGATGTCATCTGAAGTGTTCTGAAAAGTTCATTTTTCAGCTTGGATTGCTATGGGTCTGAATTGAACTATTGATAAATATGAATGTTGCTATGAACCTTGATAAATATGAATATAAAAAGTTCATTTTTCAGCTTGGATTGCTATGGGTCTGAATTGAACTATTGATAAATATGAATATTGCTATGAACCTGGGATTCTTTGATATGTGATGCTTGAGTAGTGACATCATTCTTAATGTGAATACAATTCTCAACTCTTATCTTGATTCTTACATGTAGGTTTTTCTTTTATTTAGCGACGGCTCAGTTTACATACTCTGCCCTGTTGTGCCTTTTGGGAGGTACGTAGATGACAGTTAACATCCTTATTGTTGATATCACACACGCAAATTGGCCCCTTTTTGTTTTCTCTATGGATGCATTTTCTCTATCCTTATCTTTTTTAAAGTTCGACCATTTTTTATTTTAAATTTGAATCTGTCTCTTACTGTTAGTTACCTCTCTTTTTAACTGTTGTACCTTTAGGTCTTCTGTTATGGTGTATGGAAAGCGAGAGACAGAAAATTGACATAAATGAAAACAATAATGTAACTAATGCTGCGGGAACGTTCATTAAATTAACAAATTTTTTCTTTCATCCCATGTTCTTTCAACCAAACCAAAGATGACGTTAGTTAAAATCTGAAGTCGTTTCAGGATTGTCTTAAAGGCAAACACTCATTTTCTAGGTAGCAGCACTGAGCTTGTCAAAGCTTGGATTGTTCATAGTGCATTTTTCATGCTCTTAAACAGGGGACTTCTTATCTATTTATATACTATATAATTTGGAAGTTTATATGGATATTACAAATTCATTTTAAGTGAGCTGGAAGCGTTAATGCTTAAATGTTATCATATATGTATTTATTTGCAGTTTTGCATATCATGTGTATGGTATGTTTTGAAACAGAAATTTCCTGATTTGTGAAACAGTAATTACGTGGAAACTTTAGTGATGCTTCAGTATGTAATTTCAGATTTATGTGAAACAATAATTATCTTGAAACTTTAGTGATGCTCCAGTATTTGGATTGAAGTCTTTATTTCATTACATAATATAAACCTTGTTTGTATTTCCAAAGTGACTTATTGACTGATGCATATGAAACAGTGTGTACAAATGGGAGTCATTGTTAGAAATTTATAGTGATGCTCAAGTATGTGGCTTGAACGCTCATCATCCCGAGGCTGTCAGTAATTCTAGCCTAGCAATATCTTGGTTAGAAGCAACATTTCCTGAACTAGCTAAGCAAGCAGAAGAATCTGAACATCCGTTGGCACTGAAAGCTCAACCATATGTTTTGCTTGATTCAGCCATTTCATTGCAGGTTCTAATCCAATGTTTTGTTTATTAAATTACGTGATCTGCTTAATCTGTAACTATTATAGTGAATGGGCTGGTCTTTCTAGCTTAACGTTGAACTATTTGCTCATCAGTTTTGCCATTTAGACTTTCGAGTTCAGTTCAGGTGCTTAAACATGATGTTTGACCACAGTGCTTAAGCCTGATACTGGGCTACCTTCTTTATGTCGTACCCATAATTCACAAATTCTTTATACCATTAGTCTGGGTACAGTTTATGTGCTATATTTTCTGTACCTGAGGACCGAATTGGGTGCATTTTAATGTACTTAATGAATATAAGTACCCCAAATATCCGGCTTTAGCATCTTGCTTAACTATCATGATTAAAAACCCAATCCAGACCCAAACCATTTATATCTTACGTGACTCTTTTTCTTGAGAACAGTAAGTTCTATCTCAAGGGTACCTTGTCTATCTTTTTTTTTGTATTTGATATTTTGTCTTATTTGTCTAATATCTAAAGTGAATAATCTTTCTTAACAAACATAGTCTCCGTGCTTATGGCATCTTACAAATGGATATTTTGTAGGGACCACTGCGCAAATTATGCCTTTCTGAAGGTCCAGATGATGAAATCAAGGCTGCACCATGTGAGGGTCGTGCAGTCAGTTTTCTCTATGATATAATTAGCAAAGATACGATTTTGATCACTGCATGGAGTGGTGGGCAGTTACAGATAGATGCATTAACTGATGAAATACAGCCTGTCTGGAACTTTAGCAGTCGACCCCGTCTTTCTGTTGATTTACATAACCATGTCACTGGTGTTGCTATGATTTGTGAATCAGTTTCCAATAATATGTCCATGTTAAAGCTGAATCAGCCGCCAGAGTATACTGTTTGGATGGCACAGCCACCCCTTCTACTGAGGTTGGCTATCATAGATTTAGCTCTTCCCAACAAGAGTGAAACTCTAATTACGATGTTTGTTGACCCACTTATTCCTGAAAGAATATACTGCCTTCATAATGGAGGTATAGATTCGATAGTTCTGCATTTTCTCCCTTTCACCAATCAGTCCACAGGCAAGGATGATAAGATGAGAAGTCCTACGGTGAGCCCAGTTCTTAGTGCTCCCCCAGGAGAAATATCTTCATCCCCTGGTCTCTGTGGCTTTCTAGCTTTGTCAGACTCGTTTGGAGACTCATGGATTGTTGGACTTGCTTCCTCTCATGAGTGTATAGTGCTTGCGGTGGAGACTTGGAACACTTTGGTTTCTCTTTACAAAGAGAGTAACTCTGATGGCTTAGAGGAGTTGAAGGGCAGAGAAGATGCAACTATTATTAGCAAAGATCTGCTTAGTGGCCCTAAGCCAATCCTTCTGCCTCCGTCTTTAGCAAATCTACGCTCTGTAGCTTCTGATTCAATTGAAGGTCGGTCAGCTCTTCATCAGTATTTCAAGCTTTTCCATGAAAACTACCTGGAATATGCACATAAGGTATTGTCATCCCATTGTGGGGTATTCTAATTATTCTCCAATGCTTGATCTGGACTCTGCAGTATATGCCAGTATACCGCCCTTAAATTTGTCTGCAACTGTACATATGTGCATAAAGTCATCTCCTATTCTTAGTTCATCTGACCCTAAATTTGTCTACAACTGTACATATATGCATAAAGTCGCATGAGCATTTCAAAGTAGTGGATTAAGACCCAGCTGATATTAAATCATCAGCAAATATAGTTAAGTTTCACACTCCCTTTCGGGGCAGTTCCTCACTGGAGTTATATATTTATGGTTTCAGGTTCACTTTGAACTTCAGCATCATGCACCACGCCTGAAGGAGATTATCAATGACCTACATTCTCGTGTAAGGAATGTAGAACAGAAGCTTTATAATGTTGCAGAAAACCAAGAAAAAATAGAAGACCGCTTTGGTCGTGCTTGCCAATTCCATGGGAACTTAGAAATGCGCTTGCATGATTTGAGAAATATGCCAGGAGCACTCAAGAAACCACTGTCAAAAGCAGAAAAAGACTTCAAGTCTGAACTTGGTAATTCAAATATCTTTGCATACTCGATTCGTTGCAGGCTACAACTTTAGACCAATTTTGGTTTTTACTTTTGAGTTTCTTATCCATGCTAGTTATATTTCCAAAATAGAAAAATAATGGGATCTGCAATGATTATTTGAATATGATCAATAGTTTTTGCCATACATAATGCAACCTAACCTTTGTATTTGGGCTGTTTCTTTTGTAGTCTGCAATCAATTCCTACTAGCTAATGAAACTATTTTCTGTAATAATAATTCAGACAGATTTATGGGCATGGAGTTGGATGCTTTGCAATCTTCTCAAGAAGCTTTGGAAGCCAGGTTAAAGCGGCATGTACGTTCCCCCCAACAGCAACTCATGAAGAGGCCAAAGAATGTGGTCCCAGATGATGAAATCTCCAAACTGAGGTCCTCGCTGGGGAAACTTGCACTTGTCAATAGTGAGAACACGAAGAAGATTGAAGTAATTGAATCTGTATTGAGAACCCGTGATATCAGTGATAGATAGGACAATCCTGTAGCTCTGTTTTAGCATATACGCCTCCCGACTCCTCAAAAGTGACACAAATTAGATGAGACTTTGTAGAAGTTAAGTTTATCTGCAGAAGATGATGTTTGTGGAATCATTTGTTCCTCTTCTTGATTGAGGTAAGGCATGTTATATCAAATTTTGTAAAAACGTTATATTTTGCAGAAATCGTAGTTGAAACTTCTTCGTTTGTTGCGTTCCTTGAGTTTGCTTCAAATAACTCCAGTATCCAAAATGGTTGGAGTAATAAAGCTAATGAGTCCCAGTTCTAGTTGGATACATATGGGAAATCTCTACGTGTTCCTTGGTAATTTACGCATTTTTTAGGAGAACAATTTTTATGTTATATATATGTCCATTTTATGATACATGTATTTAAAACAATTACTTATATTTAGTTGTTTCGACTTTAAATATAATTTAAACAAGTGTCCTTCATGAGAATATAACTTCTCATATTAAATAGTGTAAATAAAATCAAAAGTTGTATTCCTCTTATGTTCCTATATTGAGAGTATCCAATGCATCTATTCGTAATTTTCTATTTATGAATAACAATTTTCATTTATTTTTCATCTTTAAAAAATTATTTGCAAAGGTCTTTTACTTACATATTAAATTATTAAGATTAGTTAACATGAGTAAAATAATTACCTATTATAAATTATAATTGTATGTTCATTCATTGATTTTCATCATGCGCATGTATTTTTGAAATTCATAAAGAATATATTACCTCATATATTCATGTAAAAATGAATGTGATATTTATATTTTAAAATATAATAAATGAACTTGCATATGCTAGATTCTGCACAAACAACTAGTGTTTTTAATACACTAATATTAGCGACACCATAACATCCAAAACTACTATCAATTAAGTTATGTCGGGGACTAATAATATATGAAGAGTAAAAATCTCAATTTCATAAAAATAAAATATATGCATGGGCGAGCTGCCGAGCTTTGGCATGACTAACAAATTAGAACCTCTATTTTGACAGTAGTGGACATCAATTTTGCTATAGTATGTTATAGTTTATGTGTCGTCAATTCAAATGAAAAAATATATGTGTCGTCCAAGAGGGGAACATTATATGCCCTACATATATTTCCGTATTGACAACATGAAAACGTCCTGAGTTGCATCCACATCTTGTTGCTCATTCAACCTAATGTATACCACCATTAGCTTTATCAAATAATACTCCTATATATATATATACTTTCAACCTTAAACATGTGAGTTGGTAAAAAATGAGGTTATAATAATAAGTTGATTCTTGAAATATACTCTCTTCGATCCAAAAAAAATAACCTTTTAAAATTTTCACATAAAATAAGAATATATTGAAACATTTTCACATAACCGTTATACCGTCCTTTAATTATATAAACATCCGTGAATTAATCATTAATACACCCTCATGTAATTACTTTTAGTTTGAGATTATGATACAACTATATTTTGCTTTGATTTATATAAGAAAATCACTCTTTTTGGTTATAATAATAATAATTTGAAATTCCTAAAATGGAATTATATTTGTTCCTGCGTGGAGCTTACTTTTATGGCATCCATTTCGATTATCGATCCAAATAATAATAAATTATATTTGAGTTATATGTCACATATTATTATTATTTATACTTTCTTTTAATTTTTTGAGTTTGAAACTCAATATAAGCATTAATGGTTTAATTATTTGTGCTTAAGCATTTTGGACATGAAGAACATAATCCGCGCCTAATTAGCCTAAATACCATGAAAACAAAACAAGCCAATTCAATAATATCGAATAAACAATATTAATACAGGCGAATTAAACACACACACGCACACAATGTTATTTATTAATTATTTGATAAAAGGATATTGCTAAAAGTACATAATTTCATATCAAGGTATGAAACTATGAATACTTCACTTATTATTATTGATTTAGGATAAAAACTCATAAATCGTTAACAAACTGTTTTAGGCAGCAGTAAGGATGAAAAATACTACTCTGGAGACTATATCGTGAGAGATTTAAACATCAAGTCTGACGACATAAGGATTAGTAATTGTTTTGAGTTCATTATTGATTATATCAAAATAATGCATATATAGATTAGACAATGAACATTATCTTGTCTTAATTTAATTCGGCATAATCAATTATTTTAATAAATCAATTTAAAACAATCTAAACCTAAAACTCGTTAATATACTAAGTGTTCGATAAAAAAAGTAGTGGTAGAACAAGAAAAGTATTTATTAGTACTTCACCTGAGATGAAGCTATTATATGTAAAGCTTAGACAGATGAGTTAGTTACCTGCTGGTATATATTAAATCTTCATCTGTTTCAATATCTTTTTGGCCCTGGAAATAAAACAACAAGAAGCTAACAAGGGAAGAATCCAAAGAGATAGCATGATCCAATAATCAACTTCATGATCAACATATATACAATCAAAATATTAAATCTCAAATAATTAATAATAATAAGTATATTATATCAACAATTTTGAGTTGTATGTTAATGGATCAATGCGATCCCTTTGGATGCCTCCTTAGTTGCTTAACATCTCGACTCTCTAGGTGGGAGTGTGTGGTGGTAAATGCTAATGCTACGTTGTGATATATAGTAGTGGAAGTGGGATCTTTCTAATATAAAGAGACTCCATTGTGTTTCTCACTTCCTCTAATTCTTGAGTATCCATCATATATATATTATTATACTCCTTTCATCCCTAAATGATTGGTTTATTTCAACTTTCATGGTTAATAAAACACTATTTAAAATATAAATATCTCTTATTGAACATGCGGAAAAATTATAAAAAGTTGACATTTCAAACAAGATTCCACATGACTATATTATTTCTTATCGTTTAATGAAATTTTTTTATCAAAGTTTTTAAAATTTGACCACATAAATCAAAATGACAAATCATTTAGGGATGGACATATATAGTATTTGATTTGGTATTCAAATCATCTTGTAATACTATTTTTTATATTCCATATCACAATTGATGTGTTATAAGTATTATATTACATTACAACGTACTAAATGATCTTATTTAAAAATTTAATATCATTCATCCACTTTATTATTCTGTTTTTTTAAAAAAATCTTAACAATCAATGAATTCTTGATCTTGATCTTTTATCTTTTTTAATGAGTGTCTTACCATTATACCAATTTCCACACCATTCTTCCAATTGAATTGGTATTTTGCTACTCGTTAAGTCAAATGTATATATATGTCATTTTGATTATATTATTAGAAAAAAGTGTAATAGAATTCCTACATTTCCGAAAGTTGTACTTTAAAATGTGCAATAGATACTCCATGATTGGTGCATTATAATATGCATATACATTTGCAAATATAATCAACTAGGTTATCCATTGAATTAATCTTAAGTGACATTTTCACTTTTCTAGATAAAGGTTTGATAATCAATTAGTTTCTATTTATATTTTTTTTTGTAAATTAGCGATGAACTAATATTTATTTTGTAAGTATAAAATAATGAGTTGCATGGACGAGTATATTCAACAACAATATATTATATCTTAGCAATAAATTGATGGAAATCATCATTGTCATCAACTAAGGGTCTGTTTGTTAAATCCATTAAGTACTTAAAATTAATTAATTCAGTATTTATTTCATTAAGTCTGTTTGTTGACAAAAAAATTTAAGTACTTAATAAATTCTACTGATATGATCTTTATCGTGAGGAGCATGATCAAAGTAGTGTTTTTCAGTAATATTCAATTGGTAAGTGTTATCCAATGCATTTGAATTGGATAGTTTCCAAAATTTTGAACGAAAGCATCAGGAATGGCCAATGACGAAACCTGGAACGACTCCACAAAACCATTATTTTTGGGAATTTACTTGTGTTACGATTTTATAATTTAAAAAAGACGAAAAATCACAAAAATGAAAAATTTCAATCGTCTCGTACCAAAATTTTAAACTTTGAACATGCCATTTGCCAAGGAAGTTTCAATAAGGGCATGATAATCATTTCCCCTCTTAGTTTACTAATATTTCAAATGTGCTAATAGTTGGGCTAAAAAAGTTGGTAAGGAGGAGAACAAATGGCATGGAGTACTACATTCTCTATGGCAATTATTGTTATTAGTTATTTGAGCATAGTTTAATATGTGTGAATTATTTTATGGTGCAATATAATTATTAATGCATAACAATAGTCGATATTGAATCTCACAAATTATAAAATATTTTAAAGAACATTGTAAATAGAATATTTAACTATGAATAAATATTAGGATAATTGAATGAGGAAGGTTTTACTAACCAAAATGCAAAATTGTCTATACAAGTATCCATAAAAATAGCATAAAACCCAACTACCTATTTAATGTTGATAATTACCTATTTAATGTTAATCCAACGGTCCAGATATGAAGTTAGGTTTTACTAACACATCTTAAGTTAGGTTGCAAGAAAATACTCGTTTTTTTTAATTGTGAAATTGAAGTGTTAATTAGTGGGTAGTTATTATTTTTATATATAAATTATTAATTGAAAAAAATAATAGATTGTCATGTAGTTTTTTTTATTCTTAACTTTTATATATAGTATATATAAATATCATGTTTAAATTATGACACATATTTTATTTATTTTAAATGTTAATTTAAAAGAAAAAATACGTGTCTCGACTTTCACGAAATATATAGAGATTGACGCACAAAATATAACAGATGATTCCAATTCGGTAAGGACTGGTAAGTCATTTAAGTAAACCCCCTCCAAAATCCTGGTACGAAAATCGAGACTCCTCGTCTTCTCCACTTCTTTATTCAGTTACACGCCGTAGTACGAGTATTAACCAACTTTAAATTCAAACTGAAAAAACAATCAAAAAAATAAATAAACCAAAAAGCATGACTGAAGCAGCGCAACCAAACCAGACCAATTCCACTGCGGCGATTGTGGCCAATACCGAACAGACATCGGCGACTGATGGTGGAGATACGGTGGTCGGCGGCCTCCAAGGTGGTGCGAGTGGTGGAAGGAAACTAAAGGGTCCATGGACAAAGAAGGAAGACGAGGTTCTTCGGGAGCTGGTAGGTCAATTTGGAGCTGGGAATTGGGGGATGATCGCGAGAGGTATACCTGGTCGTTCTGGGAAGTCTTGCCGCCTTCGTTGGTGTAATCAGCTTCATCCTTCCGTTATACATCACCCTTTTACTGGTACAATTTTTAATATTTATTGTTGGTTTTTCATTTTTCTGATGAAGGTTGCTTAATGTTATTGTATATTAATGTTATTGTGATAATTTTTTATGCAAATTTAAGTTGTGTTTCAATTGAGGTTAGGAAGTTTGTCGGTTTGACAACTCAAAATTGACAGAATTTTAAGTTTTATGTCAATTAAGCTTACGAGTTTGTCAATTTTGACATATGAAACGAACATCTTTTGAAAATCGAGGTACTAATGATTGTTGTTTTGCTTCTTAAAGCTTGATTTGGAACTATGGAGTTTAGGATTATAAAGTTGTTATTTGTTGGTTTTTTGGGTATAAGGCTATGTAGCTCTAGGTTTTTTAATTGATTGGTCACTGAATTCGAGTAGACATTGTATATTAAATAAAATTGTTGATTTAGATTGCGGATAAAAGGATAAACTTTTGAATTTTGATCGTGTTTTGTCTCGTGGTGGTGAAGAATTTCGCTGGTTCTTTAACTAAAATGTTGAATGTTTATAGAATGTGATATTATGGAATTCATACTGGTAGAATGGATAAGTTCATGATCTCTTTGGAGGAGAAGATATACTCTGTTATGTGTCCCTTGAAAATATTGTTGTTAATTTATTTATTGTAACCTAACCTGGTTGAATTTCCAACTAGTGAACAACTACTAAATTTCACCGCCTCTCTAATTACCATAAACTGGAGTTTGAATGCCACAGTGCTTGTGGCTGCGATATTTTCGATCCACAGGTTTCTCATCTACGACGCAAGGGAATTTGCTTGATTTTTTTTTTCAGTTACCTTTTAGGCCATAACATATTTTAGACAGGACAGATGTTCAATGAGATAATATATAGTTAGACATCTTTTCTTTGAGTTTTCGTTTTAATGTTTTATGAACTACCATACTTAGGCGCTTTCTGCTCCATGAAATCATAGTAAAATGCTTCTCGCTGCAGATGAAGAGGACAGCATACTATTGGCTGCACATGCAATTCATGGAAACAAATGGGCATGTATTGCTAAAGTTCTTCCAGGTAGGACTGACAATGCAATTAAGAATCATTGGAACTCTGGACTAAAGCGTAAGTATCCTGAGCTCAACCACTTAAAGCCAAGATCAAAAGAGGTCTTAGATGGGAGCAGCATTGACAGGACAAATGATTCTTCTGCTAAAACGTCTTCGCATGGAGATGCAAGTTCATGCAAGTCCTTGGAGGGTGTGGACTTGAGGGTTTCAGAAAATGAATCAGGTAGGTGTATGAACCGCACTGGAAATGGACATCCGAACTTGATAGGAGATGCATCCAACAAAAACGTAGATACCACTGGAAAGGGAAACAAAGAATCTAATATGCATAATAAGTGCCATGTTGCTTCTGGACTGAATCCATCTGCTGGTTCTGAAATTAATTGTTTAGCCAGTTCTGAAGCAAACCTGCCTACTCTATGTCGACCAGTGGCCCAAATTGGTGCCTTCAATATTTATAGTACCTCTGCCACAGAATCTCCCTCCCCAATGTCAGGGTCTGTCATCCAATCATCTACCCCAGCCTTTGGTAATGTGAGTTTCCTTGAAGGTAAATCTGATGAGCCGCTAATCCCTTTACATTGTGGTCATGGTTGTTCTGCATCATGCAACAAGAGCGCTACTCAAAGTTCAATTCTTGGTCCTGATTTTGTTGATTATGAAGAACTACCACCCTTTTCAAGTCATGAATTAGCTGCAGTAACCACTGATTTGAATAACATAGCTTGGATTAGAAGTGGTCTTTATAATTCTGGAAAGGGACAAGATAAGACCAGTGGTCGAATGGAATTTCATTGTGCTGCTTCCCAAAAGAATGGCCATGGACAGAGCATGACAAATGATGGTTCCTATCTTGGAACGCTATCGACCTGGATGCCTTTCTCGGCATTTCCTTTCCATGCCAAAGTTTAAGGCCTGAGCTAGTACCTGTTATTGAAGCTCATACCAAATTTCACTTATTATATACTATGAAAATGTAAACTTGTTCGGAGGTAGAATATGTCTTTCTTTTGTTCACAAGTAAATGTGATTTGCATACATATTATCAAAATATATTTATAGTGTTTTTATTTTTGCATATATATATTTATAGTGTAGAATAAATTCCTGCTTCCTGAGCCAATATGTGTTTTCTTCAGTTTTCTATAGTGTTTTTATCCTTGCTGAAGATTATGAAGATCCTTGAGGACAGTGCATTCAAATTTAGATTTCATATTTTCAACTTGATAAATTATGTATTTGAGTAAATATGAAATTTATATTTTGCCACCCCCTATCTGCAAATCTTGGTTTCTTTCTGCAAAATTGTGAGATGTCAACTACCAAAAAAAAAGGCAACCAGGATTATGATAATTCAGATTCTTATCAACCTATTTTATTAGCACTAAACTACCATAAAGTTATAGATTAATATAGTTAATAGCTGTCCTATATTTTCTTACTTATCCAGTTGAGAGTTAAAATATTAAGAAGACTTTAACATACAGTTCATCTAATTATAGATGTCCTGAATCTAAATGAGATGTCAAGTTGCATCAAAGCTTGCCAAATTCATCAAAAAAATGGATATGAAAGAAGTCTCACTATCAAGAACCAGTACCATTTTTCATGTCCTCATGTTCCCTTTACCAATCCAAAGTGCAATAAACACAATGATCAAACTTTCCGAAATGCTCTGTCATTCAGGCTTACATGTTACATTCCTCATCACCGAGTATAACCACGAAAGGCTCGTCCGTTGTACCAACAACGAATCTCCGCTCAAACGATATCCAGGGTTTAGTTTCAAGACAATCTCGGACGGTCTTCCTCGAGACAATCCACGGTCGGCCGAACAGTTCTCAGAAATGATTGTGGCATTGCAGGCCATGGCCGAGCCTTATTTGAGGAAAAAGCTATGCAGTTCAAGTTTCACATGTGTTGTAGTAGATAGTTTGTTGTATTATGCTGCTGATATTGCTAATGAAATTGGTATTCCAGTTTTGCATTACCCAACAATTAGCCCTGCATGCCTTTGGATTTATTTTTGCATTCCAAATATTATTGAAGCTGGCGAATTTCGATATGAAGGTAAGATTTAATCATGCATATATTATTTAATTTATTAAAAGATGAGATTATTTATATCTTTCTTTCAGGGTCTGATTTAAACAGATCAGTAACTAGTGTACAAGGCATGGAAAATATCCTAAGAGTATGTGATCTCCCATACTTGGGTCCAGGAGATTACACAAACAATCAAAATTGGCAAGCAGTTTTGCTAGAAACTCAGCGTCTGCGTCGAGCAAATGGACTAATACTCAACTCATTTGATGATTTAGATACTCAAATTCTAAGCCTCCTACAATCTCATTGCCCAAATATATACTGCATTGGACCAATTCACCAACACTACAAGAACACTATTCTTGATGAAGCTGGAGTGGTGAAAAGGCCAACGACTCGCTCGAATAGTTTATGGGAAGAAGATATGGGTTGGCTGAAGTGGCTTGATGAACAAGAACCCAAATCTGTGATTTATGTTAGTGTTGGAAGCCTTTCTGTAATCAAGAAAGAAGAGTTTATGGAATTATGGGATGGTTTAATAAGTAGTGAGGTCAAATTCTTGTGGTCTATAAGGCCTGGTTCTGTAGAGGGGGAAATTTCAGACCATTTTGAGTTGTTGAAAGAAGAACAAAAAGGGAGGGTATGTATAGTTGGATGGGTTTCACAAGAAGAAGTTTTAGCTCATTCTTCAATTGGTGGATTTTTGACACATAGTGGATGGGCATCAACTTTGGAAAGTATAGTTGAAGGGGTTCCAATGATTTGTTGGCCTCAATATGTTGACCAATTAGTAAGTAGTAGGCTTGTTAGTGAGGTTTGGAAAGTTGGGTTGGATATGAAGGGTTCATCTTTAGATAGGGAAGTTGTGAAGAGAATGGTGAATCAAGTTATGGTAACAAGGAAAGATGAGTTTCAGGAATCTGCTAAACAACTTTCTCAATTGGCAAGGGGGGCTATTGCTAAAGATGGTTCTTCATTTCGTGATATGCGATGTTTAGTAAGGGACATAAAGATGTTGAACGTGAAAGATGAGAATGAGTCGAACTAAACTAAGCGGCTTTCTTGTCTCGGGTGAGGATCGGATGGCTTCTAGGCTCGTTAGTTCGATTATTTGACTATTATATTGCTATTGTTGAGAAAGAAATGGCTCTAGTTACTCTCTTTGTTGTGAAGATCTTTGTTTCGGTATTTTATCATTTTAATTTCTTGTTGTTATATGAATAATACCTTTATTAGTGTGAATCTCTATTTCAAGTAATATTCTTTTTTTTCCTTTGTAAATATTAATTAATTTTGTATTAACCTGAACTTGTTGAAGTTTTGAAATAACCGAGCTAGTTTCGAACTTCGCTCGTTGGAAATAGTGGTTTCAATTGTATGGTATGAGATTACATTCCCAACAGGTCTCAAATCTTGACACCAAACAAGCTTCTAAATGGAGAATACGAAATTAAGATAGCAAGAGCTATATTTAATTATTAAAAAAAAAAAACATTACACTCACAATAATCACATTAATGTAAAATTTGACATGCCACATATTGTGTAAGAATTGCATTAATCGGGCCTGGGCCACACCCATATGAGGAGAGAGAGCACACTTCATAACCCAAGGAGACACCATCTTAAAATCAATTGGTGATAAGTGGAGTTGCTCCCTAGTTTATTAAGTGATGAATTCTTTCATTTATTTCCAATGTGGGACTTTCACATGTGACAATTTGGGCTCATTTGGAGCAATCTTAACACCCCCTCACATGTGAAGTCCCTTTCAAATCACGGGTATTTTTCCCGGTATATACGGCCCAACTTTCTTTTTTTTCGTAATAAGCCCATTAGGCATTTTTTTTCTTCGAATACCCAGGTCACTTTAACCATGGGCTCTGATACCATGTAAGAATTGCATTAATCGGGCTTGGGCCACACCCATATGAGGAGAGAGAGCACACTTCATAACCCAAGGAGACACGATCTTAAAACCAATTGGTGATAAGTGGAGTTGCTCCCTAGTTTATTAAGTGATGAATTCTCTCCTTTATTTCCAATGTGGGACTTTCACATATGACAATTTGGGCTCATTTGGAGCAATCTTAACATATTGGTATATGATTCGTTTTGTAATTAAATAAGTTTACCTTCAAATTGATTAAAGCATGAAAGTTAGATATCGAATTAGATTGTAGAATCAATTTAAACACGATTTTCAAAAGTCGATCATCAAAATAAAAGCAATGCAAAAACTTGGATGTATAACGCAAATTACCCAAGATTCACCATGATCGAATATGTGTAAACTTCTCGATCTTACTCGATCATTACCCCCTTTTTTATACTAGTCTTACTTCTTTTCTTTATTTATTTATATTGCCAACATCAAGTAAAGCATATCAATCAACCAATCATGTTTCGACACGTGTCCATATTTGTCCTCCATCTTTAGTAACATGAAGAATTTTCCAGCAGCACCTCCATCTTTCTCCTCCTTCCGGAGCCTTCTCCATTTCCTCTGTATCCTCAACAACACAGTAACCCCCCCCCCCTCATGTCCATCCTATAAACACACCATTCTTGGTTTCTTCCATCAATCAAAAAACAACTCATCTAATAGCATCCTCAATATTATTACTCAAAGCATCTTCTAAACATCATACATTCTACATTTTCATCATCATCATCATAAACTTCCATTTTCATTTATTTCATAATGGCTCTGATTCCAAGCTTCTTTACTGGTCGACGCAGCAACGTATTCGACCCCTTCTCCCTCGACCTATGGGACCCCTTTGCCGACTTCCCCTTCTCCTCCACCACCACCCTCTCCTCTCCGGCTAGGTCCACTCTGGCCCACGAGACTTCCCAACTAGCATCCACCAGAGTCGACTGGAAGGAGACGGAAGATGCCCACGTGTTCAAAGCGGACATTCCTGGGCTGAAGAAGGAGGAGGTGAAGGTGGAGGTCGAAGAAGGGAGGGTGCTGCAGATAAGCGGAGAGAGGAGGAGGGAGAAGGAGGAGAAGAATGACACGTGGCATAGGGTGGAGAGAAGCTCCGGGAAGTTTATGAGGAGGTTTAGGTTGCCGGAAAATGCAAAGGTGGAGGAGGTGAAGGCTTGCATGGAGAATGGGGTGCTGATTGTTACTGTTCCTAAAGAGGAGGTCAAGAAACCTCAGCCTAAAGCTGTTCAGATCTCTGGCTGAAAATGAAAATAAAGAAAAAAGGTGATTGAATAATAAAAAGTTTTATGATAATTGCAGTATGTGTGTTTGTGTGGATTGTAATCTTAATATATAGTGTGATTTTTAATAAAGTATTTTCTTGTTAAGATTATTGTATATTTCTTTGTTATTATTGCATGTAATTGTCCAAATATAATCGTAAAAATCACGATTGGTCTACCGGATTGAAGTGGTTACAAGACTACGATATCAATCCGGATTGAAGTGGTTAAAAGACTACGATGTTGCATGTGACGATCCTATCTAGTTATTTGTGATCATATCTACTTATTATTAAGGTGTGCACGAAGGAAATGAATAGTACGGTACACTTTAGAAACATTGTACTTTCCAATTTTGAACGTTAAGGAAGTTATATATTCCGATTAATGTCCAAATCGTTTGAATTTGTAAGAAAATTCAAGGTCTGGTTTTAGAAAATAGGGCTAAGATTCGATCTCCATTTATTGATTCTCATGAGTTAAGCGCCTAAGAGGTAGATTATAACAGTTACAAATATGAAAAAAAGCCTCAAATTACATCATGCCACTGAAGGGGATACAAAGATGTATAATTCAATAGTTCAATATCTAGCTAGAGACTCTCCCCATCGATCAACATTTCCCACGATGAAGTTACACAACTCTAAGCTTCAACAAACTTCTTGACATTCTCCAACCACCCTACGTATTCTCTGCCGTCTTTGTTTATCATGTACTCGTGCAAGAAATTGGTAGCCCGGGGGTTGATTCCCCTGATGTCGAGATACTTGTGGAAAGCCTTCTGTAGATTTTCATCCAAATCCCTGTTGAAGGAGGAAGCAAAAACTCAAGCATCAGTGAGAATAGAAGATCATTGAGGAACAAAGATAACAGATGAAGAAATGAATTACTACTTACCCAAAATCGGGTCCTTCATATGCAATTTGATCCTCCCCAGCCTTGGGATCCTTAATTGACAAGTTGTCAATTGAAATTTCATCGGGATAAGCAGTAACGCCAAACTCCAAGCAAGGGCCATTATGCTTGGAAACTCTCACAACCAAAGGCAGTTGTGACTGATTCGATGTTTCGGTGTCATCGTCATTGTCATTCTCGTCCTCCTCACCTGTAATAAGGTCAGGCATGTGAACAACAACAGTGATGCTTTCACCTTGGTATTCCCTTGTGAGTGTCACAGTTTGTTGCCCAGGTTCATCTTCAATTTTGAAAGGAAAATTCTCTGGAACATCCTCAACCTACAAAACATATGTATACCAAGATATCATCCATGACTTGCAGAACATATCTAGAAGTCACGAAGTTGTAAGTCCATCATATAATTACAAACCACATCTAGAATGCAATAAGCAATTTAGAATGACTATTGAATCCTAGTAGCCGAATTAACCCTATTTACAATGTTCTTCGTGCCAGATCACAGACTAGGCAAAAGCATGATGACAGATCAGGCACAGGGGACAGAATCCATGCAGGATACAATTTGTATGCTTCTTCAATCAGTAAATTATATGTTCATCCTCAAAATTCTGTAGATATTATCCGATATAAACTTGATATTTCGATTAAATTCGAAAGCTTTCTGGAATGTACTTCCACTTTTGTTGGTACAGTGAATGTATTTCATTAGAACTGAATAGATAGCAAATATAATCAAGTTTGTTTTGTTCAATGATCAAAATGAACTTTCATACCTTAATTGACACAAACAACTTTACTTTGAATCAGAGTTTATCATATTAAGATCACATGGTCCTTTCGTGTTAAAAATTACAATTTTTACCTACAAATTATACTAACATATTAAAAAAAAATGAGTTCGAAAGCCAAAAGGTCAGCTCATAAAATTGAAAACTGGACTATTGAATTGTCTACATACCAGATATGACTAACATTATAGAAACCAAACTAACTAAGATTGTTATCATCATAGCATACAACTAATGGTCCTCTCGGATCAAGGTGAACCTAGGTGAGGATAGTTGAGACGAATCTGGGTATATGCTTTAAAATTTGTCAAGGTGATCAAGTGAAATATAACTAAAAGTTCACCAATATTGTAAATCTAGGTGAATCATTTCTCACCTGGCGGGATGAACTTAAAATTTCAACTAGTTTCACCCCAATCCAGATGGCCCATAAAGCATAAACTTTTCTTTACATAAAGTAAAATAAAAATGAAAAAGGACAAAAAGATAGGCTTTTTACCTTATCAAAGTCATCAGAGTCTAGAGCACACTGGAGCTCAGCATCAATCACCTTCAGAAGAGTTTCATCAGACTTTGAACTAGTTGAATAACTACTGAAGGCCGACGGGACTGCGCTTCGGAAGAGCTTTTGAGACACGCCGCCGCGGCGGGTAGGTGGTACTGCGGCGGAGAAGAGAGTGGAAAAGCTCCGGTGTTGGTGGTGTCTTTGGATTCCGGAGGAACGGACGGCGGCAGGGGTGAGGCGAGAAGCGGCTCTGCGTAGGGCGTTTGTGAAGCTCATTTTGGCGAGTGTTGAGAGTGTCGAAATGAGGCTGGGATTAGGGGTTTAGGGTTTTAGAGGCGTTTGTGATTTATTGAGAAATTTGGAAGAATGCCCCCTCTTTCAAGTTTTCTTAATTTTTGTCCCCTTTCACATTTTCTTTTTTTAGGTTTCATACCCCTCTCTCATGAATAATCAAAATTGACCCCATCTTCTCCAATCCTCTTCTACCACCCTCTTCTTTCTCACATCTCCACCATTTCACTGCCACCATCACTATTACCATGACACCCCCGTTTGCATGCCGCCGATTTACCGAATATATGAAACATTTTGAAAAAGAAATTTCATGCGCTCAGTACGAATATCAAACATATGTGAGCCGTGGAAATAAGAGCAGTAGAAATAAGATTCACTTTGATAATAGGTATGATATATTTATGTACATTATTTATTCAATTCAATTTTTTTATAATGTTTCTTTATTCTTTTTTTATAATCAATTTATAAATTATAACTATATTGTCATTATCGATATCTACAACAAGGAAAATAGTGTATGTTATATCCTAGTTTATTTATTTATAGGTTGTTAAGTGAAGATGTTTAAGTAAGATAAAACAAAAATTAATGATTTGAAAATTTATTAACTTTTTTTTTAAAAAAAGTCTGTTAAATCACTAACGTTTGAGAATGATTATATATGGACGAGAAAAATGCCCCTCTAATAGCTAACGGATTTTGTCATTTAGCAAAGTGATCAAATTGAGTGTAATTTACAACACTAGTGATATAATTTAAGTATTTTTATTAAACCCTAGTGATGTCTCAAACTATTAACCCTAAAAAAAATCATTAAAGTAACTAGACCGGCCTCTATCAAATTAGGCAAAGTTAATGAACTTTGGTAAGTGAACTGAAAAATATATAGTTGTTTTTGGGTATAAGAAAAAATTGACCCAAGTAGCACTTAATCACTTATAGTCAGATTTATTATTTCATTCTCTAAAGACGTGATAAAATTTTCAAGTTTCTTATAGTTACTATAGAGGCCATTACTTTATATATTTGATGCCAAATAAATGTTGATAGAAACCAAATTATAGCCCTGTATAATTGACAACATTTTGATACCAAGTATAATCCTTCTTGAAGAGTAAAAACAAATTTGGAAGCTTAGGAATTCTCTCAACTGGAGCATATACTGCTTTGTAAACATCACATTTCACCTGAATAGAGACAGCTAGAGATACAGTCAGATGGTATAAACCAACTATTATGCTATGCATGTAACACTTTTCTTTCTACCTTACTAGTTTTTCATCAATACTCATCTGCTTACCTTTTAACAACATGGAAGACATTATGGTTAGTAGTTTTCATTTCTCTTTTTCTTTCTATTATGGTCACCGACGACTAATCAAAGATCGAGCAAACATAGTCCGAGGTTGAACAAACATTGATCATAAATTTATTTGTTGTAATTACAGGAGGGTAAGGGGAGTTTTGGGACGGTAGCTGATGCTATCGACTACAAGGGATGTCCTGCTGACAAGTCCAGGACTGGTGGTTGGCTGCCTGCAGCCCTTATCTTAGGTTTGTTTATTGGTTTTCCATGTTGCCTCTATTATCTCATGCATTACTACAAGATCACAATGATTTTAGGCAATTAAAATTCTTGTTTAGGTATCGAAATAATTGAAAGGCTGTCAACAATGGGAATAGCAGTGAACCTAGTGACTTACCTCGGGGGAACCATGCATCTGCCTAGTTCAACTTCAGCCAACATTGTCACAAACTTTATGGGCACATCTTTCTTCCTCTGCTTGCTTGGAGGCTATCTTGCAGATGCCATTCTTGGAAGATATAGGACCATAGCCATCTTTTCTGTGGTTCAAACACTGGTACTATCTATCGGAACTTTATATCGAGTGTCCACATATGAGATTTCGTCCTAAAATCAATTTAGACATGACCCTGAAAAAATTCACTATCTTAACTTAGATATTGTTTGTGTTTCGTTTCATTTTTACAGGGCACTGCCATGTTATCAGTAACAACTAAATTGCACCAATTGAAGCCACCACAATGTGGAGCTCATGCTGCTAATTGTGAACAAGCCAATGAGTTCCAAATGGGAGTTTTATACTTTGCTTTATACCTGATTGCTCTAGGAACAGGCGGTCTTAAATCGAGTGTTTCAGGGTTCGGAACTGATCAATTTGACGAGAGAGATGACAAGGAGAGATCCCAAATGACCTATTTCTTCAGCAGATTCTTTTTCTTTATAAGCATAGGAACCTTAACAGCAGTGACAGTGCTAGTTTACATACAAGATGGAGTTAGCCGCAGTTTGGCTTATGGAATCTGCTCTGTGTCTATGTTTATAGCAATATTGATATTTGTTTCAGGAACTAAAAGATATAGATACAAAGAATGCTCAGGGAGTCCATTAATTCACATTCTTCAAGTAGTTTTGGCTTCCCTTAGGAAAAGAATGATGGATCTTCCTGATTACGAGTTGTTGTATGAAAACGATGATGAAGGTTCAAGAATCCAGCACACAGATCAATTCCGGTTAGCTCTCAATATGAATGTTCTATTTAGTATAATACCCCTCTTTCAAATCAGTGTCAGAAATGGGAGAATGTTCCAACTTTCTAAAATTTACTGTTTCTTCCTTTCGGGGTTCCTTGTAATTAAGGTTCTTGGACAAGGCAGCAATTGTTTCGAAAGGGGACTTCGAAAATAGCTCTAATACTCCAAATCGTTGGAGGCTATGCTCAATAACAAGAGTCGAAGAGGTGAAAATGATGATCAAACTACTTCCAATATGGGCTACAACTATCATTTTCTGGACCACCTATGCTCAAATGATAACCTTCTCGGTTGAGCAAGCAACAACCATGACAAGATCAATGGGGAAATTCAAAATCCCAGCTGGCTCACTCACTGTCTTCTTTGTACTAGCAATCCTGATCACCTTGGCCGTCTATGATCGCCTGATCATGCCATTTTGGAAGAAATGGAAAGGAAAACCAGGTGAAGATTTATCCAGGTCACTTGTTTACAAGGTCCTGAGTTACTTCTTAGACATGATTTTTAACTTAATACCAAGATTAGGGAAATTAATTTAAAATTCAAGCTACTTGAAAAACTTTCGTAGGTTCTGGAAAAGTCAAGGCAAGGCCATTTAAATTAAAACGGATGAAGTATAATCTTATGATGCGAATATCTTCCTTAGAAAGCCAAATTACCTGGGACATCTGAGATAGTCTTATTTGCCTTGATTCATTGCAGGATTCAGCAGCCTTCAAAGAATAGCTATAGGACTTGTACTATCAACAGCAGGTATGGCTGTTGCAGCTTTAGCTGAAAAGAAAAGACTATCAGTGGTTAAATCAGAGGGACGCGACACAGAGACTCTCCCCCTGACTGTGTTTATCCTGATCCCACAATTCTTACTCATCGGTTCTGCTGAAGCCTTTACATACACAGGGCAGCTTGATTTCTTCATCACCCAATCTCCTAAAAGCATGAAAACGATGAGCACGGGCCTTTTCTTGACAACACTGTCCCTTGGCTTCTTCTTCAGTAGCGCCTTGGTTTCTATTGTCACAAAGGTGACATCAACTCATGGCGGACAAGGATGGCTTGGAGATAAGATAAACTACGGCAGACTAGATCTCTTCTACTGGATGCTAGCTGTGTTGGGGGTTGTCAACTTTGGCCTATATCTGGTTTGTGCAGTGTGGTACAAGCCTAAAGAAGACCTAATTGCTAATGATTCAGTTCAGATAGAAAAGCAGATGGCTGAAATGTTCTAGTTAGTACTTGGTCTTTTGCCAGTTTTGATTTCTGCTGCGAGCATGTATCTCCATTGTTCTGCATTTGCCGTAAACGTTCAGCTATCGCCGAGCAAGCAGAGAAGTCCAGAAAACTAGAGATGAATATTGTAGTTGTAGACTTGAGAAAATCTAGTAGTTGGGAAACTCATTTGAGTAACCACCCCAAAAATAAATTCATTTGTATCAATTTTATCTGTTGCTTTATAAGATTACCATTTGATTTTTATCATTTCTGATTACCTATTCCCCAGGCAGTCAATCAGGCAGATGAAAGAACTACGAATACTTATCAGACAATGAAACAACAGATGATAAACATTATTAACTATGTGAACTCAAAAGTGATAGTGGTAAGCATTGAAATTTATCAATAACAAGAGTTTGGTTGTTCTGAATTGTAAGTTAAACACTCATTGAATACTTCCTCGGTGTATCGAGAACAGGTGAAGCTATTGGTTTTAATCTCCAGCAATTTGGACAATCATTTTGCCTACATTATCCCCACGGAAGAGTCCTATAAATGCCGAAGGGATATTCTCCACGCCATGTGAGATATCTTCAAGTGATTTTATTTGCCCAGTTTTCAAATGATCTGCAGTAGTTGAAAGGAAATCACCATACACTTTCATATGATCAGCAGCCAAGAAGCCTTGAATTGTTATGCGTTTATACACAACATCCAACATATTTGGAGCTGCTCGTTTGGTCGTGTTTGTGTACTCAGAAATGACACCACAAACAGCAACTCTACCAAACGCATTCATGTTTGAAACTGCAGCTTCTAGCATCTCAGATCCAACGTTGTCGAAATATATGTCGATCCCATCAGGAAAGTATCTAAAATAGCGAGGGAACCAGAATTTAGAATGACATGGACAACAACAGATACCATACATATTTTTTGGAAAAAATAATATGTTCTGTTTTATGATGCCTGACCTTTCAAGTGCTGCCTTAAGATCCGATTCTTCTTTATAATTGAACGCGTCATCAAAACCAAGCTCCTCTTTGAGAACTTGTACCTGTATATTTGAGTTTATAATTACTTTCCTGGAATTCCCTTCTTGAGTTTGAAATATATTAATAATCCGTAAACCTCTTATATTAACTTCCTGACCAATAATATAATTTTACAAAAAATAGTTCAGAAACCTAATTGAGACTTGAAAAACGTAGTGAGACGGAGTCAGGAGATACTAGCATATCAAGATGGATCGTGAAGATAGCAGAAGATTTTCTGGATCCTCATGGATTCTTAACGAAATGCGAGGAACTAAATATTCGATTGAAATGGAACATGCAACGAAATATTCGAGTCAGTAAAACTTGCTTTCTTTAGGCTTCCAGCGCTACCGACGACATAGCATCCATGGAGCTTGGCATACTGTCCTACCAAATGTCCCACTGATCCAGAAGCAGCTGATACAAAAACTTTTTCGCCTTTCTTTGGCTTACATACTTCAAAAAGTCCTCCATATGCTGTAAGTCCACTAAACCCTGCAGATATATAGTGTACAAGAGTCCAGGTCCTCGAGTCATTTTTGTGTTACACTTTACATTATATTACAGTAATATGATGACACGTGTTTTATTTTGGACTCTTAAAGTCAAACAACACATGTCACAATCTTAATGAAGTGCAACATAAAGTGTCATACAAAATGTAGTAGACCTTTCAAGAAAATCGAGATTAAAATGAAACTCACCAAGGATTCCGACATGGTAAGATAAAGGAAGTCCCATGGAATCAAGCTTGTTTAGCAGTCTACCTTCTTCAACCACTGTATATTCTCCCCATGTGAGAAGCCCTGCAACTAAGTCATCCTTTCGAAACTCAGGATTTCCAGAAGCGACTACTTTTCCGACACCATATGTATCAATTTCCTGCCAATATAGTTGAAAAATTACATTAACAACTTCAACGTTCAAATAACGAAATTTACAATTTAAGTTAAAAAATTATTACCTGACCAGGGATGATTCCTAAGGAGAAACTTGAAGCCTTTTGAGATGAACTCTGAGTCTTCATACGGTTCAATTGGTATGGATCAATTGAAACGTAAAGATTTTTCACTACAACTTTGTTGGAATCAGTTGGTACACTTATTACACAATTTTTTAGTTCGAAATCGGACTCTTTTGGTGTTCCATCAATGTAGTACTTTGTTGCTATGAATTTGCTTAAAATCTCCATTTACAAACTAAAGGGATGTATTTCTTGAGTAAGATTGTGTGAAGCTGAGAGTGTGTCTGTGTATATATGTGCAAAGAACTGCGATGAAAGTAAGGTAATAATAAAACGAAACAAGTAACAGAGCCGATGTCGTTATCATAAATCGAGTGTAAAAATCAAAACTCTTGACGCGAGCTGGATTTGCATGGCCTGCCAGTGTGATGATCCATATATAACGATAAGACTAATGAGTATGGAAACAATAAGCATCTCAATTTAAAAGATGCTTTGAGGTTGGTGGACGATTGAAATAGATTATTGATGAGTTAATAACCATTGTGTTTAATATTCCTATTTATGATTTAATACTGATTCTTTTAGGTTGTTGGGTGATTGATTTAACTTTCTTTAACTTTTGAACTTGTCTTGGTAGAACATTCAGACAAGACAAACACTCGTCTTCATACTAGAATTGGGATCAAAGAAAAACAAACACGTGGAAAAAGTCAGATTCCTTGTATGTAAATCTTTATCCAAATTTGTTAAGGTACTAGTGCTAGTCATGGGCAGGACTTGTTTGAGACTGCTTCAAATACATTTTTCTATTTTCCGATGATTAATTTGAGTGCTGCAACAAATAAAATTCGATATAAATCCAATTTTGTATTGAAAATGCATGTTCTAAGAGTCCGATCACATTAAGAAAAGTCCCCACACCAAAACAGATTTTTCATTTTACAGCCCATGCGAAGGAGAGACCAATTGTACAAGTCAGGGAGTAGTTCATCCTGGAATAAAGAGGAATTATATGGTTTGGCGCAAAGATAGCAATGATGAATGACATTTTCAGAGTAATTGTATATTTGAATCATGAAAACTAGTATATTATGTGAAGAAATGAGTCTAGCCAATATGGTTGATTAGTGTTAAAAACAAGGGCAAATGGCTTCTGACATCATTCACGTTTGAAAAAAAAGTCAGTTAGATCACTCATGTTTCAAAACCGCCAGTTAGATCACTAATGTTTAAAAAGTCACTCATTCGGGTCACTCCATCAGATTTTTGAAGAGTATTTATGTCCAAACACATTTTTTCCTTCCTAAGCACTCAATCTACTTCTTATTAACACATTGACCCCAAATTAGATATTACAATTTTTTTCGATTTCTTTTTTGATATTTTTTCTCGATTTCTTTTTCGAGTTTTTTTATTTCTTTTTTGATTTTTTTTCTCGATTTTTTCTGGTTTCTTTTTTCGATTTTTTCTCGATTTTTTTTTCGTTTTTTAATTTCTTTTTCAATTTTTTCTCGATTTCTTTTTCGATTTTTTCTCAATTTTGTTTGGTATTTTTTATTTGTTTTACGATTTTTTCTCGAATTCTTTTTTGATTTCCTATAGTTAAAAGAAATAAAAAAGAAATCGAGAAAATAAAAAAGAAAATTGAGAAAAATTCGAAAAAGAAATCAAAAAAGAAATCGAGAAAAAATCAAAAAAAAAAAATCAAAAGGGAAATCGAGTAAAGAAATTAAAAAAAAACTGAAAAAAATTAGAATAAATCGAAAAAGAAATCGAAAAAAAACAAGAAAAAATCGAAAGAGAAATAAAAAAAGAAGAGCAAATGGCTTCATCGATCACTCACGTAGTCACGTTTGTTAAAAAACACTAATCGATCACCCTAATATAACTTTGTATATTTTCGTTCACTTATGTTGGGTACTATGTGTACTTTTGGTCACTCACACGTTTTTTTGGTACAACTCTTAATTTTTCGAAATTTTTAACATTTTTGTAAGTGTATTTTAGTCATTTTTTCATAATTTTTCAACTTACATCAACTAACTTTCAATAAATTCCATTGCACTCTACAATTCCATGACAAAATTATGAGAAAATGACTATAATATCCTTATCAAAATGTTAAAAATTTCGAAAAATCAAGAGTTGTACCAAAAAAACGTGCGAGTGACAAAAAATATACATAATACCTAACATGAGTGATTGAAAGTATACAAAGTCATACTAGGGCGATCGACTAATGTTTTTTAACAAACGTGAGTGATCGATGAAGCCATTTGCTCAAAAAAGAATCGGGAAAAATTGTAATCTCATGATTGGGGTCAATGTGTTAATAAGAGTTAAATTGGATGCTTACAAGAGGAAAAAATGTGTTTGAACAGAAATACCCTTCAAAAATCTGATTGAGTAACCCGAATGAATAACTTTTTAAACTTTAGTGATCTAACTGGCGTTTTTGAAACATGAGTGGCTTTTTTTCCAAACGTAAGTGATGTCAGGAGCAATTTGCCCTAAAAACAATTACTACTACATGTTGAATTGAGTTGGGACATTCGAACTTCAAGTTTTGAACTATTCTCAAATCACAATGAATGCTAATTGGTAACAGATCAAAACAAAGTCCTACAAATGAAGAAAATATGTGAAATCGAAATTTTCTAAATGTGATATGATAACTAAAATAGAGATGAGTATTTCATTCAAACAGAACACCTCTTCAGAAACATGTTATACACAAACACAGTAATAAGATGGAGTATATTTGAAAGAACTAAACATGAATATTAGTATATTATAAGACTTGTACACCCCCTAACACCCCAATTGTTTGTAACCTGATAACTGAATCACGACAATATAAGGCGAAGTATCTCCCCAGAAAACTTGAACGATTTTTCAGTTTCCTCGAGACAATGGTTCTTTTCCTCTCTGGTCCAGTCCTGAAAATTCCAACATTGAAATGTCAAGAAGATTCAAAATAGATGTGCACATCTCAATTTCCCCGCCTCTTCATATTGCTAACCCACATGGTGGCATACAAACTAGGATTTCGAGGAAATGGAATTACCTCGGCTACTCGATTTATCTTGTCTCTAACATTCTGCAAAAGTTGAGAGAGGTCTCCTTCCCATTTGTAAAATTCAAGCTCCTTGTTATTCAATATCGTTTGAGCAACCTGAGAATGAACAAATTATTGGTATCTTACAAGCATCATTTTAAGAAAAATGATAACAAAGAAAGCAGGTTCTTTCTACACATTTGAATTGCTGATTGTTCATGCACTCTAAGATCATAACAGCACATGTGTTGGATCAGCCTGTACAATTTGCACAAATGTAAGAGGTAAATGAGAAGGGATGTTTACCTTCCTCCCTATCATGCGACCACCAGCTGTATGAGCGAAGTAAGTGTTGTAGAAATGACATATGAATGCTGGTGGATCGGTTTCCGACAAATCTTTAAGATATTTGGCATAGCTGACACCAGGAGAAGATGGTTCTGGAATGGTATGACCTTGTTCCTTGAACCATTCCAAATCTTTGGCAAGGCTTTCAGACCTTTCCAATCCTGTGTTCCTAAATTCAGCATCTGAATAACAAGATAGCATAACATATAAAAGAGAAGTGTTGTCAGAAGTTCATCATGGGAAGTGGTAGTGAAGTAGGGGATTGACAACAATCAAGAAAGCATAGACAACAAAACCTTAATATGGTCTGCATAATATTAAGCGGAAAATAAAACAACTAAAGAATAACTCAGTACAATATCATTATCTGCTTTAACAGCATTTGAGGTCTATGATTGGAATTGAACGAAAATTCAGTACAACATATTATTCCAATTTGTATTAAATTTTACTTCAGAACCTTACACATAGACAACCGAACAATAGCTTAATTCAAATAGAAATGTAACTGTATACATTCGGGAGCAGGTTTAGAAATGAAAAACGACCACAACCTTAAGAAACTATGGGGGCATTTGACTTAGTTTTGTTCAGTACCTTCTAATACCAAAAAAGATTCAATGTTCTATATGCTGAAACAAACCTCCACAGAACACCCTCTTTGTTTCTCTTCAGAACTTTGATGCAAGGGCACTATAAACCGGCTTTTATTCTAACATGGGGAAACTATGCCATCAATTAGTAAGAAAGTTGGTGCACATTGATATTAATTGAACCTCTGGTCCTTCATGTATTGATAAATGCAATTAAGCAAAATGTGAAATAGCAATGCCATCTTTATCATACTGCCTATACATAACTTAAAAACATGAGCCAATAAGTGTAACAAGCTGAACAACAAAAGGCACTTGATGTAACTCCACACGAAACAAACGTCCACATTCAATCACAACCCAAAAGTCCAATTCTAAAATTATGTACTCAATTACAATACTAACAATTTGATCAAACTTAAACATCAATTACTTTTGGTTATATTATGAAAAATTACAAGAAAACAATTCCATGAATATATTTTATAGACCAATCCAATGATACAAAATTTCAAGTATTTATTACAGTTACAAATAAAAATTAATTGATGCACAAAATTGAGACGAAAGAACGAAAACTTCAACTAAATTGAATCGAAGGTAGTAGTAAGCAAGAGTTAGACAGCTTACATTCAGGGAACGCTGCTTTATCCATAATCCCCTCAAGAATATCATAAACCAATTTACTATCCACCAAGAATTTCAAGTACCCTTCAACACTAGGCTCCCATTTAGCCAGAGGCTTGGCTTGAGATTCCTTCTCACCTTCCTTAGCTTGGTCCTTAGTATGCAATTTCATAGCTACAAACCTCATCTCCTCCACAAAGCCCTTAGCCTCACCAGGGTACCTCTTGTTGGACTTCTCTGGTGCAGCCTCAGCTGGGGTTGTAGCAGAGGAAGTTACCACCACTACCATTTTTGATAAAGATGGTTGCTTTCTTGAAAAAAGCTTCAAAGTTTGGGGAAAACTTGAGATGGGTATCGACAAAAATTGAGATTTAGGCCTTTGTAGGATTGAAAATTGAGGTTTCTTGAAAATGGTTCTTGTCTGAGTAATTGGTGTAGCAGAATCCATCATAACGGAGGTTGTAAGAGTGTAAGCTAGAGCAAAATTGTGAAAAGTATGAATTAAATTATCAAAAAATTACTACAAGAAATAGATTGCTTGCGGGCAAGGGCTTGCAGTTGTGTCGGAAGAGTGAAAAATGTAGACTTGTGTAAGGGTTATCTATCCAACATTCCCGGCCATTGGATATTCAAGAGGCGTGTACCCGTTGTAATAAAATTCATTATTCCATAAGAATATCCAACTTACAATTAAGCATTTTTTCAAATTCATTATCGAGCTAATTATGAGTGGCGATTTGTTGTTACAATTTTGTACGACATTCTTCATTACATTTTTTTTATTTGTTTTTCGAATTTTTAAGCAACATATCTTATTCAATAATGTTGTTATAGGTATATATTACTAATTATAAATCTAATTCAAAATAGTTGTTTTCATATTTTTTCGTGGCAAATATTTGACTATTAGTAACTTTTATCATTTAAAAATTACAAATATTGTCATAAAAAGTAAAACCAACTTTTATCGAGGTGGTAATAAATAATGTTATTAAGATTATTTGTTAAGACAATATACTTGACTTATGAAAAAATAGTCAAATAATGAAAGTGTTAATAGAGAGTGTTGCACAAAAGTGAAACAGCTGATTAGAACTAGCTAATTATTGATTTAATACTATCTCAATCCCTTAATCGAATAGTCTAGTGAAAAAGTCTCTCGTAGTGACGAGAAAGTCTTGGTTTGAAACTCACTTCATCGCTGATTTACAAAAAAAATACTCTCTCCATCCCTTTATAATTGACGTCGTTTTTATTTTTTGGTGTCTAAATTGGATTAACAATAAGCCTAACAATAACTAATAAAGTACAATATAAAAAACTATGAGATAATTGGGATTAGATATTCAGATTTAATTTCAATTTTTTCTAACAAAATCAGGTGTGAAATGACTAAATTATCCCCTAAAAATTAAAATGTACAAGTCACTGACACTAATTTTATATAATATAAATGATCGACCGGGACCTTTTTAAACATAAAATAATTGACTAAAATCACAATTAAACATAGATAATCATCTCAATTACTTTGCCTTTTTAGTTATCACTCTAAAATTTGGTCTTCGTTATGCATTGTTGACTTGTTGGTGATACGCAATGTTAGGTATTCTTCATCAGACTTTCTTTTTTTCATCCCAATAGATTAATAAACGAAATCTCCAAGTGATTATACTCTCTAATTATTCAAATAAAAAAGAACCAATAATGGTTTATTATTATATTGTTAAAGTTCCTTCACTCAACAAGCAAATTACTTAAGTACAGTCGAGAGACATCATCCACTAACATTTTTAAATCCTCATTGCCGACCGTAAGTAGGTTGTCAGCATTTTTCTAGAGAACAAATATGTTGTTGTATTCCAACTCTTGCTCATCCATTACACTTATTATAACAATTTAGATCAAATTTTGTTAAAATAAAATCATAATACATATTAGATTTTTATTAATAATTTATAAAATAGAAAAGTCACATATTATAATCTTACCAAAATATATAATAATCATAACCATATAATGAAAAGAGTTACATAATTAATTCATCATTGTTACACATCCATTCATCACCTTTAATTTTTTTTTCTTCTGTAAATTAGCGATGAGGTGAGTATCGAACCAGGACTTTCTCATCACTGGTAATAACATTTTCCAGTAGACTATTCGATTAACTAATTTCATCACCTTTAATTTTAAGCAACCAATAACATATATGTACTCCCTTTATGAGATCAGGAACCCGATTTCTTTTACTTTCCAAATCATCATCTGCAATTTGATCCACACACTATGTACACCGTAGTATATATTAGTAGTATCCATCCATATGACATCTTATAAATTCAAATTTAAGTATAATGTTTACAATATTGCCATTGCTGAAAAGGGGTGAGGGGAGCATTTCTTGATCATCATCATTAGTCATGTACTCTTACTCTTTGATTTAATTTGATAATCAGCATTTGTCTTCCTCCTCAATGACTTCAATCTCCACAAGCTGTAGTTCTCATGGCATGTTCTTCGCCACCGCTATGGCAGTTTCCGGCACCGTAATTCTGCTGGCTTTCGGCATCCAAAAGTCAACCCGCCACCAATTCTTGGACAACTCTGTTCCTCAGCCTCTCCCACGCTCTTGCCTCTCCTCAGGTATGCATTAGAAACATGCTATTTTTTGGGTAATAATAAGGCCTGTCACGACGCACTAAACGTACCCTGGGTCGCTGTACAAGTCACGCTAAATAATACTCCACCAACTTAAACATCCAATTGTGTACTCATATTTGCTAATTAGTACGTATATTCTAGCACTATGGTTGTTCTCATTATTGTTTCATTTTGCGTTACATTATTTTAGTCAACGGTGCTAAATTGACTTATATTTATATATTTTGAAGTAATAATTCATTTATATAATTATTATAGAATTTTCATATTATTAGTCAAAATCAAAGTTGGAGAGTAATGTGTTACAGGTATTCTGACATCGTGATATCATAAATATTCATTTATATAATATTATATATGATTGTTCCTATATATTAACAAAAACCCATTTCTATAATTTATTGTTGAGTAGTAGAATAATAATTTAAATATGAGAGGCTAAGTTGATGCATGTGATTATGTATAGATGTGAAGAAGGATAGAAAGAAGAAAAAGAAGGTGCATTTTGCAGAAGATGTGGTGGACCCAATAGGTAACAGTGAAGAGTACAGGAGGAAGCATCATCGGATGAATATTAATAATAATAATAATAATAATAGTCAACTATATAATAGTGGCATAGTAGAAAAAGAAGCATCGAAAATTGGAGGAAGGAAGAAAGAATTGGCAGGAAATAAGATGGCTTTGTACAATGGGATCCTCCGGGATCGACTCCATCATCGTGTCGCCTATTCTTGTTAGCTTCTAATTTCATACACATTCTCATTTCTGCAAATCGATTGTCCTTTTTGGTAGTGTGTGGACTAATGGTTTCATCATGCTTGCATTGTACTCTACTTATTACAAGAGAAATTACTATAGTTATCTTTCGTAACGCTGAATTTGTATTTTGATTAACATTTAATTAATCATGTACGTCAATAGAGTTATTATAGTCCTAAAAAATTAGACTTCGATTCTATGTTTGTATGCATTTTTAGAATACACATCGACATATCTAATAAATTCTAATCTCATTGAACTCAGTAGAGTATATAGGTCATTTTTTGATAGAGTAAAAAAGATCTAATATACATTATTGAATTGGAACAAGTATACCGATATGATTAATGCAAATACTTCATTACACATATTTATTCCTTAGTCATATAATATGTTTATTAGGAAAGACATGATATTGTATATATTGATTGTCTATCTTCATTATGATCACTTACTAACATTTGACAATATCAAGTAGTATTAATTAAACTATGACTATTGGAATAACAGGAGCACATTACATTTTCCCAATTCACATGAATAATTGCAACTCATGGAAATGGGTTGTTGCCTTTTCAAGCCCTCCAAATTCTATCAAGAAATTAGTATAAAAAAATATAAGATGCCTATAGGTTATATTATAGCACTAGATATGGATCTGATTTTCTGATTTTATAAGACAAAGAGACATCATCACATGTCCATGCCGCTGCCAATTTCAGCATGTTAGTTGTAACGTTGTTTTAATGGTTATGGTTACATATGCAACTTATAAAAGGAATTATTTGGGTGATCATCATCATCCTTTCGTGAATTGTGACGATATATTATCATCACTTTCCCCATCAACATGCACATGTAATATGGTAATGGTAGGGGTTATTTTTTTCCTTAAGGGATAATAAATTATAAATAATTGTATATTTAAAATGCTTCTTTAAAGAGAATCGAACCTGAGATTTACTGGAAAAAGACTCGATCCGAACGTCACTATGCTAATGACCTTGCTGGGAGTACTCGGTCAACAAATTTGCCACAAATGGTAGTATCGAAGGTGAGAATGACGAAGTCCATATAACGATTATTACCCAATTAATTTGCCGACTTTTATTTAAGATGACGAGTGACAAAGCAATGTCTCTTTAGCTTGCACCAATGTTTCTTTGTTTAATTGTGGTATTTGTAAGCTGAGCTAAACTTGCATTAAGATCACTCTTAAATCAAATACTGAAGTACTTTATTAAAGTAGCTGGGTTAGTTAATTATGGACGTTTTCACAAGGTAATTAAACAAATCATTAATACACGTAAGGGACGGTTGAACAAATGAAGCTTCTTAGTATCGAAAGGTTACAATAATGAAACAAGAAACCCCTAAATGACGGTAAAATTGAAATCAAAGTCAGATAGTATTAAATAATACCCATTTCATAGCATACCGAAAGACTCTTGCTACTGACCAGAAGGTCTGAGTTCGAAACTCACCTTATTGCTAATTTACAAAAAAAAAAAGGTTCGATAATACTAAAGGATACCATTTAATAGAGCGAGTCAACCCCGATTCTCAACGAAAAACTAATGGACCTGACTGGACTCTCCTCTGGGTCCAACCCACTAATTAGTAGACCTCGAGCCCTAAGACTTATCTGGCGGGGCGGGCCCGGATCAAAGTTGGAATCGGTTGATCTTTAGTCAAGTTCCATTCATTCATAAGTTATAATAATAATAATAATAATAGTATGGCATTATTTATTTATTTCTACTTAATTATTTATATAATTGAAACTTGATCGAGCGACGAGTAATATAACTTTTGTTGGTTGTTTTTTCAAATCAATGTTGAGGTATTTTGTGGGACTTTGAAGTCTTATATATAAGTTTCTTCCCTTTAATTGCGGTTTATGTTCTTTTAATAGATGTTATTTTTCCTCTGATTTACGAGTTTTACATGAGATGGTTATGGAATAGTAGGCGATGAATAAATGTAAGGGTCTATTTTGGGATATATAATTGAAATTCTGATTTTAACTCCATCGAAATTGAATAAATAAATCCGATCTGTAACAAATTATTTCTTTAAGCGGAAGAAATTCATAGTGTATGTCCTTGTTCTAGCAAATATTGATCTAGAAGTGGTATAATTTTATTTACTCCAAAAAGCTTTATATACTACAAAAATAAGAATTGGCAAAAGTGTCCTTATTTTATAAAAATATACTCTAATTAATTAATTAATTAATTAATACTATACTTAACTTAACTTAATCGATCTTTTCGGGTAATTTGTTATCACGAATAACTTTCATTATTAAGCTACGAAAAATTAAAAATAAACAATATTATGAAAATATTTTAAAAAATAAATGTAAAAATATGAATTTGTATTGTGGTAATAAAAGAAAGCCGGCACACATGGTCTTGATTCCACATCAATAGTCTCTCCAAATCTAGCTTTCTTTGCTACCCTCATTCATCATCTCACCATCATATCCTTTAAGTACTCAATTCAAATCATTAAATTCTCAATATATATAATTATATAAACCATTTAAATTTCCACTTAGATACTTATTGATAATGCCCGAGATTTTCAATGTAAGTTGTTAAAGTCATTACACTAACATTAACACATTGATATTTCCACAACTTCATTTACCTAGAGTATCAGCGACAAAATCAAAAGCGAACATGTTAATATTGAACTTTGTGTTGTCTGTGAAATTCCCGTTGGTTTTCATGTGATGACAATCTGCAAATTCTATTGCGAAAACTACGCGCAGCAGTAGTTATTTTGAGGATTCTAGATGCAACAGTTTCATTGAAGATGCGAGACCAGTATATCATTTTGCATTCTACTAACTCAAGCAATGATCTCATCCGCTCTGCATTGTCTGACTCTCACTTTTGCAGTCTCAGTGAGAGCCTCAGGATAAAAAAATGTCACAGCATTCACATCTACCAGTCTGTGATCAACAAAAGAACACTCAATATTTTAGCATAAGTTATCAATCCTCCTTCCTCATACTACCTCCATTTGTAATTCAATTTGCACCTTTCATTTTTTCGTGTCAACATTGAAAATCATTTACCAAACATGTTTCAGAATTTACCTCGATGTGCTTTGTTGTTGGGGAAAATACTTCAATTCTTGATACAAAATCTGCAGAATGATTTCCATTCAACGAACAAGCTGGGTGTCCTCTAGTAGATGCCCGGGAATACACTGCTCGGATCTCACTGCTGGATCCTCTTTCTACCGTCTCCAGGAAGAACACTTGTGGAGCTTCACAAGGATCAGTAGACAGCCTTCTGGTGTTGAACATGTAATGTGGAGGGCGCCTTTGGCGTAACCACTTTTTGAATGTTTCAATAGGGAGCTGTAACAAGCTTCTTGGCATAATATTCTCATATAACTGAACTGAATAGCCCCATGAAATTGAAAAGGACCAGTTGGTTTGTCTATCAAAGCATATAGTCTGCTGCAACATTCGAGACTGGTCGAAACTTGCAGCTTTCATCAGGTGAAAAGCTGATTCATAGCGACCCTTTGAGGGGAAAATTGGCTCAACTTCATCCAAGTGGTGAAGAGATACCAATGGGGCTTGAGGGTGTGCTGAAAGAAAGCCAGATATATCCCCTCGAAAATCAATCTGCCTCAAACAGAACATAAATTAACAACATGCCTCGATGCCTCTAAAGAGGCTCTTCGGTCTTGCCTAGGTAGGATTAAAGAATTGGATTGTACACAACCTTACCTCTTGTGATAACAGAGGAGCTTTTTTTTTCGAATATAAATTGCAAAGACTATGGGAGAAACAAATTAACAAATTACCTGATGAATTCCTTTATGAGGAGAAAGACTAACTCCAATATCTGCAGTGCATTTCATTATGATTTGATCTGAAAACTTCAAGTCTGCGTACCGCCTCAGACAATTTCCCATATCTTGAGACAGAGCTTTCGCCAAAGGATAACTCAATATGATTCCACCGCCACCAAATCCCTGGCCGAATGATAAATAATGGTTGGACAATATGAACTCTGACTGCCCTCCTAAGTAATAATACTTGGTATGATCATACTCAGAGAGAACATCAACCAAGTTGTCAACAAGAAAAATAGTATCATCATCCCCTATAACTAGCCATCTCATATCTCCATTTTCAACTCTAAATACCTCCATGATTCCATGCACAATTCGAGCTGGAAGTGGTTGCAAGTGTTGAAGCTCCACAACTAATTTTGTGAAATACCGATCAGATACCCTATAAGGAGGAGACAGCGAAGACCAAGGCAGAAGATCACCCTTGGGAGGCTCATCAAGAAAAATATATCCTCGGCTAATATTAGGACGCCACCATGATTCAGTGTACATTTTTCGCCTATGCCAAGCTTTCTCAGATCCAAAAAGTCCGAACACTACATGGTTGATGGTGGTGCGACGATCACTTGAAGCAATAGTTCTGTATTTAATCTCAGAGAAGTTCGATGGTCTGTAGTTTGAGCGATAGATGAAAAGAACGAAAATCAAGTGCATGACAAAAGAATACATCAGTAGCAATTTGCATAAAGTTCCCATGCTAAATAATCTATCCTTCAAGAACACAAGTTTTCCTCTGATTGAATCAAGTTTGAGAGATGATGTAAACATCATTCTTGAAATCACAAAACAAACATGTTAGGCTAATGGGCAACCCTAGCCCATAAGCCCATAAAGTACATTAGGGTTAAGTTATATTCACCTATAAATATAGGTGATCTCTATATTGTATGTACAACAAGAACAACAATTATTCTCAATAAAATATCTCTCTCTAGATTTCTAACACCCTCCCTCAAACTCATGGTAATTTGATAGAATTTCCATGAGTTTGCAATACATCAACAATAATCATAAAAAAAAAAATTTGGATCAAGCCGGATCCGTGATCAGTGCCTGTCGAAATTGCCAGAATACGCATGTTGTCAATCAATAACTGCCAGGAACGCCATCTTTTTCGAACCTGTCAGATCAGTGCGTGTCGGATTCGCCAGACTACGCATAATTTGCCATCAATAACTGCCAGGAACGCCATCCTTTTCGAACCTGTCAGATCAATGCGTATCGGACTCGCCAGACCATGCGTATCGGACTCGCCAGACAATGCGTATAGGACTCGCCAGACAATGCGTATCGGACTCGCCAGACAATGCGTATCGGACTCGCCAGACAATGCGTATAGGACTCGCCAGACAATGTTTATGAGGAACACCAGTTTTTTCGAACATATAAGATTACCGCAAAGATTTTTTTTTTTTTTTTTTCGGATAGAAAAAACGAAGAAAAAAGAAGAATAACTAGCTCTGAAACAAAACAAGTTTATAAAATTCAGATCTACTAACAAAAATTATAGAGAAACAAAATAAGAAAAAAAGTTTTAAATCCCGCCGGTGAGTATCACATAGTAGAAAACTCACCGGCGGGGCAGCGGAAGTTGTATTTAGGCCTCAAAGATCGATAGGCTGTGATACCATGATCAAATATAAAACTATTTTATTGATGAATCTTATGTCCATACAATACAAAGATGGTCTATATTTATAGATAAATATAAACCTAAACCTAATGCTTATGCGGGCTTATGGGCTATTCACCCATAACCCCAACACCCTCCCTCAAACTCATGGTAATTTTATAGAATTTCCATGAGTTTGCAATAAACATTACAATAGTAATAATACTCTAAAAAAAACATATATAAGTATGTAAGTGCGTCCGTCAATGCGATAATCTTCAATTGGTTGTGTAAACTGCTTCAACCACCATTCGGTCAGTCGGTGCATAGGTTCCTCCATCGGTGCGTATAGGACTCGCCAGACAATGCGTATCGGACTCGCCAGACAATGCGTATCGGACTCGCCAGACAAAGCGTATCGGACTCGCCAGACAATCGGTAATTCGCCAATCAATAACTGTCAGGAACGCCATTCTTTTCGAACCTGTCAGATCTGTTCAAAATTCCACTTCAACTCGAAGTAGAATAAATCGATTTCTCTTTTTTTTCTCTTTTTTTACAATGGGATACTCCCATTCTCCATAATCTTATCTCCCTCCTTCAAACTCATGGTAATTTGTCTAAATTTCCATGAGTTTGTAACAATAATTAAAGGTTTTCAATAAAAAAAAATTTCAAGAAATATTATAGAAATAAAATTGGAAAAGATCAACGAAATCCTGCCGGTGAGTATTACATAGTAGAAAACCCACCGGCAAGGCAGCGGAATATGTGTTTAGGCCTCAAGAATCAATAGGCTCTGATACCATGTAGAAATATAGAGGGAGATATTTTATTGATAATTCTTGTTCTTGTTGTACATACAATATAGAGATCACCTATATTTATAGGTGAATATAACTTAACCCTAATGTACTTTATGGGCTTATGGGCTAGGGTTGCCCATTAGCCTAACAAAACAACACAAATTACAGAAAAAAATTAGACCGCTGAAGATTTTTCCAAATTTGGTTGCAGATTTGCAATACCAGTTTGTTATATAAACAGACTACTAAAGTTCTAGCACTACTTATTAAAGTAAACATTTATCAATATCCTTATAGTAACAATTTAAGTGAATACGATGCATTTTGGCTTAAAGGGAAATAAAATCTTAACACGAAAGACTCAAAGATAATCAAATGTGGAGATTTCTAACAACTTTCCACTGAGTATGTACGATTTGTGGTTTATGGAAAAGAAGCTTTACGTAAGGAAATTTGTTAAGTAAAGCAGTGGTAATTAATCAACATAATGGACAATTCAATTATATACGCATGGCTTCTATTAACAACAAATTTCAATATACCAATTCATTTCTTTTTTGGCTAAGTACTGCTCGATTTGAGTCAACCTCTACTATTGAATCGTCAAGGTCAATATTGAAGATCAAACTGCAATTAAATTTCAAATTCAATAACTCAAGAATGAGCTAGTTCAGTCCTTCGATTAGATTATAAAGTAGAATTAAAGGAGAAATAGATACCTAACTCACATTACAATAAATTAAATTTTGAAATCCATATATCATTTACAATAACTTATTTTCCTTGTCTTTCCTTTTCTTCTCAAGTTAAGAAAATTTTGTTGTTACATACACATTCTACAAAACAGTGTAATTTTAGAATATTTACATTCGAACATATAACAATATAATACAAACTGTCCCATAATTATTCAAAATATAGGTATAGCCATGTAGGTATTAAAAATATTATTTTCAAGGTACCAACATTGTTGTAAATAAAATAACAAAAATTATGTCAACCAAGCATATTTTGCTCTTAGAAAGCTGATTCATTCTATATTTACAATATCGATGAGCAATGCACCCGATCGAATATATTTTATCCTTACTGAACACGATGCAAACGGGCATTATATCCAATCGAATATATTTTGCCCGTTCACATTAGAATATATTAACATCGAAAACAAGCATTGCATCCAATAAAAATGGAGTATTTTACGAGAGGACTTATGACTATAAATGCGTAATACAAGCACATGTCCATCGTTTGATTGTGCTCAATAGCCTCTCGCCCTCTCCCATCAAATTGGATTCGATCAATACTAATATCACCAAAATTGATTGAATAAAATGATCAAATAATCACCATTATTATAAAACTATCAGTATTTTTATTCGTAGGCTTAAATTAATTTAGGAACAGTTTAATCGCAACATGTCTGCGGTGGTGTGTGGGAAGAGATCAAGCATATTCGAGGAATCGTCGTCATCTTCGCCGGTTTCGAAGAGGCTCCGCTGCTCGCCGCCTCCTATCTCCTATTCCGTTAATACCACGCCGTTTCATTATAGTTCTTCTTCTTCTTGTGGAATTAATTATAATTGTGATAATTTATTATCGGATTCGCAATCACCGATTGATTTTCTTCTAGCAATCTTCCCTGGCATGGACAAACAGGTTACAAAATTTTTTATTGTACTTACTATTTTGAATGCTTATCAATTTTTATGGTGTATTGCTCTCTGCATCACGAAAATATTGTTCATTTTTTTTAATTGTAGTATTTGATTTTATTGACTCTCAACTCCTTATAATCATATTTGTTGTATAGTATTTAGTGAACATATATAAAAAGATAGTATCATTCACTTTATGCAGTATCTAAATTATAACATTGATTCAAACCGAAGTTCGATGTGTCAAATAAGTCTGCGAAGTCTTATAATTTGGACAATTGGAACTAGACTATATTTTTGGGATAGAGGCAGTATTTGTGTTGTTGATGGTGGAATTCTTTGAAAATTGATGGATTATTTGTTTCATTTAGTTTACTTAAGTATGGGTATTTAAGTTAGATGTTAACAAATGTAGGTATCATGATTACCGTTTGGTTTGATTCAGGGGAGCATTGGCATGCTCGTTTGGATTTATTAGATGATAGGAGTGTTGATTACATTTGTAGTTATGTATATTTTCTTAGCATTATTACTTTTTCAGTTGCTTGAGAGGACCCTTGAAGAATGTGGAGATGACTTTGATTATGCTGTCAGGAGCCTGAATGAGCTTCGCCTGGGCTCAAACGAGAAGTCCGAGGTGGCTGAAGGCCAAAATCCAAATCAAGGTACCACTCATATGCATCTTAGACAATTGAATTTCTTTCTGTGGTGTGCCTATGTGGGAGAGAAATTTAGGATGAAGTTGATGAACCTAGAGAGATATATAAGATATTTGGATTGGCATACATAGGGTGAAACCTATCTGATGATCGGACACCCTAGTACGTCGCATATGAACCACTTCTAAACTTGGTGAATCTGTATAATTCAAAATTAAATTTGTGAGTACATTTTCGCCTTTAAGTGTATGAACAAACTATAATTAAACTTGTATAAATCAATTTTATGTACCTTCAACTTTGCCCTCAGAATCTAATTTAAGTTATATATATTGTATTTGTTATGAAGTCGAAGTATATTCTTTGCCTGAATGAATTAGCTAATGGTCTCGAAGACTATCTGACCCCTGAAGATGCTGATGCTTGATTTTTTATTGATTTAATTTTTTTTTCTATATGATACAGTTGTTACGACTTACGAGATATGTCAATTTGAACTATCTACTTCATTTGTTAAATGCTTAGAATTCAAAGTATGCAGAGTTTCTCTGGATGCTGATTTTTTTGCTTCAAACTGACGAGATAATGTTTTCACATCTTCTGCATGCTTTTATGCTGTGAATAACTGAAAATGACTTGCTACATGAAGTGCTCAATTGTCTTTGGATAATGTTGTTTTCCTATTATTATTCTTACTAGAGTAATTTCCTAATTTTAGTTATAGATTGTTAAGCATTATCTGCATTTTTTTAATCCAAAGTACAATGCATTCTGTCACTAAGTATAGAAGTGAGATTTTGTGATTCAGGTTCAGCTAAAACCAATTGTGATTCTGCTCCTGCACATAACTCTTCTGTGGGGAACAGTTTTCCCTCGGATGGTACAGAATGGGTTGAACTGTTTGTTAGAGAAATGACGAGTGCCTCAGATATAGATGACGCTAAAGCACGTGCTTCTCGAGCTCTTGAGGTCTTGGAGAAGTCTATCTGCGCACTTGTTTCTGCAGAGGCTGTTCAAGTCTTTCAGCAAGTTTGGTTTCATTCCCTTACATCATCGTTCTTTCTTTCCTACTTCTACTTTCTCTGTGAAGGGGGTGATAGAATAAGACTTCTCTTTTGGGTTTAAAGTCATTTTTCTCCAGGAAAATGTTATGCTAAAGCAACAGCTTGAGGCACTGTTGCACGAAAATTCTATTTTAAAGCGTGCCGTGTCCATTCAGCATGAGCGTCAGAAAGAGTTCGATGATAGGGGCCTGGAGGTTCAACAACTAAAACAGCTTATAGATCAGTACCAGGAACAGATGCGAACGCTAGAGGTACTTTTCATGATTATATCTATGCTATGATCCACATGCTGAATGTTCAAGGCTTTAACTACTATAAATTCATCAATTGTACCACACAAGATATTAGCTAAGCAACAGGTGTCTAGAATCAAATTATGAGAGCTATATAAGTGCTCGGTGGCTCAGACATCAGAACAATACTCCCTCCGGTTTTATACTCGTCATCCTAGCTATATACACGATTATTTAAAACTAGCAGAATTTTATAAGCTCCTAACCAATGAATGCATTCTGAGTAGATGGTTGTGTTGATATTAACACTCAGTCATTACTAATAGGGGCTCAATAGGAACACATAGCCTAAACATGTATTGAAAATGCAAAAAAGTTAAGTACTTTGAAACCATTTTTTTAAGCGAGGACGGCTAGTATATATAACCAGAGGGAGTATGCTTACCGATTGATGCATAACGTGCTTGGCCATAAAGCATTACTCACTCTTTTCTCTCTTTCCCCTTTTCTGTTCAAGTAGCGTATATTGGCATGTTTTCAACCAGCATATGGTAGTACCTTGCTGCAAGTAGTATCTCTGCAGCAGTCTGGCTGTGTCTTTGGCCATGTGGTTCATCTGATTTAAAACAAAAATCGTTTCTCCATAGGGGGTTTAACTCTAATGCTATTGATATCTGGGTGTGTTATAGGTTAATAATTATGCCCTCACAATGCACCTCAAGCAGGCTCAGCAGGGCAACTCTATTCCAGGGAGATTTCACCCTGACATCTTTTAGGCCACTGACCATATTTGTTTACAAAAATTGAGTAGCATTAGCTTTTTCGCGGTGCTTCTCTCTTGTCAGATGACTTATACTAGGTCTGTTAGACTGTATTATATTACACTTCCATTCAAGAATGATAGTTGTGAGGGGCGTCCTTTAGCCCCAAGGATTAAGGTTGTGCTGGTAGTGTGTTCGGTTGTATCCCTCTTCTTCCCAATGGCATAGATTTTTCACTGTTGTCTTATGCTTCGGGAATGATAGAAGTCTTACATAGCTATAGTTTTGTATTAAACACATTCATTAACCTACTACTCTGATTTTTTTTTATCTATCATTATAGTTAGATCATAGATGTATATGTTATATGATTTTCTGCAGCTGGGCACCTTGATCTTCCGATTCTAGATTGACCACATGCTGTATGATTCAATTGTTCATTTTTCAAATTAATTTTCATAGTTTTGTTGTTGGATGAAGTAGATATAGGGAAAGTTGTAACATTCCTTATGAACACCCTGGACCTGCTATTGCAGATCTCAACCATTAGTGATTTGTGGGTTCTCGTGAACTACATTTTAACCGAGAAGGTGATGGTGACCCAAGCCTATAAATATTGATCTATAAATGAACAAACAAACTTGACCTCACTTTCTATTGGTACGATTCTATTGTTTCGAGTTGAACACAAACATAGTCCTTATCTTCACCAGTCTGATATGCTGTGCATGTGCACGTTATCTTTTCAATCAAACTACCCTCAATGTTGAAACTGCTTCCTTTTGGAACAAAACTCTGATTCTTTATTGGTGAAATATCTCTTCTCAAATTTCTACTCCATTCCCAAAAGTTAATATATAATGTTAAGAGTCTATAAAGTTTCACTCTAAAAACAATTGTCAGTAGAGAGAGTATGTGGGAATTGGGATGTGTATCCGGTATTAGTTGCCGGAAGAAGGGGTTTACATGTGCCTCACTAACTCGGGGTTAACTCATGATACGATGCTAAGAGTTTATGAGGTTTTACTCTAAAACCAATAAGCAAGATGGAGTAGCCCAAAATCTTATCATATTCTTTTTGTTATTAATGGTTGAGTTGTTAGATTGCGCGAACCCGATTACTTACATATACATTATATATAGGATCTCGTGCAAGCATGCAACAGTATTTTCAACATGAACATGAAGACGATCTAATATAACCTTTTATAACAGGGGATTGTTGAAATTTCAGTACAATTTCTCACATTTTTTCAATTTCAATTATATATGACTCTCTAATTAGTACATAACTATTACAAGAATTTATTTAGCATAGTGAGAACACATCAAAAGTCATTGATTCTATAATTTGTATGTGAGACCATATAGATGATTATTTCACACTTACATACACACATAGTCAGTTCGATTTCAATCACTAAATCCAATATTTGAAACAGTAAGAGATAGTAAGGATTAACTTTCGACTTGCTTTTACTTTTTACGACCAAATCAACAATTAACTCTTCTTTAAAACCAACATTCGCGAGAAGTTAGCATATTAAGTTGCATTATGCAACTTGTGTGCAAGTCCTATCATGATTTTGCTCCACTTTCTTGAAGTTTGCTACTAGTTTTGACCTACAAACACTTATTATGAAATCCACTTAGCTGAATTTTTGAAGTCTTCAAGCATGGTAATTTTGGACTTCTTGACCTTCAGTTTTAGTTTTGAGCTTGTGCTCCTACAAGTAAATAGTGTGAGTAGAAATATATTTGATTGATAAGTTATACGAATAGTTTCCTCTTAAGGTGAGTTTTTTCTGACAATGGTTGGAGACCTTTTCAATTCATTATAGTTGCAGGATACAAAAACTCCATCACTGATTCACTGTCTGTACTCCCTCTTCGTACAATATATTGCGAAATGAAAATTATTCTGATATTATTACAAATTATCGTGACACAATTCTGTATTACACATGTCTAATAAGATGAGTACTCCGGTTGTAGGATCCCATAAGTGTGTCACTCCTACATATATATTCCTCGATTTACATCTCGTCTAGGCGAGGAGCCAAGACCTCAACGAAAGTGGATGGTGTATGTTACTGTACGTCTGTGGCCTGGCCTTGAATCTTATTGGAAGTGACAAGTGGTACAGACAAAGGGGATGGGAAGTGGGAACTTTATCTACCATGATGGATAAATCAATTTGTGCCATCATGATGAATGCCAATGTTCATCAACTACATTTGAGGGCAATCCCCAGCATCCAATTCACTTGGTAAAATATTAAAATGATGTAAAACTAACTTCCATCATGTTACAATTACATGACTACATCATGTATACAAATGTTGAGCCTCGTGGACATAGCTCATATGATAAAGAATTAGATTGCTAAGTGTCCCTATATATTCTTCTCACAGTATGATGAGTTCGACTTTCATAAAAGACAAACCTGATAAGAATGTGGAAGATTCATTAGTATGACGATTTCACACTTCGTAAACTCAAATGCTGATGATCAATACAAAATAAATTACTTCGGGAACAATCTTATCCAGCCATATCTATCTTGGCCTGCTTTTGATATATTTTGGGACGTGAAAAGTTTTGTTCCACACAAACGAAAGTCACCACAACCATTTATTTTTCAACATAGGTCACACCAATAGATAACCAACTAAAAAAAGCCAAAAAGATCATATCATATCATGATGTACTTTCAATGAACAATTATAAAGGGAAAAAGTGGAGGGAAGATAACTAAACTCCATATAGAAAAATTATCTAATGTTACTGGACACCATTTTATAAGAAAAAGGAGAAGAAAAAACCCCACATATACAGACAACAAAATCAACAACTAGATTAGATGCCAATCAACTCGTATATAAAGTATATAAACTATACTACCTCAATTAGTTAGCTTTTTCTCTTTAATTGATTGATCAATTTTTACGACAAAATTGAGTTAATCGAATGGACGAATGGAAAAAAGTTTTTGTTAGTGACCAGAAGGTACTGAATTCTATACTCACCTTATGGCTAATTATCAAATTTATACAGTTATAAAATTCTAGGACATGATCCCACCCCCACCCACCCAGTTCATCTATTGTTCGTCCATTTCGATTGTGAACAATACCGTGACTCTTCGATATAAACAAATTACATGAAGTCATTGATTCATTCATTTTTATTTGAATTACATAATAATAATAGATCTATCTTTCGACAAAATTCTAAGATTTGACGACCTAATTTTATTACTATATGTACATGTTTTTTTTTCAGTAATTAGATTTTTCATGTCAAATTCTGTTGAATATTACAATGTTCTTCTTCATCAAAACATTACTATAATTGGTTTAGTAGTGATATTAAAAGTTAGATTGATAAAGCGATCAACTGCAATAGGTAAACCATACAAAAAAAGAAGGTAAAAAAAGGGCAAGGGTTGTGATTCAAACTTTTGGGCATAACTCTACCACCAAAAGATTCTTACCAAGAAAAGAATGTTGCTCCGGGTATAACTCCACAAAAAATTAGAGTGCTAAGTACCAATAGTTTCGACTAGAGACGGAACATGGGACACAATATTAAGGTCTTATATATACAGAGGGGCAGACCGGGGGAGGGCATGGCCCACCCTGGGTTTTCGAAATTATGTGTATATAATAGCTTCATTTGATGAATAAGTATGATGCTTGATCTGTTGGCCCTCCTGCTGTTAGTCTCTCTGACTGCCTGGGTTCGAATTTCTTGTATAGTTTATTAATATATATAGTATATTATTGTATGTAATATAGTATAGTTCCATAAAGTATATACCGATAAAATACATTAGGCTAACTTTTAAATTCTATACTTTATGTATACCATTTCATTTATTGTTTGTAAGTAATGATCATTTAAATTTGATAATTGGTAGCATGTAATGTTTTAATTTTAGTTTTTAATACTTTAATGATAAAATAGTTTCATATTAGTGGAGTAATATTACAAAGTTTAACAATATAAATTTGTTTTATTGTTTGTGAATAATTAGTAATTTAAGTTTGATAACAAAAAAAAAACTACTATATTTATTCTTTCGTTTATAGATTCATTCGACCTGTTCAAACACCTCTAATGTCTATGCTACAACTGAACAAGTGAACCATGTCAAGACATATATATAAAATAAAATTGATGATAGATTTTTTGTTTAGATTCTTTGGTAATTTATACTGAAAAAAATAACTAAAAAAGTATTTTTAATGATATCATCGATGGTTACAATAGAGTTAAAGGTTGAAGAGTACCTTTAACATAAATTTTATAATTTTTATAATGTAATTCTTGTAACTTGTTAAAACCAAAAAAAAATTGAACTTGCCCCCCCTAATTTTTCATCCTGGTTTCGCCCTATTAATATACATGCATTAGGATGAAATAACGTAAGTGGTTGTAGAGGTGGAATATTAATGAACGGTATTGTTAATGAACCGTAACTATTTTCATACACACTTTCAGTGACTATTTCCGTAACAAGTGCTACTTTCCGGACCAAAGTGCACCAGCTCATTACTTACTGGGACCATTTCAGCAATTAACTCTAAAAATTAACATAATAGTAATGGAGGGACTAATCTGCAAAAAAGTTTATCACTTTTGAGAACTAAATTGTAACGATCCCATTATTTAGGATTAAACTACAGCTTAACGATACTATGACTCTATGAGAGACTAGCTCTCATCAATTCGGTCACAAAAACTCATTCAACTGCTGCTAGTTTTTATATAGATCGATGAATGTTTGATGAGTAAGTACTAACACTGTAATAATAGACCACTGATTGATCCATTTATTGAAACAACTACATACTGACAGTTTCCAGCAATTTTTGTGAATTGAATTAATATATATGTAATCACATTATTGATTAAATTCAGCCCCTTTATTGTTTCAGTTTTAGTGCAGAATGATTTTCAGTGCTATTAGCTTGTACGTTAAAAATAGTGGTCCATGTCTCTGTATTGTTGGTCTCTCGAGTTACACTAAGTCTATCGACATTAAAAATTAGCTTTATTTGATTGGCCTCGAGATGTAACAATTCAACATTACTACTCAAACTAAGGCTAGAATGGTAACCAATCAAGTTCAATGTTAATTTGGTTTAATTTGGTGTGACATAATTGCCACGTCTTCATAATTGAACTTATTATGTAACAAATATCATGCATTTACGAGGATCAAACTACACCTAATTATATCAATAAACTCGTTTATAATGACGTTATTATGACCAGAGGGCAATAGTATTGTACACCCTTAAATAATGGAGTAACAAATTTAGTTTATTATTATCATTAATCGCTCTTTTTCATCCAAAGTTTCTAGCTTAGTGGTACCGGACTCGAGCCTCTTTTTAAGAGGTCTCGAATTCGAATCTCGCAGATGATTATATTTAAATATACTATCTCTGCTTTCATGGCTGCTTAACTTATACCGTTTAAATGAAAAAACAATCGTTCTTTTTCGAAAAAAATGAAAAATAATTGAGATAACGTACTACAATTTCTGATTTACTCAACATTGTGAGATTGTGACTCATTATTTTGGTGAAAATGTTGGTGACTCTGTATATAGTTAGATAAATGGCATGGGCATTTAAGTCCATATACCACCCTCATATCAATATATGTGGTAAAAAAGTTACATGTATACTTTGGAAAGTAGACATTCCATTGAGATGAAAGGTAGAAACACAAAATCTGATATTAAGGCATGTCACCCTCAATAAGACCAAACATCAGATATATGTACGTATACGGTACACCTCCAAATACGTACACTCCCCATTCTTTGTCTCTTCGTTACCCAACTTGCTTCGTAATTGCTAAAACTAACCCTAATTTTCATGGACTCATTTTTTCAAATTTTGACTTCGATCAATGCTAATTTTCATTCCCAAGGTAAGATACAATGTGCACTAGTAAGTTACTCAGTGAGTGAGTCGCTGAAATAGTTCCCAATAATGTTATCAAGTTGTAGTAGTTTAATCCTTAATAGTGGTATTCGTTGCATTTTAATTTTCACATGTGTCAAAAAAGACTACAGATTAGTTTTCACGTTAATTAACTATTTTGTTTATTTTTAATACTAACACGTAATGAGAAATTAAATTGGACAAAAACTAGTTTTTTATTAAGACTTAAACTTATTATTTGTGTTAAAATTAAGAATTTATGTATTTCAACTTCCTAACGAAATTTCATCCGACATTAAGAATAAATTGAATTCTTAAAAACTCATTTTTATCTCAAATTTAACCTTTCTTTGTGTATTAGTTTATATGTTACTCCATATTATACTTGGTTTGAGATTTATTCATGAGTAGTGGGTGCCAACTGCCAAGTCCTCTTATCCAACTAATATTGAATGCCGTATTATTAAACTGCCTTATATATAGACTCTTTACTATGTTCACTACCATTAAATACTATGGAGTAGTTATTTTAGTATCATCGAGTAAATTTTTCTACTTTTCTTTTTTACTTATGAGTGAGGTATTTTGAATTTAGAGCGAGGTGGTATATCGAATTACGATCTCATGAGAATGACCTATGACCTATCCCCTTATTACTATAAACTAACCATATAATAGTGATTATATTCTGAATATATTAATTATTGTGTTATATTGGTCTATTATTTAAAACCATAACAAGTTTTCATTGTTATTTGGATGACCATCAACCATTATAATACTCCCTTCATTCTTAAAAGATTGTCACATACATTTTGACTTGTGGTGGTCAAATATTATAAAATTTGATCATAAATTTTCATTAAACGATGAGAAATAATATAATCTTGTGGGATCTTGTATTAGATTCGTCTCAATATATATTTTTGAAATATCAAATTTTTAAAATTTTTTCGCATGTAAAATAAAAGATATTTACATTTTAGTTCTTGTTTTGTTGACCATGAAAAGTCAAAATATGACTATTATTTAGGGACGGAGGAAGTATCATATACGTATGATTGGTTGATTGAGATGAACTACTTCAGTAAACTATTAAAACAATAAGAGGGAAAGTACTAGTGTTGGCTTAAAATTTTTAGACTCTCGAACTTTGACGATCTAGTTAATTGATTTGTTTCATGAAATGTTAAATTCGATTTACTTGTCCCTCGAACTGTTCACTTTGAAGAATTTTCTATTAAAATTAATAAATTTTAAATATTAGTTAAACCTGAAATAGAAATTCAAGCATATAATAGAATTTTGGGATCAATTTTAACAAATTAAATATATTAAGAATTTAAGCCGTTTTTACAATTGGAGATTCTGCCTGGCAAGACATACTAATAAAAATTGATAATGAACCGGGCGGGGCGCACACTGCAGCTTCCTGCATTCGTACTTCTGACTAGCTCCCATCCTATTCTTTTTTTGAGTCAGTTATCTCTACCCGTTGTAGTGTAGATTTCTCGTTTCTTAATAATAAAGGATATACTTTTAATATGATATAGTTTGACAAAAGAGAAAAAAAAAAGAAGTAATTAATGGACTAAAGGATGTGATAGGTATTGCCGTATTGGTCATCTCTGAGTTTGGAGCGTATGAGAAAGAATAATAATACAAAGAATGTGGTCCATGGATCCATACCTAACACTGAAAGCAAGAAGAGTATGTCTACTCATGTCTTTACCACTAGTACAACATACTACTCAAATCAAAATTTCAAAAAATAGTTTTATTAACAAATAATTACAAATTTAATCGTAGATGAAGTATTACATCTATGTATTTAGTGAAGGAAAATCATGTATGAAATAATGTTTCACCAATAGAGGACTTGTTTGCTTTGTTAGATCTAATATAAAATTAGTGCCACAAATACCACAAGTCCTTTATATGTGAACTTCGAATAAAATGAAAGAAATGGTTAATAAAACACGATTTAAAATCGTAAATATTCTTTATTTTACATGTAAAAAATTATAGAAAGTTATATTTCAAAAATATATACTGAGACGAAGCTAACAAGATCTCATAAGACTATATTATTTTTTATCATTTAATTATAATTCAATGTCAACTTTTGTAAAGATTGACCAACAAAAATCAAAGAGTAGCAATCATTTAGGCATAGAGGTAATAATATGTAAATACAAGGAGATAACTAATATTAAGAAAATCGTGCTTGAATATTTAATAATGAATCTTGTTACATTATATCCTTAATGAAAAAAAAAATTCAAACCCCTCTACTAATCAAACTGGATGAAGACGTTTTAAACAAGATAACCAATTAGCTCTATCTGCAATGTAAAAAATCATTGTATTTAAACCATATATGGATCAACCACAATGGCCACAAAAATAACCCCCACCAATTAATATACATTTCACAATGTTTGAATCTACAATAAATATTTCATCAATTATGTCATAAGGTTAGATATGAAACTCTATATATACATACTACATACTAAAAATGAAATGAATTCAATGACAAATGTAGAACAACATAATAAAAATTAAGAGATCTAATAATAAGAATGAAAAAGATAAGCTATAGGATTATATATATAGTAACATTATAATTATACTCAACGGAGTATTAGCAAGATACACAATGATACCTACATATTAGCCCAAGTATATATCTTGAACCAAAACCTTTGTGGCCCTGTCCGTATCATCCCACAGCTTTATTGAACCGCGACGAGAAATATAGCAAAGAGATCGATTAATACCTCAAAATATTTTCATTGCAGTTCAAGAAAGCTGTGGAAGAATACAAAGAGGACCATTTTATGTTCTCAAGTTTCAAGAACAACCCCATAAAAAGAAGGGGGGTTGAGAGGGGGGGGGGGATTGGAGTGTAGGTTAAAGAGAAGGGAGGGTAAATAGATATATAGAGGAGGAGTGAGGAGGATAAAAAGGAAGCAGCAATCCCGAGAAGAATATTGGGCCGCTGATGTGGACAAATTACTGAACCCACCTTTTATTTTTCCTGCTGTACACCTCTGCTAAATAATCAATTTATTTATCAGCCCAATCATTTTGTCTATCCCGTTTCTTTTTTTATGGATTTTTAGTACTTTCTGCTTCGCCATATTAGACCCAGTGCATTAAATGTTGTACACTACTCCCTTCACAATATTTTACCGTCTTTATTTTTTATGCCTAATTTTTTACAATACTTTACTTCAGTATATTTTAATATTGTCAGATTCATTTTTTAAAAATATCCATATAATACTATACTTTTTGTATGTTTTCTCGGAGTAATCATTTAGTTTATGTTAAGATTGCTCCAAATGAGCCCAAATTGTCACATGTGAAAGTCCCACATTGGAAATGAAGGAGAGAGTTCATCACTTAATAAACTAGGGAGCAACTCCACTTATCACCAATTGGTTTTAAGATGGTGCCTTCTTGAGTTATGAAGTGTGATCTCTCTCCTCATATGGGTGTGGCCCAGGCCCAATTAATGTCTACAGTTTAATTAAATTTTGTGGCTAAACTTTTACTAAAAATCTGAATCAATAGAAATACGCGAATGTGGTGACTAGTGGTGGAGGAAGGATTTTATCCACTTTATTAAACTTACACTCCCTCCTTCACATTAAAATTGTACATTTTCCATTATTCAAGACATTAATACTATGGAGTATACATTAGATAAGTTTGATCTATCTGTTAAAATACATATGAAAATTGGTCAATGAGGTAGGTTTTATAAAATAGCAATTTTTTTATAATTTTTTTGAATGTAGAATAAGAAATATTTATGTTTTAAATTGTGTTGTGTTAACCATCAAAAATCAAAATGTACCAATCTTTTAAGGATGAAGAGATTAATAAAAAGATATGAAGTTTGACTATCTTAGTTAAAAATATATATTTTATGAACTAATAACCCCTGTTCTAATTCGTTGGCTCCATGCTTGATGCTGATGATATGTGAGAAAATTATTGTAATGATCCTCGTAAAGTGTGTAAGTTGTATTTTGGTTCCACTAAATTACTTGTCTGGGGAATAGTTTCCGTATAGTTGGTACAATGATGCACTATAATCCCCCAATTTAAAGCAAAAAAGACTAAACATTCGAAAATTTGGACCTAAATCAAAGCTTTAACATAAAGTTAAACGAAAAACGTAATTTTAATTGAATTTTGAGACTAAAACATAATTTCAACACTTATTATACACCCCAAAATTGAAGTGTGTATAATAAGTGTTGAAAATAAGCTTCAGTTCCAAAATTCAATCAAAATTACATTTTCCGCTTAACTTGATGGTAAAACTTTGGTTTTTGGTCCAAAATTTTAATTTTCCATCTTGTTAACGGTTTTGTTAAATTGGGGACTAAAGTGCACCATTTGTACCAATTATGGGGTATTTGCGCAAACCGACCATTTAGTGGGATCAAAGTACAAATTACACACATTTACGAGGACCATTCCACAATTTTCTCACCATATTTTGATGTGTGTAAAACCCAAATTGTTAATAGCTCTCTACATTTTTTTGTTAAATTGATCGGGTAGTTTGACATTTGCTCGATTCTCGGCCAACAAATTAAACCCCACTCTACTCCCACCCGATTGACATCCTGGTCAGACTCAAGTTAAACAAAATGTGTTCATACGGAAAAGAACTACTCCCTCCCTCCCTTTTTAATAGAATTATTTTGATTTTCTTGGTCAAACTTCGAAAATTTTGACTGTAAATTTTTATTAATCGATAAGAAATAATATAATCATATTGGATCTTGTTAGATTCCTCTCAATATATATTTGAAATGTCAAGTTCTTATAATTTTTACACATGTAAAATTGAAAATATTTACGTTTTAAGTCGTGTCTCGGAAACCGTGAAAAAGTAAATGAGTCTTGTAACGGAGGTAGTATAATGATTAGAAGACTCGATATAAAGTATATGTCCAATCGAATTACTCAATACCCGCTCGAACCCCCCAGTATTATTATTAGGCCGCCCAATGGGCAACACATCAATCTTAGAGCGGTGCCCTGGCCTGGCCTGCCCACATGCCAACCCAATGGGTCCTGGACATGCATATATGTGAGTATATGGGCCATAGTTGAGTTTGGGAAATTGGGTAGTGCAATTAAACCTATGCTAACAAGTAACAATAGCCCCTTTAACTTGTTTAATTAGTCGACACTTTTTATAAGCGTTATCTAAGTAATGTTATTGTTACTGTTATTATCTAATCTCTTATTTCAAGTAGTTGGTGATTCATCATCTAATACAAACTCTACTGAGCGATGTTACGTTGTTTTAAACTTTGAACATGTTTGCATACAATTATATGTACATGCCGTCTTCAAAAATGTCACAAATGTAATATTGAATTTCATTAATAATGTTATAGCAAATTTCAAGAGGTGGCAAATATGATATTAATAATATCACGCGCAAACGTTGCAATTTGGTCCTCATCATCATTTGATCCGGAATCAGTTTTACAATTATGAGTTACAAATGCTTTAACATTTATAGGTTCAAAATACAATCATTATGACAAAATATCGGAGAAATAATTTCACAAATCAATTCCAAGAGTTGTTGAATGAATACATATGAAGCATAATAATCCGGAGAATCCAAAAGTGCAGAAGCTCAAATATGGTCGATCTTTTTTCTGCAAAAATCATGCACGGAGTTGCAAACAATAATCAGTAATTTATATAGTCGTTACTCGTTCATGTCTAATGTCTCATTGTAACACTCTAAAGAGATTTGTTATCTTATTTCATAGACTTTTCGGGTCTAAAATATCAAAATTTAAGTAAGTAGTTGTGTCTTAAAACTGATTAAGAAATAATATAATTTAGATAAAAAATATTGGATTTTAATTATTGTTACGGTTCGAAGTTCAGAATTCCGATATACTTTAACTTGAAAATTCTAGAGATAATAACGCTCCAAATATAAAGATTTGAAGTAAAATTAACTAAAACATTCTAGTTAATGATGATCGAGAACAAAGTATGTAAGGAAATTGAATGATCTTAGCAATAAGTTGCCATCTTTTTAAAAAAAATCTTATTAGCTATTCCGGGAATTAATAAGGGATCACGGGGAGTGGTCGCTTTCAATAAGATTTGCCATTCATTTATTCATAAATAATTAAATAATGGTTCGATGACCCCCTCCTAAATTTAAATATTTAATATTATTCACTATTCTAATACTCCCTCCGTCCCTAAAAGATTGTCACATTTTGACTTTTGTGGTCAATTAAAATAAAATTTGATCATGAATTCTCATTAAACGATAAGAAATAATATAGTCTTGTGGGACCTCGTTAGATTCGTCTCAATATATATTTTTGAAATATCAACTTATTATAAATTTTTCGCATGTAGAATAAGAGATATTTATGTTTTAAATCGTGTTTTATTGACCACCAAAAGTCAAATGTGACAATCATTTAGGGATGGAGGTAGTAATATATTAATTCCATTGACCCTTCTATAAATGATGAAAGCGCGACGAAATAATAGTTATATAATATACCTGCATGCATGGTGGTAATATAGTGACATTATGAAAGAGAGCAAGTGTAACCAGGTGGTGGAGTCTGTCCGCAAGTAACAAGTAGCTGAAGAGCAAGTGGAAGATATATATCGATATTTAGTAGTTTCAACTTAAGGGTAGTGCACAAACAAACAGCAGCTTCAACTTCAGCTATCCCTTGAAGCAAAGGGCAGCATTCGTTCACAACAGGGTCCCCTAGTCCCACATGCACCAACCCTCCTAGAAGATCCACACAACCTCCAAGTTTCACTGTGTCTATGGGGCATGTTCCTTCTACTGATGCTGGTGGTGGTGTGCATGGGGGCTTAGTCACCGGTGGGTTTGATATCGGTGGGAGAATCCCCGGGGGGAGATCAATGGGTGGTTTGACAATGGGGGGTAAAGTGATAGGTGGTTTGACAATGGGGGGCAAAGTGATAGGTGGGTTGAGAATTGGTGGTAGAGTAATAGGTGGTTTAACAATGGGGGGTAGAGTGATGGGTGGTTTTCCGATAATCGGGGGTAGAGAAATAGGTGGTTTGTTGATGGGGGGGAGGTTGATGGGTGGTTTATAAATAGGGGGGTGGGGAATGGGAGTTTTGGGTGGTTTTCCACAGTAACCACAACCAAGAATGGGAGTGGTTGAGGAGAGGAAGAGCATGAAAATGAGGAGAAATGGTGATAACTTGGAGGATGAGTCCATAGTCTTGATGAAAATGAGGATTATTATTATTGATTGGTGATTGAGTATGAAGATGATGAAGGTGATTTATATAGAAAGATTGAGTGAGTGAAGGAAAAGAACAAAAACCCTAAAAGCAATGCATGTGAAGTTGCATGGGAGTGGGCTCTATGGATAATAATAATTCAACTTGTGCAAGCTGGAAATATATATATCTTGCAAATAATTCATGGATCTGTTATTTCATTATTACAATAACTAATGTTTAACTTCATTTCTTATAGGTAAATACTAGGAGGTTATTGAAGTAAAATAGATAAGGAATTAGTCACTTAAACACAGCCAGAGGTCTTGAATTAGGGATTGTTTATTAATGCATGTTTAATCATTACCCAACTTGTTATAGATGTATGTACGTAGAAATCATATTTGGTTGCCGAAAGGAGTATATATCATGATCTGATTTCATATATATTTAAGAAAAACTACAGTGATTAGGGGCATACATAAATCATAAATGTTTGAATGGATTACTTTATCACTAAATATGGCTTGCTTAATTTTTGTTTAATAATGTTTGTTTATATATATGGTTCAAATAAACAGCACTTGTTGTAACGTTTATTTAAAAATAGATATCCTGAAAAGAAGTAACTAAGATCTACTTACACTTTTCAAGAGATGATGCAAATCCAATATTGTTTGAGGCATAATTCAACTCGTAAAAATTAAAGCTAGAATAATACTAATAATAAGTACATGTCATTTGGCCATTAATGACATTCCGCGGTTTATGGACAAGAGTGCGTAGCGTAGTTAGGATAATGAAGGATCTTCACATTATTACAGATTGAATGTAAGATAAAGAAGCAGTGTAGTACAGTGGTAGCTGTATGTTTTATGCAAATTAAAATGATGACATATATGCTGACACTTGAAAGATGTTACGTTTTAACATCATCCCTAGTTTGGGACTCACTTTACGACTAGGTTGGATTACAAGATAATGAAATCAAGTGATTGGCACCTAGTGCTACACCTAAAATTGAACATTGAGGACTAATATATATGTTCGGTTTCTTAATCATATAGTTAATGACTGCATTAATGAAATGTAACTTTCCACGAGAGTCATATTACTATTATTATAATAATAATTATTATTATTATTATTAACGAGATGGTGTAGCATGCATGTTGATCCGTGAAGGGGCCGGGTTGGGTATGCAATCAGGAGGCTGGGGTGTTCCTGTAGCTAAGTGATCCGTGATACTTGTTTCCTCATCTTGATGTGATATACAGAACAGTATCATATATATGGAATAATGAGTAAGGGGTAAAAGCTAAGGAGTATATGATATTAATTTCACTTACTTAGTAGTACACTAGTACTAGCTAATGCTAATTTATGATGAAACATATACTCCCTCCGTTTCTTTTTATTTGATTGTTTGAGCATTTTTTCTATGTTTCTTTTTATTTGATTGTTTACAATTTCAATGCACTTTTTACAATCCCAATGCACCTTTTTACAATTTTAATGCACCTTTTTACAATTCCAATACACATTTTTACAATCCTAATGTAATTTTTCACAATCTCTTAATAAAGTACTTTTTCCCCAAACAATCAAATAAAAAGAAACGGAGGGAGTACCATCAAGAAGCTATGATGGGCCACTCCTGTACTCTTTCATCTTCAATTTTCAACTTTCCCTAATTCATGTGCTTCAGTTCTATCTAGTGCCCAATCTGGTTAATTTGTTCAACAACTGTATGTCTATATTTATTTGGGAAAAAGACAACCAGGAAACATTCAATAATGTATTATTGCAGCCTGCAGGGGTGGAATGGGGTCGGGGGTAATCTAAATGAAATAATAAAATATCAGGTGACGTTTAGCTCGTCCAACTCTTTTCGTAAGTAGATTTTTCTCCTATAAAAACTACCTAGAATGCGTATCATCAGTAATTAAATATTCATGAACCTATTTTTGTTTCATTAAAGTAATTTGAGAATGTCGCATGTAACAATACCGTATTTACTGTTACCATACTCCTTATTACACATTGTCATGAAGTCAGTCATTTTGGGAGTGTGCTACAATCATAAAATTTCAATTCAATAAAAATGCCAAAATTGAAAATCTCCAATCTCTAATAGTAACAGGAATTAACAGTTGAAGATCTTTTTGGATCTTAACACGAGATCTACAGGACTCATCTGGTGATTATGCTTCACCTAGCTAGTTGGTTAGCCTCATCTATTCAACAATTGCAAGATCTAATTACAGTTTTTGGATGCATATGTACTGCACCAGCCCTACCAGTGCACTATTTGCTTAGCAGTCAATAATAGGTTCACTGTCTTTTTTCTCTTTCGACAAAAAAAAAATTGTGAGCCACCATTACCTCACCACAGGGGCTAAGAACCGCCGCTGTCTCGGCTGTGCTACCAGAGGCTCTTGGAAAGTCGGAATAGTAGAGCACTCATCTTGGGATGAGCTTACAACTTAGATACTTTCAGCAGTTACCTTCTCCCGAACCTCCAAATTACTGGAAATCCTCCTAACCAGTAGACCATTCACTAGAGTTCAAAGGTATCGAGAGAGGAAGCAAAAAAGCAGATTGACCCAAAACATGTACTCGTATAATTTCATGTTGTTATCGTAGTAGTATATATGATGACATGAATTACAAAATTTACCAACTTCTCGGGATCAGGAATTAAAAACATGAACGAATACAATCCTGCTGCTCAGGATAAAGAATTTTGCCAGGTTCATGAGCATTACAGTTCTCCCAAGAGATGAATACTGGACAAACCAAGGGCTTTCATCTGTCTAATTACTCACAAACAACACAACGCTACTTCCTGCCCTCGCAATATATTGTACATATTTACTCTTAATGATATGTATTTGACGCATTAACGGACAAATTTTGATATATCTTGATGATTGTCAGTTGCTCTGACGCCTCTACTGAACCAGTCACGCGTGCCTAGCTAGTGTAAGGATTCTGTTTCCCAACGGCCATGCCTGTACCAGCAGGGTGTACAGTAGCACTAAATTGATTGTCAAAGGGATTCGTATGCGGCACCTGTTGTGAGCCCATCATCTGCTGTTGCTGTTGCCACATTTGTTGTTGCTGCTGCTGCTGTTGCTGCCACATCTGTTGTTGTTGCTGCTGCTGCCACATCTGTTGTTGTTGTTGCTGCTGCCACATCTGTTGTTGTTGGCGTTGCTGCTGCCACATAAAAGCTTGCTGTTGGGTAGCCATGGCTGACATCTGCATTGGCTGTTGTGCAGCCATCATGTTGGAAGAGTAGAATGGGACTTGAGCAGGCAGAGGCATCATTGATGTGGAAGTCGGCATGGTGTCCCACGGGCTATAGCTTACAGGTTGGTTACGTCTTCTAGTTGCATCTTCATAAAGGCTGTCAAGTGTAACTTTGTCGAGGCCTCCAGCCTAGGTTGATCAATTAGAACACTAAAATCAAATCCATTCCGAACTTTCTCATGCACACTAAGACATTAATGTCTGCATGCTATACTTGCACATATCTGACATTTTCATTCTAAACAAAACCGACTCGAAGACATCTTCTTCATTAATGCATGGGACACTAGAGAACTGATTGGTTAAGAAAATGACTAGTGCAAATACATTTAGAAGACTGAGATCTGATCTCACTAAGCTTATAGGGAGAGAAAGTTAATAATACCAGTTTGTTGACAGTGGCGGCACCCTCATTATTGGAGCTAGGAGTTGTAACAAGTGCCAACTCCCAGCCAGTGGTTCCATTTACCAGATTAGGGTTGGTGGCGAATGGATCGCTGGAGGCACCTTCAGTGAAACAGAATGAATGTGAGAACACTTAGGCATCCAATCACGGAAAATGAGATAATAAATGGAGATAACTGAAGAAACCTTCTTACAAAGAGTCAAATATGGCATGGTTATAATGTTGCATCATTTATGACCATATTCTTGTTACTAAACAAGAGAGGAAACAGTAAATTTGAAGCTACCTGGTTATTTATGATGAAGATTCCTTAAATGTAATTTACAACAAATTTATTGATCCTTACCACTTGGAACAATAGCCAGAGCCATGGAATTCTTTTCGTCGATTTCTGAGCGGGCAGGCACAGGATCATCTAATGACTAGAAAACAAATACACTAATTCAGAGTGCCTGAAATAAAATGGGTCATAGGGAACAAAGGAAATTGCCCATTATTACCAGTAGATCAGGGAGTTCCACGCGAGCTTCTGGTTTGGCAGGGAGTTCCACGCGAGCTTCTGCTTTGACTGGTTCAGCAACTGTTCGAGGTGCAGATGGAGGTGGTAATGTAGCACTGACATCCTTAACCTCCTCTTTATGGTATTCTATGGCTAAAATTACCTTTGGCTTCTCGTCAACAGACTGCTCCCATTAGATCATAGAACATTTATTAGCCATATGTGTGAAGATAGATTACGAAAAATAACATACTGCGTAAATAAAGAGGATAATGATTGGAACCATTTGGAATTAGGATCATTCAAGGACTTCAAGCATCAGTTTAACAGTTCAGTATGACAAATTTTATCAGTGCTACCTTGTGATCATGAACAAGAGATCTATCTGCATAGTTATAGAAAACATATATATGTAACATAACAAGATCTATTCATACCGAATCTTTGAGAACAGAAGTTCGTGGTGCTTCTTTAACGTACTCCTCCATAGCTTGTAGAAATGATGCAGGGGGCTTGATTTAGAACAAAAAAGTTGAAGTTGATAGAATTACAACAAAAGTCGAAAGATTCAATATTGTTAATAAAAATTGGGGGGAAATATAAACCTGCTCAATTTTAGGAAATCGGCCCGCATCTAGGCCTTTACATGCTTCATAAAATTCTGACAGCCTCTCCGCCTGTTCATTGCAGATACTTTAATTAGAACATTTTGTGGTGGCACTTCGGTTATGTGTAATAATCATAAGTTACCATTAAAAAACAATTATAGCCCAAACTCACAAAAAGGATCTAGATTTGATATTTTATCAATGTTGTGCTCAATATTAATTTTCAATTTTTTAAATTACTTGGCTACTTTAAATAACATGATACCTGTTGACCTGCCCTGCTGTATATTTCCAAAGCTTTCATGGCATCGTGTCGTTGCATCTCAAAAAACTGTTGAATGGAAAAGTTACTCTTTCGCATTACATGTTTGTCTATATGTTTCAGGTGTCCATGCTTGCCTCATTAAGACCAAACCCTTTGAAGTAACGAAGTCACAGCTTACCTTGTCAACTAGATTAACAGTGCCATCACCAATCGCATTGTAGACTTTGATGCTTTCAGAAGCAACCTGATTGAATAGTAATAGATCCATAATTAGCGAAAAGTAGATTCTATGTATTAATTATGTCTCTTCCAAAGATACACATAAAAGCATATGCTAACCATGGAAAGTGCCAATTGAATGATGAGGTTATGAACAGCTGCACCTTGAGGCTGCATTTAAGGTTTGCAAGTAACAAATATTCGATCATTGATAAGGAAAGAAGAACTTGATATAAAGATGGTGAATTGCATGAGATATCATCAACTACTTAGCTGCTTATCATAACGAAAAACTTTGAAGATCACCTGACAGTCAAGAACGCGATACAGAAGTTGCTGAAGAGTCGGTAACTGCTGAATCAGCTCCTGAGTGTCCAAATCTTTTGTCCTCTGAATGAGAAAATCTACTTAGGAAGTGAAGAAATCTAAGACCTTTTGAATGGATGAATGTCACTCTTAAGTCTTTAACCTAGGCCTCCATTGATTATGGTTGAGTTACATGAGTGATTTCTTGACATTAACCTATTTAGATTACATTTTTTTCCTCTAAATATATCATAAAGCGCTTTTTACCTCAATATTCCATGACCCACAGCTTCCAAAACTTCACATTGGGATTTACTATAGGTTTAAACTATTAAAAATTCAAACTCGCTGCAGAAGATATTTGAACAGATTAAGGGTGATTTGGCTTTGATAAGTTCACAAATGACCTTAACATAACAACTAATAAGTTGATTCAAAATTAGTAGCATAGAAAGAAAATTTACTATATAGAGAGAGAGAGCAGTAAAAGAATGTCCTATTAATATCTAGAGCAGAACATGCTCATGATCAAAAGATAAACAAAAAAGTGTAAGAACCTTGAAGGTGACGTCAACTTCTAATTCTACGATGGAAGCATCAACATCTTGATTATAGGGTTGTGTTCTCTATGATTAGTATAACCCAAGTCTAAGAAGTACTCGCAGTAGGTGACTATCCTAACATTTAAATATTCAGTTAAGCCTTCTTAAGCTACAATCACATCCCTTCAGCAAGATATAAACCAATCAAGATGCATCTAGTTTGTGTGTGTGTTTGTTCACTCCTTAAATCACAAATATCAGAGACGAGTGCATCCTTACAACCTAATGATGAGAAGGCTACACAACTTGAATAAAGATTACTTGTTAACAAAAGTTTTACTGACAATATCATTAACAAAGAAAACTTGAGATCGGGTAGACTGTCAAATGACGTATACAATATTAAAAATAAGGAAGACAATCTCTCTTACCGGCCGATCCATCTCAATGTCATATTTCAATAATCGGAAACACTCTAGCCTCTCCTCCAGATATAAGGAGTATGTTCGCACCCAGGCAGAGTAATCCCATGCTAAGGAACGAAGTAGAATGGGTCGTTACTAAATGAATCCCTTTCATTTTCTTTTTTAGTAACAAAGGAAAATTTAAAAAGAAAAACTAACCATTTGGACTAGAGTCATCTTTAAAATGAACCATGTTGAGCATATGGTTTCTACTTCTACCGAAATTGAGAAGCTCTTCTTGGAATGTTGGATCTACCTCTCTCAGTGCACGATGAATAATCACTAGAGTTTTCAAGGCGACCTAAGAATCATATATCAAAGGTTGGTTCATTCATTGGCTACTATATATGATCATCAATTAATCATTGATAAAAGAAAAAATGGTGTTTAATTTGCAAGGAATAGAGACGTACAGCCCAGTTACGTGTCTTGGACAATCGTTTTGCAAGTGCATGTATGCAATAAGCAACATCAGCTCTTGGTCTGGTCGCCGAGATAGCAGCGAAAATAGCTAAAAATTAGAAAACGTGATTTTATCAGGTCAAATAGGAAGAGAAACAAAGGCCAAACCAACAATAAAGCTTCCTAACTTGACAATTCACCAACCTTTTATGTATTTCTCTTTCGCTGGGCGTTCAACATGATTTGTCGCTCTTACAATAGCAATATCCAATTCCTTAAAGAGATCAAATAACAAATCATAAGAGATAGATATTTGAACAACCAAATTTATGATGAGTCGAATTAATACCTTATAGCTGCTATTAATTTTAGCTAAGCTAACTGTAGTAGTATCCTTAATTGCACCAAGAGTTTTTCTCAAACTGCTTTGAGTGCCTCCTCCAGACATTCTCCCTCTTTAATATGAAATCTATAAAAAGAAAATTAACACAAACAACAAAAGTTAAATCTGACTTCGCAGGACCCATTTCAGCTTCGATAAGCAACTGATAACATCTTTAATTTTAACCATGTTGACTAGAATAAAACCCAAATATCGTTTCCTTCAAAGAGCCCCTTATTAAAGAAACTGCACACAAAAATCAGATAGAACGGAGTAACCGAACCCCTTCCCCAACACACCAAAATAAATAAAACAAGATGAACTTTGGGAAGACTAAGAGATACAACACAAAATTTGTGATCATCTATATTTCAAATTTGAAGTCAGGACACTATAAAATGAAGATTAAACAATTATAAATGTGACTGAATACTTAAAAACAAGATAAATTGTTACTGAGACTTAGAACCTGAAGCTGAAATTTCATAATCCAAATAGTATAACTTATCAATAAGCCTCTCAACACCACTTTGTTGACATGCTTACTTAGTTACCTTAAAAATACATGGATCATAATTTAGACATATCTACTACCTGGTCTCTTAACTACTCTACAACTTTGAAGACAATTCAAACCCAAAATCAGATTTAACCACAAGAAAAAACATGTCCTGAAACAGTAAAATATTACATACTAACATGTGCAACCTTAGTAAAGATGGAAACTCATAAAAATTCAATCTTTAGAACAAGAAAACCCCAAAACACACCTAAACATAATACCTTAGCAAAAATATCAATGCCCACATATATTCAACTACAAAATATATTAACATATGCAAACTTAGTAACATAAAACTCATAAAAGCAAGCTTCAAAAAAAGTTAAAAACCCAAAACATATCTCAACAAATAACTCAATGCCCAGATAAATTCAACCACATAACATATCAAAAAGCTTACATTTCTTTAAGTTATAAAGTAAACAGTAGAAGATCCAACAAAGTTCAGAACAACTCAAGTTTGAATTATGTATTTAGTTAGAAACTCTCTTAAATGACAACAAATAATTGTATTAATTTCAGGCTAAATGAAGAATTAAGTCAAGCTAGTGGATGTAGAAGGCTTATTACAAAAAGGAAGAAAAGTCTGCAGAGAATAATGTCTTGTTTGGCCGTCGGCTATATTTGTTTCTTTTTTTAATGTGAAGACATCTGTACTTGTTTGTAATAAAAATAACTATTATGAAATTTATATTATTCAGGCACTTCATAAATGTGTAATTAATTTATATTAGGTCAGTCCGGAATGCTTTTTTTTTTATGACATGAATACTACATTGGAATATTGAAAATATAGAATGGCAATTAACATTTATCTCAAAGAAGTAAACGAATAATTGATTTTCAAAAAGGCATAAATCTAAAAAGTTAAAACATATGAACGTAGTTTTTAAAGTCATATGAGCATTTGTTAGTGTAATACATGTTCATAGACAAAACTGTTACTGAAAAATAAATTTGAATCACGAGTAATATATTACTTTGATTAAGTGATTAAATATGACAAATAATGAACTAACATATATTAGGATTATCTTGTTTGAATCTTATAACCACAAGATTTTACACACTTAACTTTTATGTGTAATGAAATGTACCTACCCACTTTATTACCATGCTTCAAACATCATATGCAATCACTTAATTTTAATACAATGTACCTAATAAGCTTGTGAAGATGTTGGCTTAACATAGGTAATTTCATTTTCATTTGTAAAATATATCTACCAACTTCACCTCAGTTTTATTCAAACACAAATATAATTTCATGCCAAACATAGGTTTAAAGTCATGAAGTGTCATACATGTGATTAATAAATTGATTGGTTGTATTGTCTTTGAATCTTATTTGGTGGGCTGCTATTTTAAAACAACAATGATAGCCACATTCGAATTTTGAGTCTTTCTTTTCTTATTTCTTGTAATAAAATAATTGTCTGGTGCCTTTAACCAAAAGGATAACGAACCTTCTCAGAATGCATTGCTACTATTATATGGAGAACACAATCACAGACTGTCCAGCACATTATTAAAACCTCCACTATTCGTATTATATTTATATGTTCGTATCTTAAAAGATAAAAAATCAAAGCTTTTCTCATGATTTATATTCTCCGTATACTCCAACGCAGGTACATAAAAGTCGTTACTATGACGATTTCACACTTTTGCAATAGTAATATTTTCTAAAACGATGAGTAAGAGCACATAAACACTATGGTGAAAACACAAACTAATTTTGTTTATTTAAACGGCTTAAATTTATTTTTCAATAACGTCGGTGAAATTTCACCTCGCTGCAGCCAGCAGCATATGATAGCAATGAATAATAATTCAAAGAGCTATTGCTATACAGTATATAATGTATAGTGTCGCCCATAAAATTTCATAATTCAATGACTAAAGCGACGATTTTGATTGTTTTGTTGTAAGTATCAACATGTCACCACGTTCGACCATCAATAAAAGATTGCATATCAGCATTATTAGCTATATTGTTCAGTGACCTTTCACCACACCCAGCTTCTGCAAGGAGTTCCGAATGTCGCTGCTGCTGCCTCCATCGGCTTCCTGGACATTAGGACTGTCCAATGCAATAACATCTGAAAGCGGGTAGTTCCTGTTGTTATGGAGCAGGTTATTATTGTTGCAGACTCCTTTCAGTATTATGGACTTGTGTACTCCTCCAAGCAGGCCTTCATAATCTGTGTCGCCACTTTCACCAACAAACACTACCAAGTTTGAGAGATCCACATTCCAGCGAAGATACAAGTACCTGGGGGAAAGAAGGGAGAGTTGTGAAGGGCATACATTTAGGTGAACAGCAGGACGGTAAGAACACAATCCATCAAGGAGCATCTAGATGGTTGTTTATCGAAAGAATATGATCTTATATGGATCTCCATGTGTAGTCAGTGAAAACTGAATTTAAACAAGCCATGATCACAGAGACAGAAAACAAAGAAATCTCAAAGGCGAGGGTGTCAGGCGCACTGGTGTGTAAGAGTAGGTAAATCAGAAGTAAGGAGAAGGTATGTCGAGTATGGTAATTGTATTCTCCAGAAAATGTCAGAATACAGGAAGCATAGTTATTGCCTAAATTCTCCAAGCAATAATCATCACCCTATCCTTTTAATAAGAAATATTGTTCAAGAGTGGACACAAATGATATGTAAGAAGATTCAAGACAGCGGAACCAAACAACCCTAAGCACCTTCATCAATCAAGACCACATGTATGTCACCTACCAGGCTATCGTCGCAACAAGACTAATAAATGAAAAAATTCAAGCAGACAACAAACTGGTTTTCATAGAAATTATTGTTGAAAAGTCAAGATAGATGTTTGGCAAGAAGATCCACAAGACAACAGAAGAACCAAAAAAGATCAGAAGCTTCATCAAGCACAATGACATGTCATCTACCCTTGCAAATGCAAACATCGCAATCACCATGCCTAATTCCTCTAAAGAGGTAGTGGGGAGGGGTTAGAACAGTCGGATAGTAAGCATCCTTTAGGTGAACCTTAGGTAGTGCAATGAGCCATTTTGAAAAGCACAGATTGACTAAAAAGTGATGTGCAAACACAATCTACTACTTCACAATAGATAAGAAGCTTAGGTAGTGCAACGAGCCATTTTAATTCAAACAATTATACGTAAGAGATAGTGAATACATACAAAATCTTTATATCTAAGAGTTAGTGAATACATACAAAAATTTTGACTCCATAAAATATGGAAATCCATCAACCAATGCAAATAAAATCTAAAAAGCAATAAAGAGTCAACAAAGCAACAATCTAAACTGACATAAACCATCATGTCAGTTAATACAGTTAAATGTACCTGAGAGCCTGACATCGAGATGCGAGCACTGGTAAAACATTGATCTTACTTCCATTCTGACAATAAACAACATGACAGCGAAGAGCCTGGATTCTCATCATCTTCCTAAGATCCTTCACAGGAGGTATCTGTAGTTTTATGTATTTTGAAATTAGTTTTACCTGACTGAAAAGTAGTAGATCTGACACATGTAAACCAAGAAGCTTAAAACTTAAACAAGGGATGATTTAAGCTTACCACCCAGGTTTGAGAACTTTGAAGGCATAACAATATTCAGCTGAATTTGCTTCATCTTCAACTACTATATGTTCTTCCTTGTCACTTTCCCTGTCTACCACTGAAGACGCCCAACGCACCAATGTCTTTCTCAACCCTTCACCTCCCCAGCGATATTCAATGTGTGAATGATAATACAAGTCAACAACGTAAGGATCTTCTTCCATATGGAGGCTTGAGTAGTAAAGATCACCACCACTATTGCAAATGAAAGCATCAAAATCTGTGGGTTTCATTCCCTCAGAAAGCACCAATGAATTCAATTCAGAAATGTTGAAGGATGTGGCCAGAATGAACCCAACTGACCCCTCTGTCCTTTCCTTCTGCACAGCCTCAAGTATCTTCTTTACACTTCCAGTAAAAGAACTAGTACAATCACCATCTACAGCAATTACAAACACATGTTTTCTTCTCCGCAAAGCTGGGAACTTCCCAGTGTTAGATGTTTGGTCACCTTTCTCAATGGACCCAGCTCTTTGAGTGTTTTGCAAGGAACCCTGGATTCTTGACAAAACAACATCCTCTAACTTATTCTTTCGATCTTCAGCATCTAATGAACCATATAAATTTTCATTTTTGTCTCCATCCAGTGAAAATCTTAGGTTCAGAGATATATCTTGTATATCTCTCAAGGAATCACTTGGTGAATCTGCTTCTGAGGTATCGTCATCATCATCATTCTTCAACCATCTCGGTTGTCGTGGCTTGCAACTTGCTATTTTGGACAGGTAAGACTTACAGTGTTCGGGCCATGAGAAGAGGTGAATATTTTTTAAACCATTTGCCCGACATTTTGCCCAAAGCTGCTTATCTGCTACAAGCTTCAAGAGGGCATCAGCAATAGATTGCTGATCATGGGGATCAACTAAGAGTCCATTGTCCAGAACCTGCAATAGATCGATTCAATCTGAACTTCAGGAAACTTTAATAGATATTACTGCATCCAGGGAAATTTAAAGAGTAGGGCATACCCTATGGATGTCAACAGGTCCACCATTTTTTGTCGCAACCATAGGCAAACCATAAGCTGCTGCCTGCTCATTATAGGACAAACATTCAAGAAAGATGAGGAGACTATGCATATACAAATTCAAAAAGAAGAAATCCTTGAAGGATACAGAAATTAAGGTTAAATGGGAGAATTTATGTACGAAATAGAACATAATGATTAAATGCCTCACCTCAATCAGAGTAAGTCCAAAAGGCTCAATAAAAGCCGGATTAACAAAAACTCCCTGCCATATTTAAAATCACACGTTAATCCGACACTAACGAAAGGGAATGTATAACAAGTGGTATGCAATGAATATAGAATCCAGGGGGGACCATAGACAGATCTCGGACCCCAAGCCACAGCCCGTCCTAATTAAAAAAAAATGTATTTTCTCCATTAATTTTCATAACATTTTATATTTTATAATATTTGGCCCACCAATAATATGGGAAATTTTTTTTTATTAAATCAATAATTTGCGGAGTATTATACAATTTAATATTTTCTATTTGGCTTATAATAAAAATAGAATTTACAGCAATGATGCCTCAACAGCTCAACTGGACCTAATTGTGGCATGATGAAGGATCAGATTTCGAAAACATATTGTAGTATCCAGTCATCTCTGGCTATTGCCAAGTTAAACACAGTAACTCATATTTCTCCATATATCCATTTATGAGGTCAACCCAAGCTAAGCTTAGTAATTTTGTATTTGTACCATTCCTGTTCTAATAGAAGTTCAAGAGACTATTGGCCATGTCCACTAATGGAATTTTTGGGAGAATATGCCCGTACAAGAAGACCACAACAAAAGGAAAATTACCTCATACTTTAAGTTCTCTAAGTAAAGAGCAAAGAGGTAATGATTGTTTCATGTCTATCCATAAGACCATAAGTCACATTCCGAGAACTTTATGCATGACCTAACTAAATCAATGAACTATTTTGTGCAAAGTACACAAGAATTGACCTGATAAACATATTATAATGTCCTCTCATTTGCACAAACACGATATCAATAAGGTGAGGCATATTATAGATATGGAAACATTACCTTCGTTTTGCAGCCAAACGATATATGTCGGGAACATCAGCCTGCTTGTGATGTTTGGGATAAGCAACTTGACCATAGAGATCGTACTTGTCAATCATTTTGAGTATTGATAGAAGCACAGAAGCATTGGTGCCAGACATCTCATCTACATCATCTCGATTACCCATGATTAAAATCTGGAAAACCAACCAATATAAGTAAATTCTTGTTTTGGTGAATTTCGTTTTACTATGTTACATCATAATGACTAAGTTCACAATGCAACCATACAAGATTAGCAAGCTCCCTGAGAGGACGGCATTCCCCAAATGCTTTAACAAGAGTTATTAGGTTCTTTTTAGGATCTGGCCTGGCAAGAGCAAGAATCATAGGCTTCCTTGGATTTGAAAAAAAGCGCATAATCTGGATCCATGTACAATATATTAGGCACACTTTGACATTTACTATAAGAAAATTACTAACGAGAAGGAATCAAAAAAAATTATAACTGTAGCAAACCTCGGCCCATATTGGGGGATCAGGAGATTTTCCATCCTCATTTCCTTCGCTTTCACCATCCAAATCACTTCCAGAGGGACAATATGATGGAATTCCATCCCAGGTGGCATAACCCTACAACAGAAAATATTTACACCAGTCAAAGAAAGGCCAGAAGATTCAAAATAGAATAACTGGGTACGAGGGTAAAAAATACTACAACCATACGAGGCATGAACCTTCCATAACAGCTAACATTACGTTTGATCCTAGCGCGTAATTTGCGCTCTAATATTGGATCAAAACCATCATACACCTCCACTGTTCGTCTATTTCTTGTCTTGTGCTGGTTATGACTATTTCAGATGCGTCAAGTGCTAACTCCTCAGCTTCTATCCTGCGCATTATTTTGTATGTGGAGTTTATTTCATCCCTTGATTGTCTAGCTTGCCTTAATAGCTGTTCTAACTTATCACGACCAAGAGAATGACCAGTTAAGTAGAAGCATGGGCACATTTAGAGCACCAGATAAAAGCGCTGCTGAATCACCAGCATCTGCATAATGCCCATGAATAGCTACAGGCCAGACTGGTTGTCCATACCAATCTGCTCACCAAGTACCTTGGACATATTTAATATGTGGTAAAGTGCCCCATCAACAAATTCATGGATGTGGGGCCACAGTTGCTCTTTTGAAGATATTTATCTAGGGCCAAATGGGATTCTAATAATATAAGCGCCACTACTCTCTCCCAATTCCCCCATGTCATTCATCGAATCTCAGGACCATGTGAAGGCAACATCTCTGTTGGTTCACCATAGCTCCAGTCTACTTCCGGCGATGATACTTGTCTCGTGAGTAAATCAACTCGGTAAACACCAGGCATTGAACCTAAAGCCCTAGCAAGCTCTACGACATATTTCACCTGATACACAATAAAAGAAAAGCATGCAATTTTCATTGCTCATTATACAACAGACAGACATGCAGGATAAAACTTAAAATTTATCAGCATTATACGTCAAGTGTCTATCATTCCTTTCTATTACATTAAATATGGGAGCAAGACAGAAATAAATAGGAAGAAAACAAGCACCTGGCCTCCAGTGTCCGAGTCCCGACCAAGCTCCATATTCTCTCCTCGAATTAAACCGTGAAGGCTGAAAAAATAATTTTAATTTAGCTACTAGGACAATGTTCCAAACATAGAAAACGATTTTCTAGATGGTCACAAAAAGCTAAGCAGTCAAATAAGTATGAAATTAAACTTGTTCTGGAATCAGGACTAGACAAGCAATTTTATCTTAGCATAACAGTGAAAGCACGTACATGGTGTCATGACTTCCCGAATAACCAAAATTGGAATTAGTGCTAACTTATCAATACAATGTATAATTGCTTCCCCTTTTGTTGACTAGCCCAATTCTCCATGACGTCAACAGAGCTAATCCTTGGCAACCGGCCTCTGTTATTTCCCCATGGGTTGACATATCACTGACAGTATCTCCCTTTTCCCCCTCGGACAAGTCCTCCGACAAATCAGCAACAGCTTCTCTGCGACCTCTTTCGAGTTCAAGGCGCCTTTATGCGTCCTCTGAACTTGCTCCCCTTCAAGCTAAATAAACACAAAATGTCAGGATGTGTAAAAAAAAGTACATGTCACTTGAGCGACAATATTAACACATTATAGACGTAAAATAATCCCACAACATAACTAAATGGAACAAATGATTTCTTTTGACAACATCTTCTTTGTTTACATATACATCTAAAATACCTACGAAAATGAGCTGTAGGATTAAAAGTGTAAAACTTCTTCAAAAAATTAATTTCTCAACCAACATCATCATTTTCAATAAATCATAACATCTACATACATGACCCTCTTAAACAACAACACCCCTTAAATTAGAATTTCATATATTTGCACACGAATTTATAGTTGATTCATCATTGGACTAATCACCCCTTAATTAAAATTTCTATATTTGCAACATCTAAATTTATAGTTGATTCATCATTTGAGTCCAATTTATATATCACACTTAAAACAATCAAATCAATGAACTCACCTGCTTCTTCTGGCGAGCCAAGTTCCAAATCCGCCAACACATATTCTCCAGCCGAGTGTTCCTCTCTTGCGGACTCCTCGTCGCTTGTGCCTATCCATTTCCATTAAAAACAACTAAGCAAAATCTCCACCCACTTGCACAAACAAAATTACGAGACACCACTCCATCCCAAAAACTTATCTACTTTGGTTCAGTTCTCAAAATTAACAAAGTTTATGACCTTGGTTAACACCCATAATGATATTATTATGTCAATATTAATATTCACAAAAAATATTAGAATTCAATATATTTTCACCTAATATTATAGTATAAAAAGTAATCTACAAGATTTACATGTGAACTGTAAAATAACTAAAAATACTAGAACTTTAAGAATTTACACAGCATAAAAATATTCAAATTAACATGTCAATAAAATACACCAAAAATAATAGATACTGATATGTTTTCAAAAAATACCATACAACATAAAATACTCCAAAAATTAACATCTCAATAGAAAAATACACCAAAAAATACTAGAATTTGATAAATTATCACCACAAAACTATACAACAGATAAAAAACATACTTCACTTAGAATTCAAAATGCATAATTCCAATCATCGAAAATTCAGAAATGGACCGAGTAATAAACTTTGGATCCATAATTTACACGTATAACTTATAATTGAATCAAAAAATTGTCATGCTAAGTGCAATACAGCAAAAAATACTAAAATTTCACAGTATTCGTTATACACATCCAAAAAAAATACTCGACTCAACACTAAAAATGCATTTAAATCAACATAAGATATAACACACAAACTTCGGTATTCC
>CM016562.1:4829540-4960980 GCA_003412495.2 Echium plantagineum | reverse complement strand
GTTTTAGAAAATATTACTATTACAAAAGTGTGAAATCGTCTTAGTAACGACTTTTATGTACCCTGCGCTGGAGTATACGAAGAATATAAATCATGAGAAAAGCTTTGACTTTTTATCTTTTAAGATACGAACATATAAATATAATACGAATAGTGGAGGTTTTAATAATGTGCTGGACAGTCTGTGATTGTGTTCTCCATATAATAGTAGCAATGCATTCTGAGAAGGTTCGTTATCCTTTTGGTTAAAGGCACCAGATAATTATTTTATTACAAGAAATAAGAAAAGAAAGACTCAAAATTCGAATGTGGCTATCATTGTTGTTTTAAAATAGCAGCCCACCAAATAAGATTCAAAGACAATACAACCAATCAATTTATTAATCACATGTATGACACTTCATGACTTTAAACCTATGTTTGGCATGAAATTATATTTGTGTTTGAATAAAAATGAGGTGAAGTTGGTAGATATATTTTACAAATGAAAATGAAATTACCTATGTTAAGCCAACATCTTCACAAGCTTATTAGGTACATTGTATTAAAATTAAGTGATTGCATATGATGTTTGAAGCATGGTAATAAAGTGGGTAGGTACATTTCATTGCACATAAAAGTTAAGTGCGTAAAATTTTGTGGTTATAAGATTCAAACAAGATAATCCTAATATATGTTAGTTCATTATTTGTCATATTTAATCACTTAATCAAAGTAATATATTACTCGTGACTCAAATTTATTTTTCAGTAACAGTTTTGTCTATATTGTATTACACTAACAAATGCTCATATGACTTTAAAAACTACGTTCATATGTTTTAGCTTTTTAGATTTATGCTTTTTTAAAAATCAATTATTCGTTTACTTCTTTGAGATAAATGTTAATTGCCATTCTATATTTTTAATATTCCAATGTAGTATTCATATCATAAAAAAAAACATTCCGGACTGACCTAATATAAATTAATTACACATTTATGAAGTGCCTGAATAATATAAATTTCATAATAGTTATTTTTATTACAAACAAGTACAGATGTCTTCACATTAAAAAAAGAAACAAATATAGCCGACGGCCAAACAAGACATTATTCTCTGCAGACTTTTCTTCCTTTTTGTAATAAGCCTTCTACATCCACTAGCTTGACTGAATTCTTCATTTAGCCTGAAATTAATACAATTATTTGTTGTCATTTAAGAGAGTTTCTAACTAAATACATAATATAAACTTGAGTTGTTCTGAACTTTGTTGGATCCTCTACTGTTTACTTTATAACTTAAAGAAATGTAAGCTTTTTGATATGTTATGTGGTTGAATTTATCTGGGCATTGAGTTATTTGTTGAAATATGTTTTGGGTTTTTAACTTTTTTTTGAAGCTTGCTTTTATGAGTTTTATGTTACTAAGTTTGCATATGTTAATATATTTTGTAGTTGAATATATGTGGGCATTGATATTTTTGCTGAGATATTATGTTTAGGTGTGTTTTGGGGTTTTCTTGTTCTAAAGATTGAATTTTTATGAGTTTCCATCTTTACTAAGGTTGCACATGTTAGTATGTAATATTTTACTGTTTCAGGACATGTTTTTCTTGTGGTTAAATCTGATTTTAGGTTTGAATTTTCTTCAAAGTTGAGGTTTTTCTAGAGTAGTTAAGAGACCAGGTAGTAGATATGTCTAAATTATGATCCATGTATTTTTAAGGTAACTAAGTAAGCATGTCAACAAAGTGGTGTTGAGAGGCTTATTGATAAGTTATACTATTTGGATTATGAAATTTCAGCTTCAGGTTCTAAGTCTCAGTAACAATTTATCTTGTTTTTTAAGTATTCAGCCACATTTATAAGTGTTTAATCTTCATTTTATAGTGTCCTGACTTCAAATTTGAAATATAGATGATCACAAATTTTGTGTTGTATCTCTTAGTCTTCCCAAAGTTCATCTTGTTTTATTTATTTTGGTGTGTTGGGGAAGGGGTTCGGTTACTCCGTTCTATCTGATTTTTGTGTGCAGTTTCTTTAATAAGGGGCTCTTTGAAGGAAACGATATTTGGGTTTTGTTCTAGTCAACATGGTTAAAATTAAAGATGTTATCAATTGCTTATCGAAGCTGAAAATGGGTCCTGCGAAGTCAGATTTAACTTTTGTTGTTTGTGTTAATTTTTTTTTTTATAGATTTCATATTGAAGAGGGAGAATGTCTGGAGGAGGCACTCAAAGCAGTTTGAGAAAAACTCTTGGTGCAATTAAGGATACTACTACAGTTAGCTTAGCTAAAATTAATAGCAGCTATAAGGTATTAATTCGACTCATCATAAATTTGGTTGTTCATTTATCTATCTCTTATGATTTGTTATTTGATCTTTTTAAGGAATTGGATATTGCTATTGTAAGAGCGACAAATCATGTTGAACGCCCAGCGAAAGAAAAATACATAAAAGGTGGGTGAATTGTCAAGTTAGGAAGCTTTATTGTTCGTTTGGCCTTTGTTTCTCTTCCTATCTGACCTGATAAAGTCATGTTTTCTAATTTTCAGCTATTTTCGCTGCTATCTCGGCGACCAGACCAAGAGCTGATGTTGCTTATTGCATACATGCACTTGCAAAACGATTGTCCAAGACACGTAACTGGGCTGTACGTCTCTATTCCTTGCAAATTAAATGCCATTTTTTCTTTTATCATTGATTAATTGATGTTCACATATGGTAGCCAATGAATGAACCACACTTTGATATATGATTCTTAGGTCGCCTTGAAAACTCTAGTGATTATTCATCGTGCACTGAGAGAGGTAGATCCAACATTCCAAGAAGAGCTTCTCAATTTCGGTAGAAGTAGAAACCATATGCTCAACATGGTTCATTTTAAAGATGACTCTAGTCCAAATGGTTAGTTTTTCTTTTTAAATTTGCCTTTGTTACTATAAAAGAAAATGAAAGGGATTCATTTAGTAACGACCCATTCTACTTCGTTCCTTAGCATGGGATTACTCTGCCTGGGTGCGAACATACTCCTTATATCTGGAGGAGAGGCTAGAGTGTTTCCGATTATTGAAATATGACATTGAGATGGATCGACCGGTAAGAGAGATTGTCTTCCTTATTATTAATATTGTATACGTCATTTGACAGTCTACCCGATCTCAAGTTTTCTTTGTTAATGATATTGTCAGTAAAACTTTTATTAACAAGTAATCTTTATTCAAGTTGTGTAGCCTTCTCATCATTAGGTTGTAAGGATGCACTCGTCTCTGATACTTGTGATTTAAGGAGTGAACAAACACACACACACAAACAAACTAGATGCATCTTGATTGGTTTATATCTTGCTGAAGGGATGTGATTGTTGCTTAAGAAGGCTTAACTGAATATTTAAATGTTAGGATAGTCACCTACTGCCAGTACTTCTTAGACTTGGGTTATACTAATCATAGAGAACACAACCCTGAAATCAAGATGTTGATGCTTCCATCGTAGAATTAGAAGTTGACGTCACCTTCAAGGTTCTTACACTTTTTTGTTTATCTTTTGATCATGAGCATGTTCTGCTCTAGATATTAATAGGACATTCTTTTACTGCTCTCTCTCTCTATATAGTAATTTTCTTTTCTATGCTACTAATTTTGAATCAACTTATTAGTTGTTATGTTAAGGTCATTTGTGAACTTATCAAAGCCAAATCACCCTTAATCTGTTCAAATATCTTCTGCAGCGAGTTTGAATTTTTAATAGTTTAAACCTATAGTAAATCCCAATGTGAAGTTTTGGAAGCTGTGGGTCATGGAATATTGAGGTAAAAAGCGCTTTATGATATATTTAGAGGAAAAAAAATCTAATCTAAATAGGTTAATGTCAAGAAATCACTCATGTAACTCAACCATAATCAATGGAGGCCAAGGTTAAAGACTTAAGAGTGACATTCATCCATTCAAAAGGTCTTAGACTTCTTCACTTCCTAAGTAGATTTTCTCATTCAGAGGACAAAAGATTTGGACACTCAGGAGCTGATTCAGCAGTTACCGACTCTTCAGCAACTTCTGTATCGCGTTCTTGACTGTCAGGTGATCTTCAAAGTTTTTCGTTATGATAAGCGGCTAAGTAGTTGATGATATCTCATGCAATTCACCATCTTTATATCAAGTTCTTCTTTCCTTATCAATGATCGAATATTTGTTACTTGCAAACCTTAAATGCAGCCTCAAGGTGCAGCTGTTCATAACCTCATCATTCAATTGGCACTTTCCATGGTTAGCATATGCTTTTATGTGTATCTTTGGAAGAGACATAATTAATACATAGAATCTACTTTTCGCTAATTATGGATCTATTACTATTCAATCAGGTTGCTTCTGAAAGCATCAAAGTCTACAATGCGATTGGTGATGGCACTGTTAATCTAGTTGACAAGGTAAGCTGTGACTTCGTTAATTCAAAGGGTTTGGTCTTAATGAGGCAAGCATGGACACCTGAAACATAAGACAAACATGTAATGCGAAAGAGTAACTTTTCCATTCAACAGTTTTTTGAGATGCAACGACACGATGCCATGAAAGCTTTGGAAATATACAGCAGGGCAGGTCAACAGGTATCATGTTATTTAAAGTAGCCAAGTAATTTAAAAAATTAAAAATTAATATTGAGCACAACATTGATAAAATATCAAATCTAGATCCTTTTTGTGAGTTTGGGCTATAATTGTTTTTTAATGGTAACTTATGATTATTACACATAACCGAAGTGCCACCACAAAATGTTCTAATTAAAGTATCTGCAATGAACAGGCGGAGAGGCTGTCAGAATTTTATGAAGCATGTAAAGGCCTAGATGCGGGCCGATTTCCTAAAATTGAGCAGGTTTATATCTCCCCCCAATTTTTATTAACAATATTGAATCTTTCGACTTTTGTTGTAATTCTATCAACTTCCACTTTTTTTGTTCTAAATCAAGCCCCCTGCATCATTTCTACAAGCTATGGAGGAGTACGTTAAAGAAGCACCACGAACTTCTGTTCTCAAAGATTCGGTATGAATAGATCTTGTTATGTTACATATATATGTTTTCTATAACTATGCAGATAGATCTCTTGTTCACGATCACAAGGTAGCACTGATAAAATTTGTCATACTGAACTGTTAAACTGATGCTCGAAGTCCTTGAATGATCCTAATTCCAAATGGTTCCAATCATTATCCTCTTTATTTACGCAGTATGTTATTTTTCGTAATCTATCTTCACACATATGGCTAATAAATGTTCTATGATCTAATGGGAGCAGTCTGTTGACGAGAAGCCAAAGGTAATTTTAGCCATAGAATACCATAAAGAGGAGGTTAAGGATGTCAGTGCTACATTACCACCTCCATCTGCACCTCGAACAGTTGCTGAACCAGTCAAAGCAGAAGCTCGCGTGGAACTCCCTGCCAAACCAGAAGCTCGCGTGGAACTCCCTGATCTACTGGTAATAATGGGCAATTTCCTTTGTTCCCTATGACCCATTTTATTTCAGGCACTCTGAATTAGTGTATTTGTTTTCTAGTCATTAGATGATCCTGTGCCTGCCAACTCAGAAATCGACGAAAAGAATTCCATGGCTCTGGCTATTGTTCCAAGTGGTAAGGATCAATAAATTTGTTGTAAATTACATTTAAGGAATCTTCATCATAAATAACCAGGTAGCTTCAAATTTACTGTTTCCTCTCTTGTTAGTAATAAGAATATGGTCATAAATGATACAACATTATAACCATGCCATATTTGACTCTTCGTAAGAAGGTTTCTTCAGTTAGCTCCATTTATTATCTCATTTTCCGTGATTGGATGCCTAAGTGGTCTCACATTCATTCTGTTTCACTGAAGGTGCCTCCAGCGATCCATTCGCCACCAACCCTAATCTGGTAAATGGAACCACTGGCTGGGAGTTGGCACTTGTTACAACTCCTAGCTCCAATAATGAGGGTGCCGCCACTGTCAACAAACTGGTATTATTAACTTTCTCTCCCTATAAGCTTAGTGAGATCAGATCTCAGTCTTCTAAATGTATTTGCACTAGTCATTTTCTTAACCAATCAGTTCTCTAGTGTCCCATGCATTAATGAAGAAGATGTCTTCTAGTCGGTTTTGTTTAGAATGAAAATGTCAGATATGTGCAAGTATAGCATGCAGACATTAATGTCTTAGTGTGCATGAGAAAGTTCGTAATGGATTTGATTTTAGTGTTCTAATTGATCAACCTAGGCTGGAGGCCTCGACAAAGTTACACTTGACAGCCTTTATGAAGATGCAACTAGAAGACGTAACCAACCTGTAAGCTATAGCCCGTGGGACACCATGCCGACTTCCACATCAATGATGCCTCTGCCTGCTCAAGTCCCATTCTACTCTTCCAACATGATGGCTGCACAACAGCCAATGCAGATGTCAGCCATGGCTACCCAACAGCAAGCTTTTATGTGGCAGCAGCAACGCCAACAACAACAGATGTGGCAGCAGCAACAACAACAACAGATGTGGCAGCAGCAGCAACAACAACAGATGTGGCAGCAACAGCAGCAGCAGCAACAACAAATGTGGCAACAGCAACAGCAGATGATGGGCTCACAACAGGTGCCGCATACGAATCCCTTTGACAATCAATTTAGTGCTACTGTACACCCTGCTGGTACAGGCATGCCCGTTCGGAAACAGAATCCTTACACTAGCTAGGCACGCGTGACTGGTTCAGTAGAGGCGTCAGAGCAACTGACAATCATCAAGATATATCAAAATTTGTCCGTTAATGCGTCAAATACATATCATTAAGAGTAAATATGTACAATATATTGTGAGGGCAGGAAGTAGCGTTGTGTTGTTTGTGAGTAATTAGAACAGATGGAAGCCCTTGGTTTATCCAGTATTCATCTCTTGGGAGAACTGTAATGCTCATGAACCTGGCAAAATTCTTTATCCTGAGCAGCAGGATTGTATTCGTTCATGTTTTTCTAATTCCTGATCCCGAGAAGTTAGTAAATTTTGTAATTCATGTCATCATATATACTACTGCGTTAACAACATGAAGTTATACGAGTATATGTTTTGGGTCAATCTGCTTTTTTGCTTCCTCTCTCGATACCCTTGAACTCTAGCGAATGGTCTACTGGTCAGGAAAATTTCCAGTAATTTGGAGGTTTGGGAGCAGGTAACTACTGAAAGCATCTAAGTTATAAGCTCATCCCAAGATGAGTTCTCTACTATTCCGACTTTCCAAGAGCCTCTGGTAGCACAGCCGAGACAGCGACGGTTCTTAGCCCCTGTGGGGATGGAGCGACAGAAGTTTTGGTGAGGTAATGGTGGCTCACATTTTTTTTTGTCGAAAGATAAAAAAAAAAAACAGTGAACCTATTACTGAGTGCTAAGCAAGTAGTGCACTGGTAGGGCTGGTGCAGTACATATGCATCCAAAAACTGTAATTAGATCTTGCAATTGTTGAATAGATGAGGCTAGCCAACTAGCTAGCTGAAGCATAATCACCAGATGAGTCCTGTAGATCTCGTGTTAAGATCTTCAACTGTTAATTCCTGTTACTATTAGACATTGGAGATTTTCAATTTTGGCATTACTACATGTGACCTTTAATACTCAAATTACTTTAATGGAACAACAATAGGTTCATGAAGATTTAATTACTGAATCGCTTTCATTTAGATTACCCCCCCGACCCCATTCCACCCCTGCAGGCTGCAATAATACATTATTGAATGTTTCCTGGTTGTCTTTTTCCCAAATAAATATAGACATACAGTTGTTGAACAAATTAAATTAACCAGATTGGGCACTAGATAGAACTGAAGCACATGAATTAGGGAAATTTGAAAATTGAAGATGAAAGAGTACAGGAGTGGCCCATCATAAGCTTATTGATGGTATATGTTTCATCATAAATTAGCATTAGCTAGTACTACTAAGTAAGTCAAATTAATATCATATACTCCTTAGCTTTTACCCCTTACTCATTATTCCATATGATACTGTTCTGTATATCACATCAGGATGAGGAAACAAGTATCACGGATCACTTAGCTACAGGAACACCCCAGCCTCCAGATTGCATACCCGGCCCGGCCCCTTCACGGATCAACATGCATGCTACACCATCTAGTTAATAATAATAATAATTATTATTATTATAATAATAGTAATATGACTCCCGTGGAAAGTTACATTTCATTAATGCAGTCATTAACTATATGATTAAGAAACCGAACATATATATTAGTCCTCAATGTTCAATTTTAGGTGTAGCACTAGGTGCCAATCACTTGATTTCATTATCTTGTAATCCAACCTAGTCGTAAAGTGAGTCCCAAACTAGGGATGATGTTAAAACATCTTTCAAGTGTCAGCATATATGTCATCATTTTAATTTGCATAAAACATACAGCTACCACTGTACTACACTGCTTCTTTTTTTTTTTTTTTTTTTTTTTTTTTTTTTTTTTTTTTTTTTTTTTTTTTTTTTTTTTTTCACTGCTTCTTTATCTTTCATTCAATCTGTAATAATGTGAAGATCCTTCATTATCCTATAATCCTAACTACGCTACGCACTCTTGTCCATAAACCGCGGAATGGCCAAATGACATGTACTTATTATTAGTATTATTCTAGCTCTTTACGAGTTGAGTTATGCCTCCAACAATATTGGATTTGCATCTTCTCTTGAAAAGTGTAAGTAGATCTTAGTTACTTCTTTTCAGGATATCTACTTTTAAATAAACGTTCACTACAAGTGCTGTTTATTTGAGCAATATAAACAAACATTATTAAACAAAAATTAAGCAAGCCATATTTAGTGATAAAGTAATCCATTCAAACATTTATGTATGTCCCTAATCACTGTAGTTTTTCTTAAATTTATATGAGATCAGATCATGATTTATACTCCTTTCGGCAACCAAATATGATTTCTACATACATCTATAACAAGTTGGGGAATAATTTAACACTCATTAATAAACAATCCCTAATTCAAGACCTCTGGCTGTGTTTAAGTGACTAGTTCCTTATCTATTTTACTTCAACCTCCTAGTATTTACCTATAAGAAATGAAGTTAAACATTAGTTATTGTAATAATGAAATAACAGATCCATGAATTATTTGCAAGATATATTTCCAGCTTGCACAACTTGAATTATTATTATCCATAGAGCCCACTCCCATGCAACTTCACATGCATTTGCTTTTAGGGTTTTTGTTCTTTTCCTTCACTCACTCAATCTTTCTATATAAATCACCTTCATCATCTTCATACTCAATCACCATCAATAATAATAATCCTCATTTTCATCAAAACTATGGACTCATCCTCCTCCAAGTTATCACCATTTCTCCTCATTTTCATGCTCTTCCTCTCCTCAACCACTCCCATTCGTGGTTGTGGTTATTGTGGAAAACCACCCAAAACTCCCATTCCCCACCCCCCTATTTATAAACCACCCATCAACCTCCCCCCAATCAACAAACCACCTATTTCTCTACCCCCGATTATCGGAAAACCACCCATCACTCTACCCCCCATTGTTAAACCACCTATTACTCTACCACCAATTCTCAACCCACCTATGACTTTGCCCCCCATTGTGAAACCACCTATCACTTTACCCCCCATTGTGAAACCACCCATTGATCTTCCCCCGGGGATTCTCCCACCGGTGACTAAGCCCCCATGCACACCACCACCAGCATCAGTAAAAGGAACATGCCCAATAGACACAGTGAAACTAGGAGGTTGTGTGGATCTTCTAGGAGGGTTGGTGCATGTGGGAGTAGGGGACCCTGTTGTGAACGAATGCTGCCCTTTGCTACAAGGGATAGCTGAAGTTGAAGCTGCTGTTTGTTTGTGCACAACCCTTAAGTTGAAACTACTAAATATCGATATATATCTTCCACTTGCTCTTCAGCTACTTGTTACTTGCGGACAGACTCCACCACCTGGTTACACTTGCTCTCTTTCATAATGTCACTATAATTACCACCATACATGCAGGTATATTATATAACTATTATTATTTCGTCGCGCTTTCATCATTTATAGAAGGGTCAATGGAATTAATATATATTAGAATAGTGAATAATATTAAATATTTAAATTTAGGAGGGGGTCATCGAACCATTATTTAATTATTTATGAACTTATTGAAAGCGGCCACTCCCCGTGATCCCTTATTAATTCCCGGAATAGCTAATAAGATTTTTTTTTTAAAAAGATGGCAACTTATTGCTAAGATCATTCAATTTCCTTACATAGTTTGTTCTCGATCATCATTAACTAGAATGTTTTAGTTAATTTTTACTTCAAATCTTTATATTTGGAGCGTTATTATCTCTAGAATTTTCAAGTTAAAGTATATCGGAATTCTGAACTTCGAACCGTAACAATAATTAAAATCCAAATTTTTTATCTAAATTATATTATTTTTAAGACACAACTACTTACTTAAATTTTGATATTTTAGACCCGAAAAGTCTATGAAATAAGATAACAAATCTCTTTAGAGTGTTACAATGAGACATTAGACATGAACGAGTAACGACTATATAAATTACTGATTATTGTTTGCAACTCCGTGCATGATTTTTGCAGAAAAAAGATCGACCATATTTGAGCCTCTGCACTTTTGGATTCGCCGGATTATTATGCTTCATATGTATTCATTCAACAACTCTTGGAATTGATTTGTGAAATTATTTCTCCGATATTTTGTCATAATGATTGTATTTTGAACCTATAAATGTTAAAGCATTTGTAACTCATAATTGTAAAACTGATTCCGGATCAAATGATGATGAGGACCAAATTGCAACGTTTGCGCGTGATATTATTAATATCATATTTGCCACCTCTTGAAATTTGCTATAACATTATTAATGAAATTGAATATTACATTTGTGACATTTTTGAAGACGGCATGTACATATAATTGTATGCAAACATGTTCAAAGTTTAAAACAACGTAACATCGCTTAGTAGAGTTTGTATTAAACAATAACAATAACATTACTTAGATAACGCTTATAAAAAGTGTCGACTAACTAAACAAGTTAAAGGGGCTATTGTTAGCATAGGTTTAATTGCACCCAATTTCCCAAACTCAACTATGGCCCATATACTCACATATATGCATGTCCAGGACCCATTGGGTTGGCATGTGGGCAGGGCAGGCCAGGGCACCGCTCTAAGATTGATATGTTGCCCATTGGACGGCCTAATAATAATACTGGGGGGTTCGAGCGGGTATTGAGTAATTCGATTGGACATATACTTTATATCGAGTCTTCTAATCATTATACTACCTCCATTATAAGTCTCATTTACTTTTTCACGGTCTCCGAGACACGATTTAAAACGTAAATATTTTTAATTTAACATGTGTAAAAATTATAAGAACTTGACATTTCAAATACCAAAACCGTTAAAAAGATGGAAAATTAAAATTTTGGACCAAAAACCAAAGTTTTACCATCAAGTTAAGCGGAAAATGTAATTTTGATTGAATTTTGGGACTGAAGCTTTATTTTCAACACTTATTATACACACCTCAATTTTGGGGTGTATAATAAGTGTTGAAATTATGTTTTAGTCTCAAAATTCAATTAAAATGACATTTTTCGTTTAACTTTATGCTAAAGCTTTGATTTAAGTCCAAATTTTCGAATTTTTAGTCTTTTTTGCTTTAAATTGGGGGATTAAAGTGCATCATTGTACCAACTATACGGAGACTATTCCCGCAGGCAAGTAATTTAGTAGGACCAAAATACAACTTACACACTTTACGAAAATCATTACAATAATTTTCTCACATATAGTCAGCATCAAGCATGGAGCCAAAGAATTAGAACAGGGGTTATTAGTTCATAAAATTCATAAAATATATATTTTTAACTAAGATAGTCAAACTTCATATCTTTTTATTAATCCCTTCATCCTTAAAAGATTGGTACATTTTGATTTTTGATGGTTAACACAACACAATTTAAAACATAAATATCTCTTATTCTACATTAAAAAAAATTGATATTTTATAAAACCTACCTCATTGACCAATTTTCATATGTATTTTAACAGATAGATCAAACTTATCTAATGTGTACTCCATAGTCCATAGTATTAATGTCTTGAATAATGGAAAATGTACAATTTTTATGTCAAGGAGGGAGTGTAAGTTTAATAAAGTGGATAAAATCCTTCCTCCACCATTAGTCACCACATTCGAGTATTTCTATTGATTTAGATTTTTAGTAAAAGTTTAGCCACAAAATTTAATTAAACTAAATAATTACTCCGAGAAAACATACAAAAAGTATAGTATTATATGGATATTTTAAAAAATGAATCTGACAATATTAGAATATACTGAAGTAAAGTATTGTAAAAAATTAGACATAAAAAATAAAGACGGTAAAATAATGTGAAGGGAGTAGTGTACAACATTTAATGCACTGGGTCTAATATGGCGAAGCAGAAAGTACTAAAAATCCATTAAAAAAAAAACGGGATAGACAAAATGATTGGGCTGATAAATAAATTGATTATTTAGCAGAGGTGTACAGCAGGAAAAATAAAAGGTGGGTTCAGTAATTTGTCCACATCAGCGGCCCAATATTCTTCTCGGGATTGCTGCTTCCTTTTTATCCTCCTCTCTCACTCCTCCTTCTCTATATATCTATTTACCCTCCCTTCTCCTTAACCTACACTCCAATCCCCCCTCCCCCCCCCCCCTCTCAATCCCCCTTCTTTTTATAGGGTTGTTCTTGAAACTTGAGAACATAAAAATGGTCCTCTTTGTATTCTTCCACAGCTTTCTTGAACTGCAATGAAAATATTTTGAGGTATTAATCGATCTCTTTGCTATATATTTCTCGTCGCGGTTCAATAAAGCTGTGGGATGATACGGACAGGGCCACAAAGGTTTTGGTTCAAGATATATACTTCGGCTAATATGTAGGTATCATTGTGTATCTTCTTGCTAATACTCCGTTGAGTATAATTATAATGTTACTATATATATAATCCTATAGCTTATCTTTTTCATTCGTATTATTAGATCTCTTAATTTTTATTATGTTGTTCTACATTTGTCATTGAATTCATTTCATTTTTAGTATGTAGTATGTATATATAGAGTTTCATATCTAACCTTATGACATAATTGCTGAAATATTTATGGTAGATTCAAACATTGTGAAATGTATATTAATTGGTGGGGGTTATTTTTGTGGCCATTGTGGTTGATCCATATATGGTTTAAATACAATGATTTCTTACATTGCAGAGCTAATTGGTTATCTTGTTTAAAACGTCTTCATCCAGTTTGATTAGTAGAGGGGTTTGAATTTTTTTTTCATTAAGGATATAATGTAACAAGATTCATTATTAAATATTCAAACACGATTTTCTTAATATTAGTTATCTCCTTGTATTTACAAATTATTACCTCCATCCCTAAATGATTGGTACTCTTTGACTTTTGTTATTAGTCAATCTTTACAAAATTTGACCTTGAATTATAATTAAATAATAAGAAATAATATAGTCTTATGAGATTTTTTTAGCTTCATCTTAGTATATATTTTTGAAATATAACTTTTTATAATTTTTTTACATGTAAAATAAAAAATATTTACGATTTTAAATCGTGTTTTGTTGACCATTTTTTTCATTTTATTCGAAGTTGACATATAATGGACTTGTGGTATTTGTGGCACTAATTTTACATTAGATCTACCAAAGCAAACAAGTCCACTATTGGTGAAACATTATTTCATACATAATTTTTCTTCACCAAATACATAGATGTAATACTTCATCTAAGATTAAATTGGTAATTATTTGTTAATAATACTATTTTTTTTGAAATTTTGATTTGAGTAGTATGTTGTACTAGTGGTAAAGACATGAGTAGACATACTCTTCTTGCTTTCAGTGTTAGGTATGGATCCATGGACCACATTCTTTGTATTATTATTCTTTCTCATACGCTCCAAACTCAGAGATGACCAATACGGCAATACCTATCACATCCTTTAGTCCATTAATTACTTTTTTTTTTTTCTCTTTTATCAAACTATATCCTATTAAATAAATAAATTTATCTTTTTTTCATTATTAAGAAACGAGAAATCTACACTGCAACGGGCAGAGACATCAATTTTTATTAGAATGTCTTGCTAGGATTTCAATCCAGAATCTCCAATTGTAAAAACGGCTTAAATTCTTAATGTAATTAATTTTGTTAAAATTGATCCCAAAATTCTATTATATGCTTGGATTTCTATTTCGGGTTTAACTAATATTTAAAATTTATTAATTTTAATAGAAAATTCTTCAGAGTGAATAGTTCGAGGGACAAGTAAATCGAATTTAACATTTCATGAAACAAATCAATTAACTAGATCGTCAAAGTTCGAGAGTCTAAAAAATTTAAGCCAAGACTAGTACTTTCCCTCTTATTGTTTTAATAGTTTACTGAAGTAGTTCATCTCAATCAACCAATCATACGTATATGATACTCCCTCCCTCCCTAAATAATTGTCATATTTTGACTTTTCATGGTCAACAAAACAAGAATTGAAATGTAAATATCTTTTATTTTACATACGAAAAAATTATAAAAATTTGATATTTCAAAAATGTATGATCCCACAAGATTATATTATTTCTCATCGTTTGATGAAAATTTATGATCAAATTTTATAATATTTGACCACCACAAGTCAAAATGTATGTGACAATCTTTTAGGAATGAAGGGAGTATTATAATGGTTGATGGTCATCCAAATAACAATGAAAACTTGTTATGGTTTTAAATAATAGACCAATATAACACAATAATTAATATATTAAGAATATAATCACTATTATATGGTTAGTTTATAATAAGGGGATAGGTCATAGGTCATTCTCATGAGATCGTAATTCGATAGACCACCTCGCTCTAAATCCAAAATACCTCACTCATAAGTAAAAAAGAAAAGTAGAAAAATTTACTCGATGATACCAAAATAACTACTCCATAGTATTTAATGGTAGTGAACATAGTAAAGAGTCTATATATAAGGCAGTTTAATAATACGGCATTCAATATTAGTTGGATAATAAGAGGACTTGGCACCCACTACTCATGAATAAATCTCAAACCAAGTATAATATGGAGTAACATATAAACTAATACACAAAGAAAGGTTAAATTTAAGATAAAAATGAGTTTTTAAGACTTCAATTTATTCTTAGTGCCCGATGAAATTTCGTTAGGAAGTTGAAATACATAAATTCTTAATTTTAACACAAGTATTAAGTTTAAGTCTTAATAAAAAACTAGTTTTTGTCCAAAATTTAATTTCTCATTACGTGTTAGTATTAAAAATAAACGAAATAGTTAATTAACGTGAAAACTAATCTGTAATTTTTTTTGTCACATGTAAAAATTAAAATGCAACGAATACCACTATTAAGGATTAAACTACTACGACTTGATAACATTATTGGGAACTTTTTCACCGACTCAGTCACCGAGTAACTTACTAGTGCACATTGCATCTTACCTTGGGAATGAAACTTACCATTGATCGAAGTCAAAATTTGAAAAAATGAGTCCATGAAAATTAGGGTTAGTTTTAGCAATTACGAAGCAAGTTGGGTAACGAAGAGACAAAGAATGGGCAGTGTACGTATTTGGAGGTGTACCGTATACGTACATATATCTGATGTTTGGTCTTATTGAGGGTGAGTGGGTGACATGCCTTAATATCAGATTTTGTGTTTCTACCTTTCATCTCAATGGAATGTATACTTTCCAAAGTATACATGTAATTTTTTTACCACATATATTGATATGAGGGTGGTATATGGACTTAAATGCCCATGCCATTTATCAAACTATATATAGAGTCACCAACATTTTCACCAAAATAATGAGTCACAATCTCACAATGTTGACTAAATCAGAAATTGTAGTACGTTATCTCAATTATTTTTCATTTTTTTCGAAAAAGAACGATTGTTTTTTCATTTAAACGGTATAAGTTAAGCAGCCATGAAAGTAGAGATGGTATATTTAAATATAATCATCTGCGAGATTCGAATCCGAGACCTCTTAAAAAGAGGCTCGAGTCCGGTACCACTAGGCTAGAAACTTTGGATTAAAAAGAGCGATTAATGATAATAATAAACTAAATTTGTTACTCCATTATTTAAGGGTACAATACTATTGCCCTCTAGTCATAATAACGTCATTATAAACGAGTTTATTGATATAATTTTAAGTGTAGTTTGATCCTCGTAAATGCATGATATTTGTTACATAATAAGTTCAATTATGAAGACGTGGCAATTATGTCACACCAAATTAAATCAAATTAACATAGAACTTGATTGGTTACGATTCCAATTTCCAGCCTTAGTTTGAGTAGTAATGTAGAGTTGTTACATCTGGAGGCCAATCAAATAAAGCTAATTTTTTAATGTCGATAGACTTAGTTAGTGTAACTCGAGAGACCAACAATACAGAGCCATGGACCACTATTTTTAACGTACAAGCTAATAGCACTGAAAATCATTCTGCACTAAAACTGAAACAATAAAGGGGCTGAATTTAATCAATAATGTGATTACAATTTACATATATATTAATTCAATTCACAAAAATTGCTGGAAACTGTCAGTATGTAGTTGTTTCAATAAATGGATCAATCAGTGGTCTATTATTACAGTGTTAGTAGTTACTCATCAAACATTCATCTTATAAAAACTAGCAGCAGTTGAATGAGTTTTTGTGGCCGAATTGATGAGAGCTAGTCTCTCATAGTATGTTAAGCTGTAGTTTAATCCTAAATAATGGGATTGTTACAGTTAGTTCTCAAAAGTGATAAACTTTTTTGCAGATTAGTCCCTCCATTACTGTTACGTTAATTTGTAGAGTTAATTGTTGAAATGGTCCCAGTAAGTGATGGGCTGGTGCACTTTGGTCCGGAAAGTAGCACTTGTTGCGGAAATAGTCACTGAAAGTGTGTATGAAAATAGTTACGGTTCAGTAACAATACCGTTCATTAATATTCCACCTCTACAGCAACCACTTACGTTATTTCATCCTAATGCATGTATATTAATAGGGGCGAAACCAGGATGAAAAGTTAGGGGGGCAAGTTCAAATTTTTTTCGGTTTTAACAAGTTACAAGAATTACAATATAAAAATTATAAAATTTATGTTAAAGGTACTCTTCAACCTTTAACTCTATTGTAACTATCGATGATATCATTAAAAATACTTTTTTAGTTATTTTTTTCAGTATAAATTACCAAAGAATCTAAACAAAAAATCTATCGTCAATTTTATTTTATATATATGTCTTGACATGGTTCACTTGTTCAGTTGTAGCGTAGACATTAGAGGTGTTTGAACAGGTCGAATGAACCTATAAACGAAAGAATAAATATAGTAGTTTTTTTTGTTATCAAATTACTAATTATTCACAAACAATAAAACAAATTTATATTGTTAAACTTTGTAATATTACTCCATTAATATGAAACTATTTTATCATTAAAGTATTAAAAATTAAAATTAAAACATTACATGCTACCAATTATCAAATTTAAATGATCATTACGCAATAAATGAAATTGTATACATAAAGTATAAAATTTAAAAGTTAGCCTAATGTATTTTGTCGTTATATACTTTATGGAACTATACTATATTACATACAATAATATACTATATATATATATTAATAAATTATACTGGGAATTCGAACCCAGGCAGTCAGAGAGACTAACAGCAGGGAGCCAACAGATCAAGCATCACATTTATTCATCAAATGAAGCTATTATATACACATAATTTCGAAAACCCACGGTGGGCATGCCCCCCCGGTCTGCCCCTCTGTATATATAAGACCTTAATATTGTGTCCCATGTTTCGTCTCTAGTCGAAACTATTGGTACTTAGCACTCTAATTTTTTGTGGAGTTATACCCGGAGCAACATTCTTTTCTTGCTAAGAATCTTTTGGTGGTAGAGTTATGCCCAAAAGTTTGAATCACAACCCTTGCCCTTTTTTTACCTTCTTTTTTACTATTTTGTATGGTTTACCTATTGTAGTTGATCGCTTTATCAATCTAACTTTTAATATCACTACTAAACCAATTATAGTAATGTTTTGATGAAGAAGAACATTGTAATATTCAACAGAATTTGACATGAAAAATCTAATTACTGAAAAAAAACATGTACATATAGTAATAAAATTAGGTCGTCAAATCTTAGAATTTTGTCGAAAGATAGATCTATTATTATTATGTAATTCAAATAAAAATGAATGAATCAATGACTTCATGTAATTTGTTTATATCGAAGAGTCACGGTATTATTCACAATCGAAATGGACGAACAATAGATGAACTGGGTGGGTGGGGGTGGGATCATGTCCTAGAATTTTATAAAATATAAGTTTGATAATTAGCGATAAGGTGAGTATAGAATTCAGTACCTTCTGGTCACTAACAAAAACCTTTTTCCACTCGTCATTCGATTAACTCAATTTTGTCGTAAAAATTGATCAATCAATTAAAGAGAAAAAGCTAACTAATTGAGGTAGTATAGTTTATATACTTTATATACGAGTTGATTGGCATCTAATCTTGTTGTTGATTTTGTTGTCTGTATATGTGGGGTTTTTTCTTCTCCTTTTTCTTATAAAATGGTGTCCAGTAACATTAGATAATTTTTCTATATGGAGTTTAGTTATCTTCCCTCCACTTTTTCCCTTTATAATTGTTCATTGAAAGTACATCATGATATGATATGATCTTTTTGGCTTTTTTTAGTTGGTTATCTATTGGTGTGACCTATGTTGAAAAATAAATGGTTGTGGTGACTTTCGTTTGTGTGGAACAAAACTTTTCACGTCCCAAAATATATCAAAAGCAGGCCAAGATAGATAGGGCTGGATAAGATTGTTTCCAAAGTATTTTATTTTGTATTGATGATCAGCATTTGAGTTTATGAAGTGTGAAATCGTTGTACTAATGAATCCTCCACATCCTTGGTTCGTCTCTTATAAAAGTTGAACTCATGCGGGAAAAATAGAGACATTTAGCAATCTAGTTCTTTACAATCTGAGTTATGTCCACGAGTCTCAACATTTGTATGCATGTGGTCATGTCAATGTAACATGATGGAAGTTAGTTTTACATCATTTTAATATTTACCAAGTGAATTGGATGCTGGGGATTGCCCTCAAATGTAGTTGATGAACATTGGCATTCATGATGGCACAAATTGATTTATCCATCATGGTAGATAAAGTTCCCACTTCCCATCTCCTTTGTCTGTACCACTTGTCACTTCCAATAAGATTCAAGGCCAGGCCACAGACGTACAGTAACATACACCATCCACTTCCGTTGAGGGCTTGCTCCTCGCGTAGACGAAATGTAAATCTAGGAATAGATATGTACGAGTGACACACTTATGCGATCATACAACCGAAGTACTCATCTTATTAGACATGTGTAATACATAATTGTGTCACGATAATTTGTAATAATATCAGAATAATTTTCATTTCTCAATATATTGTACGAAGAGGGAGTACAGACAGTGAATCAGTGATGGAGTTTTTGTATCCTGCAACTATAATGAATTGAAAAGGTCTCCAACCATTGTCAGAAAAAACTCACCTTAAGAGGAAACTATTCGTACAACTTATCAATCAAATATATTTCTACCCGCACTGTTTACTTGTAGGAGCACAAGCTCAAAACTAAAACTAAAGGTCAAGAAGTCCAAAATTACCATGTTTGAAGACTTTAAAAATTCAGCTAAGTGGATTTCATAATAAGTGTTTGTAGGTCAAAACTAGTAGCAAACTTCAAGAAAGTGGAGCAAAAGCATGATAGGACTTGCACACAAGTTGCATATTGCAACTTAATATGCTAACTTCTGTCGGATGTTGGTTTTAAAAAAGAGTTAATTGTTGATTTGATCGTAAAAAGTAAAAGCAAGTCGGAAGTTAATCATCCTTACTATCTCTTACTGTTTCAAATATTGGATTTAGTGATTGAAATCGAACTGACTATGTGTGTATGTAAGTGTGAAATAATCATCTATATAGTCTCACATACAAATTATAGAATCAATGACTTTTGATGTGTTCTCACTATGCTAAATAAATTCTTGTAATAGTTATGTACTAATTAGAGAGTCATATATGATTGAAATTGAAAAAATGTGAGAAATTGTACCGCAATTTCATCAATCCCCGGTTATAAAAGATCATATTAGATCGTCTTCATGTTGAAAATACTGTTGCATGCTTGCACGAGATCCTATATATAATACTCCAGTATATATGTAAGTAATCGATCGCGCAATCTTACAACTCAACCATTAATAACAAAAATAATATGATAAGATCTTGGACTGCTTCATCTATTGCTTATTGGTTTTAGAGTAAAACTTATAAACTATTAACACAGTATCATAAACTAATCCGGAGTTAGTGAGGCACGTGTAAAGCCCTACCGATATTCTTCCGGCAAATAATACTGGATGCACATCCCACATACTCTCTTTATTGTTAATTGTTTTTAGAGTGAAACTTCATAGACTCTTCACATTATATATTAACTTTTGGTAATGGAGTAAAAATTTGAGAAGAGATATTTCACCAATAAAGAATCAGAGTTTTGTTCCAAAAGGAAGCAGTTTCAACATTGAGGGTAGTTTGGTTAAAAAGATAACGTGCACATGCACAGCATATCAGACTGGTGAGGATAAGGACTATGTTTGTGTTCAACTCGAAATAATAGAATCGTACCAAAAGAAAGTGAGGTCAATTTTGTTTGTTCATTTATAGATCAATATTTATAGGCTTGGGTCACCATCACCTTCTCGGTTAAAATGTAGTTCACGAGAACCCACAAATCACTAATGGTTGAGATCTGCAATAGCAGGTCCAGGGTGTTCATAAGGAATGTTTCAACTTTCCTTATATCTACTTCATCCAACAACAAAACTATCAAAATTAATATGAAAAATGAACGATAGAATCATACAGCATGCGGTCAATCCGTCAATCTAGAATCGGAAGATCAAGGTGCCCAGCTGCAGAAAATCATATGACATATACGTCTATGATCTAACTATAATGATAGATAAAAAAAAAATCAGAGTAGTAGGTTAATGAAGGTGTTTAATATTAATGATCTTATTTGATTATGAAAATGGAAATGTAATTTGAACACAACACTATAGCTATGTAAGACTTCTACAATTCCCGAAGCATAAGACAATGGTGAAAAATCTATGCCATTGGGAAGAAGAGCGATACAACCGAACACACTACAAGCACAACCTTAATCCTTGGGGCTAAAGGACGCCCCTCACAACTATCATTCTTGAATGGAAGTATAATATAATACAGTATAACAGACCTAGTGTAAGTCATCTGACAAGAGAGGAGCACCGTGAAAAAGCTAATGCAACTCACTTTTTGGCCACAAATATGGTCAGTGGCCTAAAAGATGTCAGGGTGAAATCTCCCTGCAATAGAGTTGCCCTGCTGAGCCTGCTTGAGGTGCATTGTGAGGGCATAATTATTAACCTATAGCACACCCAGATATCAATAGCATTAGTGTTAAACCCCCTATGGAGAAACGATTTTTGTTTTAAATCAGATGAACCACATGGCCAAAGACACAGCCAGACTGCTGCAGAGATCTACTTGCAGCAAGGTACTACCATATGCTGGTTGAAAAACATGCCAACATACGTTACTTGAACAGAAAAGGGGAAAGAGAGAAAAGAGTGAGTAATGCTTTATGTCCAAGCACGTTATGCATCAATCAGTAAGCATACCCCCTCTGGTTATATATGCTAGCCGTCCTAGCTTAAAAAAATTGTTTCAAAGTACTTAACTTTTTTGCATTTTCAATACATGTTTAGGCTATGTGTTCCTATTGAGCCCCTATTAGTAATGACTGAGTGTTAATATCAACACAACCATCTACTCAGAATGCATTCATCGGTTAGGAGTAGGCCTGTGAGCAAACGTCTTGGTTCGAAATTATTCGACGCATTCGATTCGAAAAGATTCGGCTCGAAGTATGTTCGAAGGCATGATACTGATACCTGAACCTTGATTTTTAGGTATTTCCAAAATCGAGACGAACGGTTCGATTTAGTTCGGCTCGATCATCACCCCCCTCCCCCGTCATTAAATAAGAGGGCTGAATCATTGTGGACTAATATATGTATTCCTTTCAACCCACATATATTCCCACATATAAACCCTAATCACTATATATGTATTTAATGATAAAATCCTTATCAACCCACATATATTCCCTTATATGTACAGTGTACTCCTCTCATTCTTTCATCTTTACTCTCCAGATCACCCTCCCCCTCCCCTTCGGCCCTCCCTCATCTCTTCTCTTCTCAAAAGCCGTTACCCCACCCCGTTCCCCCTCATGAGGCATGCCTAGCCTTGTGATCAAACGGCTCTGTTCGAAATAGTCCGACGTATTCGACTCGAAAAGATTCGGCTCGAAGTATGTTCGAAGGCATGATACTGATACCTGAACCTTGATTTTTAGGTATTTCCAAAATCGAACGGTTCGGTTCGAAAAGGTTCGAAGGCATGATACTGAACTCGAACCTTGCAAATATTCGACTCGATTCGGCTCGATTACAGGCCTAGTTAGGAGCTTATAAAATTCTGCTAGTTTTAAATAATCATGTATATAGCTAGGATGACGAGTATAAAACCGGAGGGAGTATTGTTCTGATGTCTGAGCCACCGAGCACTTATATAGCTCTCATAATTTGATTCTAGACACCTGTTGCTTAGCTAATATCTTGTGTGGTACAATTGATGAATTTATAGTAGTTAAAGCCTTGAACATTCAGCTTGAAAGCACATGTGGATCATAGCATAGATATAATTATGAAAAGTACCTCTAGCGTTCGCATCTGTTCCTGGTACTGATCTATAAGCTGTTTTAGTTGTTGAACCTCCAGGCCCCTATCATCGAACTCTTTCTGACGCTCATGCTGAATGGACACGGCACGCTTTAAAATAGAATTTTCGTGCAACAGTGCCTCAATCTGTTGCTTTAGCGTAACATTTTCCTGGAGAAAAATGACTTTAAACCCAAAAGAGAAGTCTTATTCTATCACCCCCTTCACAGAGAAAGTAGAAGTAGGAAAGAAAGAACGATGATGTAAGGGAATGAAACCAAACTTGCTGAAAGACTCGAACAGCCTCTGCAGAAACAAGTGCGCAGATAGACTTCTCCAAGACCTCAAGAGCTCGAGAAGCACGTGCTTTAGCGTCATCTATATCTGAGGAACTCGTCATTTCTCTAACAAACAGTTCAACCCATTCTGTACCATCCGAGGGAAAACTGTTCCCCATAGAAGAGTTATGTGCAGGAGCAGAATCACAATTGGTTTTAGCTGAACCTGAATCACAAAATCTCACTTCTATACTTAGTGACAGAATGCATTGTACTTTGGATTAAAAAAATGCAGATAATGCTTAACAATCTATAACTAAAATTAGGAAATTACTCTAGTAAGAATAATAACAGGAAAACAACATTATCCAAAGACAATAGAGCACTTCATGTAGCAAGTCATATTCAGTTATTCACAGCATATAAAAGCATGCAGAAGATGTGAAAACATTATCTCGTCAGTTTGAAGCAAAAAAATCAGCATCCAGAGAAACTCTGCATACTTTGAATTCTAAGCATTTAACAAATGAAGTAGATAGTTCAAATTGACATATCTCGTAAGTTGTAACAACTAATTCATTCAGACAAAGAATATACTTCGACTTCATAACAAATACAATATATATAACTTAAATTAGATTCTGAGGGCAAAGTTGAAGGTACATAAAATTGATTTATACAAGTTTAATTATAGTTTGTTCATACACTTAAAGGCGAAAATGTACTCACAAATTTAATTTTGAATTATACAGATTCACCAAGTTTAGAAGTGGTTCATATGCGACGTACTAGGGTGTCCGATCATCAGATAGGTTTCACCCTATGTATGCCAATCCAAATATCTTATATATCTCTCTAGGTTCATCAACTTCATCCTAAATTTCTCTCCCACATAGGCACACCACAGAAAGAAATTCAATCGTCTAAGATGCATATGAGTGGTACCTTGATTTGGATTTTGGCCTTCAGCCACCTCGGACTTCTCGTTTGAGCCCAGGCGAAGCTCATTCAGGCTCCTGACAGCATAATCAAAGTCATCTCCACATTCTTCAAGGGTCCTCTCAAGCAACTGAAAAAGTAATAATGCTAAGAAATATACATAACTACAAATGTAATCAACACTCCTATCATCTAATAAATCCAAACGAGCATGCCAATGCTCCCCTGAATCAAACCAAACGGTAATCATGATACCTACATTTGTTAACATCTAACTTAAATACCCATACTTAAGTAAACTAAATGAAACAAATTATCCATCAATTTTCAAAGAATTCCACCATCAACAACACAAATACTGCCTCTATCCCAAAAATATAGTCTAGTTCCAATTGTCCAAATTATAAGACTTCGCAGACTTATTTGACACATCGAACTTCGGTTTGAATCAATGTTATAATTTAAATACTGCATAAAGTGAATGATACTATCTTTTTATATATGTTCACTAAATACTATACAACAAATATGATTATAAGGAGTTGAGAGTCAATAAATCAACTACTACAATTAAAAAAAATGAACAATATTTTCGTGATACAGAGAGCAATACACCATAAAAATTGATAAGCATTCAAAATAGTAAGTACAATAAAAATTATTGTAACCTGTTTATCCATGCCAGGGAAGATTGCTAGAAGAAAATCAATCGGTGATCGCGAACCCGATAATAAATTATCACAATTATAATTAATTCCACAACAAGAAGAAGAACTATAATGAAACGGCGTGGTATTAACGGAATAGGAGATAGGAGGCGGCGAGCAGCGGAGCCTCTTGGAAACCGGCGAAGATGACGACGATTCCTCGAATATGCTTGATCTCTTCCCACACACCACCGCAGACATGTTGCGATTAAACTGTTCCTAAATTAATTTAAGCCTACGAATAAAAATACTGATAGTTTTATAATAATGGTGATTATTTGATCATTTTATTCAATCAATTTTGGTGATATTAGTATTGATGGAATCCAATTTGATGGGAGAGGGCGAGAGGCTATTGAGCACAATCAAACGATGGACATGTGCTTGTATTACGCATTTATAGTCACTAGTATTATGTTACGTGCGTTGCACGTGATAAATTTTTGAATAAATTGTTAACGATATATAATACATATATCAAAATTTATATGGATGTGTAACTTTTCACATTAATCGAGTTCAATATCAGTTCATGTGCAATTTGTCACTTCCTCGAAGAAAACATCAAAAAAAGGAAATTATACCATTGCACATGATTGATTTATAGTAATCAACAAATTAAACACAAGTGTACAACCATTATAATTTATAAATATATTACCAAATAATAATTAATTTAAAAAGGACATTTACTTATGCATAAAGTAATATAATATTGATATACTTAAGAGTACTATAGTATTGATATACTTAATTAAAGATATCCATATATGGATAATTGATATACTATATACCAATAAAAATATCTCACAGACTACATGCACTCACGTATACGTTAAAGCTTATTATTAAAATTCTTCACATGTAGATAATCATAGATAATCTCACATGATAAACACTTCAAATGTTATAGTTTTTCATCACTAATAGTAACTAAGAAATACTATGAAATATTATTACCACTACTGGGTCATCGTTGCAGTAAATATACAAAGTTAAGCAAAAATATCTAAATTTAAAAATATAATAACGAAATTATTTACATAAGAACCTCTCTTTTAAAAGTGAGTTTGTTACTAACTAAAATAATTAATACTTTTTCAAATATATCTATCTATTTGTATTATATAGATGATGATTTGAAATCAAATAATATTATCCATAAAAGATTAAAAAAATTTACATTTTTTGGATTAACTCATATTTGTTACTAAGAATACACATATGATAGTTAACCATTCTACTTAGTGTATTTTCTACATAATACTAAATAACTACATTATATTAATATATGTGATGATGCATATGTGCAATATATAAAAATAGTAATTGACTATAATTTTAACGAACCATACAAAAGTACATATCAAAGATTTTGCAATTCATCTTTGAAAGAAGATTGTGAGATTATGAGACACACTAAGACGAAGTTACATAACATGTTTTGGGCCTTAGATAGTATCAGGACTGTAAGAACTTCATCTAATCGACTGTTATTATTTCTTCAAATATCTATTCATAAAGAAATATAAGTCATTCGCTAACGCGTCTCTTAGATAGTTCTCTTGTAAAACAGTTACCTTGATGTTTTATTCGTATAAAAAAGATATTTAATCAAATCATAAAATCAATATAATTGTTCTTCTTATTTTTGTTTTAAATTGATCTTCTATAATGAAAAGAAGTATGACATTGATATAAAAAGAATGTAAAAAATCAATTTGAAGTCATCAATATGATTTTTAATACTAAAATAATACAAACATTATTACACTAAAATATAAGGGCTTTAATACATTCACATATAGTTGAATCTAATATTTTAATAATAACTTTAATATAATTGTTTTTTATATATAAATTAGCGATGAGAGTATGAGTGCGATGGTATTACACTTAACTATTACAATAAATTTTTAAGTAATATACAATTAAAGTACATATGAGCTAAATTGTCAACAAGGTTTGAAATTATAAATAACCGAAGACCTCCTTTTTCAATAATAACTTTAATACAACTTGATGACTACTTTTCCTAAAACAAATAACGAATAAAATATATATTAATCATGAAATTGTAAGGATCAAAATTCAAATAGAATTAGATATGTAATGGTAATAATTTTTTAAACTAATTGTAAGATTTATATGGTTTGATGACTACTTTTGCTAAAGTAAACTATGAATCTAAGTTTTTTTTTATAATTTACATAGTTGACATTCACATGTCAGTCATATATTATACAAAATTGAATATATTGCATATAAGTCATATATAAATACATACAAATACATATTTTAGCCTTATTTGAATATCAATCATATGATTGAAAAATCTTATTAAGAAACCGTGAATTAAATAATTTACAATGAAAAAATTGTATATGTTGATTCTAAAAGAAACTAAAGGGTCATATATAATTTCGGAAATTAACCCAAACATTTGCTCCCTCCATCGCCAAATGATAGACCCATATACTTTTTTACGGTCTCCAAGACACGACTTAAAACATAAGTATTTTTAATATATTAAGTGTAAAAATTATAAGAACTTGATATTTCAAAAATATATATTGAGACGAATCTAACAAGATCTCATATGACTATATTATTTCTTATCGAGTAATAAAAGTTTACGGTCAAAACTTTCGAAGTTTGACCCAGAGTCAAAATGGCTCTATTAAAAAGGGATGGTGGGAGTAATTTATATTAACTTATATTAATTTAATTTATAGTTTAGTAATAACAATTTTAATTTTTTTAATTTGACTTTTGATCCTTATAATTTCATCATATATACATATATATGTATGTATATATATCGTTTTAATATATAATAAAAGAACGCTCTTACAAAATTTAAAATAATATTATATGTAGATTGAGCTTACGAGAACATTAAAGAGATATTTTCATAATATTCTTATTGAGTATTATATATCAATAGAAGACATATTATTATTTTATGCATAAATAAATTTATATATAAAGAATATAAAAGTCATCAGTTAATTTTACATATCTCATCCAAGTTTAATAATTAAATAATATTATATGAATGTATTTTTTGTTTTATATATAGATATATTAACCTTAGTATATTGATCATATTTCTAGTTTTTATTGTGAATGAACTAACGATAATTCATAAAAGTAAGTAAAAAACTATAATATAAAGAAAATCTTACATTGAGAAGTCTCAACAACAAACCAATATTCCTGATGATTGTCCAATTGTACATTGTATGTCCAAACCTGTAGATGAAAGATAAAAACGATGTTAGTTGATAGACAACAGAGAATTTGTGCAAATATGATTTTTTTTCTTAATCATCGATGTTAATGAAAATGAAAAGTGAACTGCTTGAACAAAAAACATGAATTTACTTTAGATGAAAGACAAGAAAAAATGATAATAGATTGAAGGATATAATGAAATGCTAAAAGTAAGGTAACTCCAAGATATAGTGTTAGAACACATTTATTGAGTGTCATTATTTCTCAAAAACATTATTTATTCTCATTATTTATTTAAATTAGATTTTTAATTGACATTATTACCAACTATATAGCGTAGTTTTAAAAGTTAAATGTTATCTTTAGTAATTGTTGTATCTTTTGAAGATATTTCTACTAATTTTAACTTCTAAATTTTGTTATAGTTGAATTTGAAATCTTATAATATTTAATAATTTTTGCAACTTTTATGTCTAAATATTGCTTTTTAATCTCATAATATGCATATTGTCATTTTTCATCTCTCAATATCAATTGATATTTTGTAATTAAATCATGTAAAAGAAATAGTTCTCCATATTATCATCTGTAGAGCTAAATATTATTTTGATAAGTATGAATATTTTTACCTGTTTTTTAGACTCTCGTGGAATATTAAAAACTATTTGAGCATTTAGGTTATGTCATTAATAAATTTAATGGAGAGCCTTATATTGTTGATGATGTGATTCTTATTGGCTCTTGAAATTCTCATTATCACAAGGATTGCTGAAAATATAGTATTTGAATGTGCTATAAAATTGAAATTGTATTAGTTTAATTTGATTATATATGCTTAGTTTTATTTTGATATAATTATTATTAGAGAAAGTTGAATTGACTCATCAAAGTGATGATCCTAAAATTACACTAAATAATAAATTTAATGACATTTATTGTGCATGAAATGATAACACTACTAACGGTAGTGATGCACCTTCTCTGAGTTATTTGCATTCGAATGAAATAATGTAGTTGTGGCCAATAATTAAGGGATACAATTGGTTGAGATAAATTTTTCATTTTTCAAATAATCATTAATATTACTTCATAATGTACTCATCCCTTCAGCTTCTCATTAAAAGATACATATAATTGAAAAATTAAATTAATAGTAATATATGAATGGGAAGGGGTAAAATAGTCTTGACAAAATGTGGAAGAAACACCTAAGGGTGTTGGCTCTTTTATAAGTATTATAGATAAGTCCTCTCGTAAAATACTCCATTTTTATTGGATGCAATGCTTGTTTTCGATGTTAATATATTCTAACGTGAACGGGCAAAATATATTCGATTGGATATAATGCCCGTTTGCATGGTGTTCAGTAAGGACAAAATATATTCGATCGGGTGCATTGCTCATCGATATTGTAAATATAGAATGAATCAGCTTTCTAAGAGCAAAATATGCTTGGTTGACATAATTTTTGTTATTTGTATATTTACAACAATGTTTGTACCTTGAAAATAATATTTTTAATACCTACATGGCTATACCTATATTTTGAATAATTATGGGACAATTTGTATTATATTGTTATATGTTCGAATGTAAATGTTCTAGATTTACACTGTTTTGTAGAATGTGTATGTAACAACAAAATTTTCTTAACTTAAGAAGAAAAGGAAAGACAAGGAAAATAAGTTATTGTAAATGATATATGGATTTCAAAATTTAATTTATTGTAATGTGAGTTAGGTATCTATTTCTCCTTTAATTCTACTTTATAATCTAATCGAAGGACTGAACTAGCTCATTCTTGAGTTATTGAATTTGAAATTTAATTACAGTTTGATCTTCAATATTGACCTTGACGATTCAATAGTAGAGGTTGACTCAAGTCGAGCAGTACTTAGCCAAAAAAGAAATGAATTGGTATATTGAAATTTGTTGTTAATAGAAGCCATGCGTATATAATTGAATTGTCCATTATGTTGATTAATTACCACTGCTTTACTTAACAAATTTCCTTACGTAAAGCTTCTTTTCCATAAACCACAAATCGTACATACTCAGTGGAAAGTTGTTAGAAATCTCCACATTTGATTATCTTTGAGTCTTTCGTGTTAAGATTTTATTTCCCTTTAAGCCAAAATGCATCGTATTCACTTAAATTGTTACTATAAGGATATTGATAAATGCTTACTTTAATAAGTGGTGTTTACAACTTTAGTAGTCTGTTTATATAACAAACTAGTATTGCAAATCTGCAACCAAATTTGGAAAAATCTTCAGAGGTATAATTTTGTTCCGTAATTTTTGCTGTTTGTTTTGTGATTTAAAGAATGATGTTTACATCATCTCTCAAACTTGATTCAATCAGAGGAAAACTTGTGTTCTTGAAGGATAGATTATTTAGCATGGGAACTTTATGCAAATTGCTACTGATGTATTCTTTTGTCATGCACTTGATTTTCGTTCTCTTCATCTATCGCTCAAACTACAGACCATCGAACTTCTCTGAGATTAAATACAGAACTATTGCTTCAAGTGATCGTCGCACCACCATCAACCATGTAGTGTTCGGACTTTTTGGATCTGAGAAAGCTTGGCATAGGCGAAAAATGTACACTGAATCATGGTGGCGTCCTAATATTAGCCGAGGATATATTTATCTTGATGAGCCTCCCAAGGGCGATCTTCTGCCTTGGTCTTCGTTGTCTCCTCCTTATAGGGTATCTGATCGGTATTTCACAAAATTAGTTGTGGAGCTTCAACACTTGCAACAACTTCCAGCTCGAATTGTGCATGGAATCATGGAGGTATTTAGAGTTGAAAATGGAGATATGAGATGGCTAGTTATAGGGGATGATGATACTATTTTTCTTGTTGACAACTTGGTTGATGTTCTCTCTGAGTATGATCATACCAAGTATTATTACTTAGGAGGGCAGTCAGAGTTCATATTGTCCAACCATTATTTATCATTCGGCCAGGGATTTGGTGGCGGTGGAATCATATTGAGTTATCCTTTGGCGAAAGCTCTGTCTCAAGATATGGGAAATTGTCTGAGGCGGTACGCAGACTTGAAGTTTTCAGATCAAATCATAATGAAATGCATTGCAGATATTGGAGTTAGTCTTTCTCCTCATAAAGGAATTCATCAGGTAATTTGTTTCTCCCGTAGTCTTTGCAATTTATATTGAGTCGATTCGAAAAAAAAAAAAAGCTCCTCTGTTATCACTAGAGGTAAGGTTGTGTACAATCCGATCCTTAATCCTGCCTAGGCAAGACCGTAGAGCCTCTTTAGAGGCATCGAGGCATGTTGTTAATTTATGTTCTGTTTGAGGCAGATTGATTTTCGAGGGGATATATCTGGCTTTCTTTCAGCACACCCTCAAGCGCCATTGGTATCTCTTCACCACTTGGATGAAGTTGAGCCAATTTTCCCCTCAAAGGGTCGCTATGAATCAGCTTTTCACCTGATGAAAGCTGCAAGTTTCGACCAGTCTCGAATGTTGCAGCAGACTATATGCTATGATAGACAAACCAACCGGTCCTTTTCAATTTCATGGGGCTACTCAGTTCAGTTATATGATAATATTATGCCAAGAAGCTTGTTACAGCTCCCTATTGAAACATTCAAAAAGTGGTTACGCCAAAGGCGCCCTCCACATTACATGTTCAACACCAGAAGGCTGTCTACTGATCCTTGTGAAGCTCCACAAGTGTTCTTCCTGGAGACGGTAGAAAGAGGATCCAGCAGTGAGATCCGAGCAGTGTATTCCCGGGCATCTACTAGAGGACACCCAGCTTGTTCGTTGAATGGAAATCATTCTGCAGATTTTGTATCAAGAATTGAAGTATTTTCCCCAACAACAAAGCGCATTGAGGTAAATTCTGAAACATGCTTGGTAAATGATTTTCAATGTTGACACGAAAAAATGAAAGGTGCAAATTGAATTATAAATGGAGGTAGTATGAGGATTGATAACTTCTGCTAAAATATTGAGTGTTCTTTTGTTGATCACAGACCGGTCGATGTGAATGCTGTGACATTTTTTATCCTGAGGCTCTCACCGAGACTGCAAAAGTGAGAGTCAGACAATGCAGAGCGGATGAGATCATTGCTTGAGTAAGTAGAATGCAAAATGATATACTGGTCTCGCATCTTCAATAAAACTGTTGCATCTAGCATCCTCAAAATAGCTACTGCTGCGCGTGGTTTACGCAATACAATTTGCAGATTGTCATCACATGAAAACCAACGGGAATTTCTCAGACAACAGAGTTCAATATTAACATGTTCGCTTTTGATTTTGTCGCTAATACTCTAGGTAAATGAAGTTGTGGAAATATCAATGTGTTAATATTCGTGTAATGACTTTAACAACTTACATTGAAAATCTCGGGCAATATCAATGACATACACATAGTAAAGACCCTACTATAATGTTTTTTCTGTGTCATTCTCAACTGCGAGAATTACAGAAGACGAAACAAGGTAAATATGTATCTGCTTGTTGAATTTCAAAATTTATTTTAGTGAATTCCCATTACAATGATAAGACTTATATATAGAGACAACTGCAGAATTTCCGGTGAGGATGGATGAGCTGCATGAAATCGATGGTGATGTTAAAGCTTTCTTGAATCTGGAGGTCACTCATAAAGGACCCAGCCGACTTTAATAAAAATATAATACATCAGATTGTGTTACATAGCATGCATCAATAAGTATCTAAGTGGAAATTTAAATGGTTTAAAGGATTTGATGGTGAGATGATGAATGAGTCCGGTTTCGGTGCATCAATAATTCGGTACATCAGGTACCCATTTAAAGGTTTTACGTGGGTACTGTACCCACTTGAAACTTCATCATTGGTACTTGTACCCAATTTGTACTATAACAATGGTACAAATACCACATATTTATACCATTCACATATTTATACCATTGTTATAGTACAATTTGAGTACAAGTACCAATGATGAAGTTTCAAGCGGGTACAGTACCCACATGAAACCTTTAGATGGATACCTGATGCACCTGATACATGGAAGTATTGATGCACCCAATCTTTTCACGTGATGAACGAGGGTAGCAAAGAAAGCTAGATTTGGAGAGACTATTGATGTGGAATCAAGACCATGTGTGCCGGCTTTCTTTTATTACCACAATACAAATTCATATTTTTACATTTATTTTTAAAAAATATTTTCATAATATTATTTATTTTTAATTTTTCGTAGCTTAATAATGAAAGTTATTCGTGATAAAAAATTACTCGAAAAGATCGATTAAGTTAAGTTAATTATAGTATTAATTAATTAATCAGAGTATATTTTTAGAAAATAAGGACACTTTTGCCAAATGCTTATTTTTGTAGTATATAAAACCTTTTTGGAGTAAATAAAATTATACCACTTCTAAATTAATATTTGCTAGAACAAGGACATTCACTATGAATTTCTTCCGCTTAAGAAATAATTTGTTACAACTAGGATTTATTTATCCAACTTCGATGGAGTTAAATCCAGAATTTCAATTACATTTCCCAAAATAGACCCTTATATTTGTTCGCATATTATTTCATAACCGTCTCATGTAAGGCTCGTAAATCGTAGAGGAAAAATAACATCTATTAAAAGAACATAAACCGCAACTAAAGGGAAGAAACTTATATATAAGACTTCAAAGTCCCATAAAATACTTTAACATTGGTTTGAAAAAACAACCGACAAAAGTTATATTACTTATCGCTATAAATAATTAAGTAGAAATATCACTCAAAGTATGATATTATTATTACAACTTATAAATGAATCGAACTTGACTAAAGATCAACCGATTCCAACTTTGGTCTGGACCCGCCCCGCCAGTCGCCAGATAAGTCTTAGGGCTCCAGCCTCCAGGTCTACTAATTAGTGGGTTGGACCCTACTAATTAGTGAGTTGGACCCAGAGGAGAGTCCAGTCAGGTACATTAGTTGTGAGAATCCGAGTTGACTCGCTCTATTAAAAGGTATCCTTTCATGCTATCTAATTTTTTTCTTTTGTAAATTAGTGATGAAGTGAGTTTCGAATTCATGAACTTCTAGTCAGTAGCAAGAGTCTTTTGCACCAGGCTATTCAATTTGACTCATAATACTATCTGACTTTGATTTCAATTTTAGGGTCGTTTTAGGAGTTTCTTGTTTCATTATTGTAACCTTTCGATACTAAGAAGCTTCATTTGTCCAACCGTCCCTTACGTGTATTAATGATTTGTTTAATTACCTTGTGAAAACGTCCATAATTAACTAACCCAGCTACTTTAATAAAGTACTTCAGTATTTGATTTAAGAGTGATCTTAATGCAAGTTTAGCTCAGCTTACAAATACCACAATTAAACAAGGAAACATTGGTGCAAGCTAAAGAGACATTGCTTTGTCACTCGTCATCTTAAAATAAAAGTCGGCAAATTAATTGGGTAATAATCGTTATATGGACTTCGTCATTCTCAGTCTCACCTTCGATACTACCATTTGTGGCACATTTGTTGACCGAGTACTCCCAGCAAGGTCATTAGCTTGGTGACGTTCGGATCGAGTCTTTTTCCAGTAAATCTCAGGTTCGATTTTCTTTAAAGAAGCATTTTAAATATACAATTACTTATAATTTATTATCCCTTAAGGAAAAAAATAACCCATACCATTACCATATTACAATTTACATGTGCATGTTGATGGGGAAAGTGACTAAGTGATGATAATATATCGTCACAATTGACGAAAGGATGATGATGATCACCCAAATAATTCCTTTTATAAGTTGCATATATAACCATAACCATTAAAACAACGTTACAACTAACATGCTGAAATTGGCAGCGGCATGGACATGTGATGATGTCTTTTTGTCTTATAAAATCAGGAAATCAGATCCATCTAGTGCTATAATATAACCTATAGGCATCTTATATTTTTGAGAATTTGGGATAAATGGCACCTATGGAAGAAGAAAATTAACTTGGAGCACCTTTTTATAAATCTTAGCAAAATGGCACCAAAGGGGGATGAATTGACAAAAATACCCCCCTTATAAAGTTAATGTTTTATTCAGTTTTTTTTTTCGATTTTTTCCTGGTTTTTTTTTCAATTTTTTTTTGATTTTTTTGTAATTTTTTTTTTCAAAATCTTTTCAACTTTTTTTTCGGTTTCTTTTTTTCAATTTTTTTTCTTTTCGATTTCTTTTTTCGATTTTTCTTTTTCTTTTCGATTTCCTTTTTCGATTTCTTTTTTCGATTTTTGATAGATTTTTTCGATTCGATTTTTCGATTGATTTTTTCGATATTTCTTTTTTCGATTTTTTCGATTTCTTTTTTCGATTTTTTCTTTTTTCGATTTTTTCTTTTTCGATTTCTTTTTCTTTTCGATTTCAATTTTTTTCTTTTTCGATTTCTTTTTCTTTTCAATTTCAATTTTTTTTCTTTTTCTTTTCGATTTTTTTTTCTTTTTCTTTTTTCGATTTCTTTTTTCAAAAAAAAAATCGAAAAAAAAAACTGAAAAAATCGAAAAAAAGAAATCGAAATCGAAAAAAAAAATCGAAAAAATCGAAAAAAGAAATATCGAAAAATCGAAAAAAGAAATATCGAAAAAATCAATCGAAAAGAAAAAGAAAAAGAAAAAAAAAATTGAAAAAAAGAAACCGTAAAAAAAGTTGAAAAGATTTTGAAAAAAAAATTACAAAAAAACAAAAAAAAAATCAAAAAGAAATTGAAAAAAAAACCAGGAAAAAATCGAAAAAAAACTGAAAAAAATATTAAGTTTATAAGGGGGTATTTTTGTCAATTCATCCTCTTTTGTGCCATTTTACTAAAAATTGTAAAAAGGTGCTCCAAGTTAATTTTTTATCTCAAAAGTGCTAGTTTACCCAATTTCTCTATATTTTTTTATACTAATTTCTTGATAGAATTTGGAGTGCTTGAAAAGGCAACAACCCATTTCCATGAGTTGCAATTATTCATATGAATTGGGAAAATGTAATGTGCTCCTGTTATTCCAATAGTCATAGTAATAATTAATACTACTTGATATTGTCAAATGTTAGTAAGTGATCATAATGAAGATAGACAATCAATATATACAATATCATGTCTTTCCTACGTATAATACACATATTATATGACTAAGGAATAAATATGTGTAATGAAGTATTTGCATTAATTATATCGGTATACTTGTTCCAATTCAATAATGTATATTAGATCTTTTTTATATTTTACTCTATCAAAAAATGACCTATATACTCTACTGAGTTCAATGAGATTAGAATTTATTAGATATGTCGATGTGTATTCTAAAAATGCATACAAACATAGAATCGAAGTCTAATTTTTTAGGACAATAATAACTCTATTGACGTATATGATTAATTAAATGTTAATCGCAATACAAATTCAGCGTTACGAAAGATAACTATAGTAATTTATCTTGTAATAAGTAGAGTACAATGCAAGCATGATGAAACCATTAGTCCACACACTACCAAAAAGGACAATCGATTTGCAGAAATGAGAATGTCTATGAAATTAGAAGCTAACAAGAATAGGCGACACGATGATGGAGTCGATCCCGGAGGATCCCATTGTACAAAGCCATCTTATTTCCTGCCAATTCTTTCTTCCTTCCTCCAATTTTCGATGCTTCTTTTTCTACTATGCCACTATTATATAGTTGACTATTATTATTATTATTACTATTATTAATATTCATCCGATGATGCTTCCTCCTGTACTCTTCACTGTTACCTATTGGGTCCACCACATCTTCTGCAAAATGCACCTTCTTTTTCTTCTTTCTATCCTTCTTCACATCTATACATAATCACATGCATCAACTTAGCCTCTCATATTAATTTAAATTATTATTCTACTACTCAACAATAAATTATAGAAATGGGTTTTTGTTAATATATAGGAACAATCATTATTATTATATGCGTATTTTGGAATTAATTTGTTCAATATCAATAATATATAATTATATAAATGAATATTTATGATATCACGATGTCAGAATACCTGTAACACATTACTCTCCAACTTAGATTTTGACTAATAATATGAAAATTCTATAATAATTATATAAATAAATTATTACTTCAAAATATATATAAATATAAGTCAATTTAGCACCGTTGACTAGAATAATGTAACGCAAAATGAAATAATAATGAGAACAACCATAGTGCTAGAATATAAGTACTAATTAGCAAACATGAGTACACAATCGGATGTTTAAGTTGGTGGAGTATTATTTAGCGTGACTTGTACAGCGACCCAGGGTACGTTTAGTGCGTCGTGACAGGCCTTATTATTACCCAAAAAATAGCATGTTTCTAATGCATACCTGAGGAGAGGCAAGAGCGTGGGAGAGGCCGAGGAACAGAGTTGTCCAAGAATTGGTGGCGGGTTGACTTTTGGATGCCGAAAGCCAGCAGAATTACGGTGCCGGAAACTGCCATAGCGGTGGCGAAGAACATGCCATGAGAACTACAGCTTGTGGAGATTGAAGTCATTGAGGAGGAAGACAAATGCTGATTATCAAATTAAATCAAAGAGTAAGAGTACATGACTAATGATGATGATCAAGAAATGCTCCCCTCACCCCTTTTCAGCAATGGCAATATTGTAAACATTATACTTAAATTTTAATTTATAAGATGTCATATGGATGGATACTACTAATATATACTACGGTGTACATAGTGTGTGGATCAAATTGCAGATGATGATTTGGAAAGTAAAAGAAATCGGGTTCCTGATCTCATAAAGGGAGTACATATATATTATTGGTTGCTTAAAATTAAAGGTGATGAATTAAAGGTGATGAAATGAGTTAATCGAATAGTATAGTGGAAAATGTTATTGCTAGTGACCAGAAAGTCCTGGTTCGATACTCACTTCATCGCTAATTTACAGAAAAAGAAAAATTAAAGGTGATGAATGGATGTGTAACAATGATGAATTAATTATGTAACTCTTTTCATTATATGGTTATGATTATTATATATTTTGGTAAGATTATAATATGTGACTTTTCTATTTTATAAATTACTAATAAAAATCTAATAAGTATTATGATTTTATTTTAACAAAATTTGATATAAATGTTATAATAAAGTGTAATGGATGAGCAGGAGTTGGAATACATCAACATATTTTTTCTCTAGAAAATGCTGACAACCTACTTACGGTCGGCAATGAGGATTTAAAAATGTTAGTGGATGATGTCTCTCGACTGTACTTAAGTAATTTGCTTGTTGAATGAAGGAACTTTAACTATATAATAATAAACCATTATTGGTTCTTTTTTATTTGAATAATTAGAGAGTATAATCACTTGGAGATTTCGTTTATTAATCTATTGGGATGAAAAAAAGAAAGTCTTATGAAGAATACCTAACATTGCGTATCACCAACAAGTCAACAATTGAAGACCAAAATTTGGAGTGATAACTAAAATGGTAAAGTAATTGGGATGATCATCTATGTTTAATTGTGATCTTAGTCAATTATTTTATGTCGATCATTTATATTATATAAAATTAGTGTCAGTGACTTGTACATTTTAATTTTTAGAGGATAATTTAGTCATTTCACACCTGATTTTGTTAGAAAAAATTGAAATTAAATCTGAATATCTATTCCCAATTATCTCATAGTTTTTTATATTGTACTTTATTAGTTATTGTTAGGCTTATTGTTAATCCAATTTAGACACCAAAAAATAAAAACGACGTCAATTAAAAAGGGATGGAGAGAGTATTTTTTTTTGTTTTTGTAACTCAGCGATGAAGTGAGTTTCGAACCAAGACTTTCTTGTCACTACGAGAGACTTTTCCACTAGACTATTCGATTAACGGGATGGAGAGAGTATTAAATCAATAATTAGCTAGTTCTAATCAGCTGTTTCACTTTTGTGCAACACTCTCTATTAACACTTTCATTATTTGACTATTTTTTTCATCTGTCAACATATTGTCTTAACAAATAATCTTAATAACATTATTTATTACCACCTCGATAAAAGTTGGTTTTACTTTTATGACAATATTTGTAATTTTTAAATGGTAAAAGTTACTGATAGTCAAATATTTGCCACGAAAAAATATGAAGACAACTATTTTGAATTAAATTTATAATTAGTAATATATATTATCTCCATCCCAATTTATTTGTCCCAATTCCTTTTGCACAAAGTTTTAGAAAATTTTAAATTCATCTCACATTATAAATTTTCCCTCCAAAATTTTGAACTAAAACATACCCAATTTTGGAATTTCTAAAGGCTTAAATTCCGACAGGCCCCTGAACTTTGCTCATCTGGTCAATTTGGCCCCTGAACTTTGAAAATAGGTCTACTTGTCCCCTGAACTATCCTAACTGGTCATTTTGGTCATTTTCACCTTAAAATGAAGGGTAAAATAGGCATACAACAATAATAGGCATTACGAGTCAATTTATAATAGACAAAGTAATAAAAAAAATTAAAAAAATTAAAAAGTAACATAAAATTAATATTAAATTATTAAATAATAATAAACCCCCACCCACCCCACCCTAAAATCGTTCACCATTGGTAGAACCTGCACGAGAAGATGGAGGGGACGAGGGAAGGAAAAGGCGGTTGCCGGAGATGAGGGATGGGGGTTGGGGACGACGGGGGAGGGGGATTATTATTTTTATTTTTATTTTGTTTTTAATAATTTTATTTTCTTTTAAAAGAGCCTAATATATTTTTTTTAATTAAAAGTGACCTCAAAATGTCTATTATATACTAAATTCCTATTTTGTCCTCATGAAAAGTTAAAATTTGTTAATTTGCCCCTGAACAGTTATGAAAATGGCCAAAATGACCTGTTGTGAAAGTTCAGGGGGCAAGTAGACCTATTTTCAAAGTTCAGGGGCCAAATTGACCAGATGATCAAAGTTCAGGGGCCTGTCGGAATTTAAGCCATTTCTAAAAAAGGAAAAGTGGACAAACATTATGGGATGGAGGGAGTACCTATAACAACATTATTGAATAAGATATGTTGCTTAAAAATTCGAAAATAAAAATAAAAAATGTAATGAAGAATGTCGTACAAAATTGTAACAACAAATCCCCACTCATAATTAGCTCGATAATGAATTTGAAAAAAATGCTTAATTGTAAGTTGGATATTCTTATAGAATAATGAATTTTAATATAAACAACGGGTACACGCCTCTTGAATATCCAATGGCCGGGAATGTTGGATAGATAACCCTTACACAAGTCTACATTTTTCACTCTTCCGACACAACTGCAAGCCCTTGCCCGCAAGCAATCTATTTCTTGTAGTAATTTTTTGATAATTTAATTCATACTTTTCACAATTTTGCTCTAGCTTACACTCTTACAACCTCCGTTTATGATGGATTCTGCTACACCAATTACTCAGACAAGAACCATTTTCAAGAAACCTCAATTTTCAATCCTACAAAGGCCTAAATCTCAATTTTTGTCGATACCCATCTCAAGTTTTCCCCAAACTTTGAAGCTTTTTTCAAGAAAGCAACCATCTTTATCAAAAATGGTAGTGGTGGTAACTTCCTCTGCTACAACCCCAGCAGAGGCTGCACCAGAGAAGTCCAACAAGAGGTACCCTGGTGAGGCTAAGGGCTTTGTGGAGGAGATGAGGTTTGTAGCTATGAAATTGCATACTAAGGACCAAGCTAAGGAAGGTGAGAAGGAATCTCAAGCCAAGCCTCTGGCTAAATGGGAGCCTAGTGTTGAAGGGTACTTGAAATTCTTGGTGGATAGTAAATTGGTTTATGATATTCTTGAGGGGATTATGGATAAAGCAGCGTTCCCTGAATGTAAGCTGTCTAACTCTTGCTTACTACTACCTTCGATTCAATTTAGTTGAAAATTTCGTTCTTTCGTCTCAATTTTGTGCATCAATTAATTTTTATTTGTAACTGTAATAAATACTTGAAATTTTGTATCATTGGATTGGTCTATAAAATATATTCATGGAGTTGTTTTCTTGTAATTTTTCATAATATAACCAAAAGTAATTGATGTTTAAGTTTGATCAAATTGTTAGTATTGTAATTGAGTACATAATTTTAGAATTGGACTTTTGGGTTGTGATTGAATGTGGACGTTTGTTTCGTGTGGAGTTACATCAAGTGCCTTTTGTTGTTCAGCTTGTTACACTTATTGGCTCATGTTTTTAAGTTATGTATAGGCAGTATGATAAAGATGGCATTGCTATTTCACATTTTGCTTAATTGCATTTATCAATACATGAAGGACCAGAGGTTCAATTAATATCAATGTGCACCAACTTTCTTACTAATTGATGGCATAGTTTCCCCATGTTAGAATAAAAGCCGGTTTATAGTGCCCTTGCATCAAAGTTCTGAAGAGAAACAAAGAGGGTGTTCTGTGGAGGTTTGTTTCAGCATATAGAACATTGAATCTTTTTTGGTATTAGAAGGTACTGAACAAAACTAAGTCAAATGCCCCCATAGTTTCTTAAGGTTGTGGTCGTTTTTCATTTCTAAACCTGCTCCCGAATGTATACAGTTACATTTCTATTTAAATTAAGCTATTGTTCGGTTGTCTATGTGTGAGGTTCTGAAGTATAATTTAATACAAATTGGAATAATATGTTGTACTGAATTTTCGTTCAATTCCAATCATAGACCTCAAATGCTGTTAAAGCAGATAATGATATTGTACTGAGTTATTCTTTAGTTGTTTTATTTTCCGCTTAATATTATGCGGACCATATTAAGGTTTTGTTGTCTATGCTTTCTTGATTGTTGTCAATCCCCTGCTTCATTATCACTTCCCCTTATGAACTTCTGACAACACTTCTCTTTTATATGTTATGCTATCTTGTTATTCAGATGCTGAATTTAGGAATACGGGATTGGAAAGGTCTGAAAGCCTTGCCAAAGATTTGGAATGGTTCAAGGAACAAGGTCATACCATTCCAGAACCATCTTCTCCTGGTGTCAGCTATGCCAAATATCTTAAAGATTTGTCGGAAACCGATCCACCGGCATTCATATGTCATTTCTACAACACTTACTTCGCTCATACAGCTGGTGGTCGCATGATAGGGAGAAAGGTAAAGATCCCTTCTCATTTACCTCTTACATTTGTGCAAATTGTACAGGCTGATCCAGCACATGTGCTGTTATTATGTTAGAGTGCATGAACAATCAGCAATTCAAATGTGTAGAAAGAACCTGCTTTCTTTCTTATCATTTTTTTTAACACGATGCTTGTAAGATACCAATAATTTGTTCATTCTCAGGTTGCTCAAACGATATTGAATAACAAGGAGCTTGAATTTTACAAATGGGAAGGTGACCTCTCTCAACTTTTGCAGAATGTTAGAGACAAGATAAATCGAGTAGCCGAGGTATTTCCATTTCCTCGAAATCCTAGTTTGTATGCCACCATGTGCGTTAGCAATATGAAGAGGGGGGGAAATTGAGATGTGCACACCTATTTTGAATCTTCTTGACATTTCGATGTTGAAATTTTCAGGACTGGACCAGAGAGGAAAAGAACCATTGTCTCGAGGAAACTGAAAAATCGTTCAAGTTTTCTGGGGAGATACTTCGCCTTATATTGTCTTGATTCATTTATCAGGTTACAAACAATTGGGGAGTTAGGGGGTGTACAAGTCTTATCATATACTAATATTCAAGTTTAGTTCTTTCAAATATACTCCATCTTATTACTGTGTTTGTGTATAACATGTTTGTGAAGAGGTGTTCTGTTTGAATGAAATACTCATCTCTATTTTAGTTATCATATCACATTTAGAAAATTTCGATTTCACATATTTTCTTCATTTGTAGGACTTTGTTTTTGATGCGTTACCAATTAGCATTCATATTTGTGAATAGTTCAAAACTTGAAGTTCGAACGTCCCAACTCAATTCAACATGCGGTTAATGGCCGTAGCAATCACCTACGTTTGCTGAATGTTTTCAGTCAATCACATGTGTTTTAAAGTGTTCCGTTCCATCACCTATGTTTCAAAAGTTTCCAGTCCATCACACATTTCGTTAACGAATCATCAAATATGTTATGTGACTTGCATGTGACTTTTTGCAGGGGCATTTTAGTAATTTCACATTCTACTATGTTTGTTATCCATTCCATCACCTCATCTATGTTTGCTAAATGTTTTCAGTCAATTACATGTGTTTTAAAGTGTTCTATTTCATCACCTATGTTTTAAAATGAATCCTACTTGATCACGGTATATATAATTATATATTAAATGCAATTATATATTAAATTATACATTGGATAATACTAAGTATAATTGTGTTTATATATATTATGTATATTATGTATATAGATATAGTTATATATATTAAATATGATTAGATATTAAATATATATATTAAATATAATTATATTACAAATGACAAATATCAAATATATATGATATATATTATGTATGTAGTAAGTAACTATATCTATATAAATAAAAGAATATAAGTCGGACCATATATCAATTTAGAAATAAAATAGCATAAACACTATATAGCCTAATGTTTCCCCAAGCGTGAGATCATATATCATATATATTTATAGTTAATTTATATAATTATATGTATACATAATACATATCATATATATAAATATAATTATACTTAATATAGATACATATATATACATATATACATATATACATATATATAAACATAATTTTGATCTATATAATTATATTTAGTATATATAGTTATATTTCGTGGCTAACTGGTATTCATTTTGAAACATAAGTAATGGAATGAACAGTTTAAAATACAAGTGATTGACTGAAACATTTAGCAAACATATGTGAGGTGATGGAATGGATAGAAAACATACTAGCATGTCAAATTACTAAAATGCCTCCGGAAAAAGTCACATGACATGTTTAACGTTTTGTTAACGGAATGGGTGATGCACCGAAAACTTTTGGAATATAGGTGATGGAATGAAACCTTTTAAAACACATGTGATTGGAAACACTTAGCAAAAATAGGTGATTGCTGTTGTCATTAGCCCTTCAACATGTAGTAGTAGTAATTGTTTTTAACACTAATCAACCATATTGACTAGACTCATTTCTCACATAATATACTACTACTAGTTTTTATTGGTCAAATATACAAATACTCTGAAAATGTCATTCATCATTGTTATCTTTGCGCCAAACCATATAATTCCACTTTATTGGAGGATGAACTATTTCCTGACTTGTACAATTGGTCTCTCCTTTACATGGGTTGTAAAACGAAAAATCTGTTCTCGTGTGGGGACTTTTCTTAACGTGATCGAACTCTTAGAACATGCATTTTCAATACAAAATTGGATCTACATCGAATTTTATTTGTTGCAGCACTCAAATTAATCATCGGAAAATAGAAAAATGTGTTTGGTAGCCTAACAAATTTGGATACAGATTTACATATAAGGAGTCTGACTTTTTCCACATGTGTTTGTTTTTCTTTGATCCCAATTCTAGTATGAAGACGAGTGTTTGTCTTGTCTGAATGTTCTACCAAGACAAGTTCAAAAGTTAAAGAAAGTTAAATCAATCACCCAACAACCTAAAAGAATCAGTATTAAATCATAAATAGGAATATTAAACACAATGGTTATTAACTCATCAATAATCTATTTCAATCGTCCACCAACCTCAAAGCATCTTTTAAATTGAGATGCTTATTGTTTCCATACTCATTAGTCTTATCGTTATATATGGATCATCACACTGGCAGGCCATGCAAATCCGGATCGCGTCAAGAGTTTTGATTTTTACACTCGATTTATGATAACAACACCGGCTCTGTTACTTGTTTCGTTTTATTATTACCTTATTTTCATCGCAGTTCTTTGCACATATATACACAGACACACACTCTCAGCTTCACACAATCTTGCTCAAGAAATACATCCCCTTAGCTTGTAAATGGAGATTTTAGACAAATTCATAGCGATCAAGTACTACATTGATGGAACACCAAAAGAGTCCGATTTCGAACTAAAAAATTGTGTAATAAGTGTACCAACTGATTCCAATAAAGTTGTAGTGAAAAATCTTTACGTTTCAATTGATCCATACCAATTGAACCGTATGAAGACTCAGAGTTCATCTCAAAAGGCTTCAAGTTTCTCCTTAGGAATCATCCCTGGTCAGGTAATAATCTTTTAACTTAAATTGTAAATTTCGTTATTTGAACGTTGAAGTTGTTAATGTAATTTTTCAACTATATTGGCAGGAAATTGATACATATGGTGTCGGAAAAGTAGTCGCTTCTGGAAATCCTGAGTTTCAAAAGGATGACTTAGTTGCAGGGCTTCTCACATGGGGAGAATATACAGTGGTTGAAGAAGGTAGACTGCTAAACAAGCTTGATTCCATGGGACTTCCTTTATCTTACCATGTCGGAATCCTTGGTGAGTTTCATTTTAATCTCGATTTTCTTGAAAGGTCTACTACATTTTGTATGACACTTTATGTTGCACTTCATTAAGATTGTGACATGTGTTGTTTGCCTTTAAGAGTCCAAAATAAAACACGTGTCATCATATTACTGTAATATAATGTAAAGTGTCACACAAAAATGACTCGAGGACCTGGACTCTTTTCTGAAGGTCTCCCTCTCTGTATCTTCATAATTTTCACCATAACATGTAATTGTACACTATATATCTGCAGGGTTTAGTGGACTTACAGCATATGGAGGACTTTTTGAAGTATGTAAACCCAAGAAAGGCGAAAAAGTTTTTGTGTCAGCTGCTTCTGGATCAGTGGGACATTTGGTAGGACAGTATGCCAAGCTCCATGGATGCTACGTTGTTGGTAGTGCTGGAAGCCTAAAGAAAGCAAGTTTTTCTGATTCGAATATTTTGTTGCATGTTCCATTTCAATCGAATATTTAGTTCCTCACATTTCGTTAAGAATCCATGAGGATCCAGAACATCTTCTGTTATCTTCACCATCCATCTTGATATGCTAGTATCTCCTGACTCCGTCTCACTACGTTTTTCAAGTCTCAATTAGGTTTCTAAACTATTTTTTGTAAATTAATATTATTGGTCAGGAAGTTAATATAATAGAAAGAGGTTTACGGATTACTAATATATTTCAAACATAAACTCAAATATACAGGTACAAGTTCTCAAAGAGGAGCTTGGTTTTGATGACGCGTTCAATTATAAAGAAGAATCAGATCTTAAGGCAGCACTTGAAAGGTCAGGCATCATAAAACAGAACATATTATTTTTTCCAAAAAATATGTACGGTATCTGTTGTTGTCCATGTCATTCTAAATTCTGGTTCCCTCGCTATTTTAGATACTTTCCTGATGGGATTGACATATATTTTGACAACGTTGGATCTGAGATGCTAGAAGCTGCAGTTTCAAACATGAATGCGTTTGGTAGAGTTGCTGTTTGTGGTGTCATTTCTGAGTACACAAACACGACCAAACGAGCAGCTCCAAATATGTTGGATGTTGTGTATAAACGCATAACAATTCAAGGCTTCTTGGCTGCTGATCATATGAAAGTGTATGGTGATTTCCTTTCAACCACTGCAGACCATTTGAAAACTGGGCAAATGAAATCACTTGAAGATATCTCACATGGAGTGGAGAATATCCCTTCGGCATTTATAGGACTCTTCCGTGGGGATAATGTAGGCAAAATGATTGTCCAAATTGCTGAAGATTAAAACTAATAGCTTCACCTGTTCTCGATACACCGAGGAAGTATTCAATGAGTGTTTAACTTACAATTCAGAACAACCAAACTCTTGTTATTGATAAATTTCAATGCTTACCACTATCACTTTTGAGTTCACATAGTTAATAATGTTTATCATCTGTTGTTTCATTGTCTGATAAGTATTCGTAGTTCTTTCATCTGCCTGGGGAATAGGTAATCAGAAATGATAAAAATCAAATGGTAATCTTATAAAGCAACAGATAAAATTGATACAAATGAATTTATTTTTGGGGTGGTTACTCAAATGAGTTTCCCAACTACTAGATTTTCTCAAGTCTACAACTACAATATTCATCTCTAGTTTTCTGGACTTCTCTGCTTGTTCGGCGATAGCTGAACGTTTACGGCAAATGAAGAACAATGGAGATACATGCTCGCAGCAGAAATCAAAACTGGCAAAAGACCAAGTATTAACTAGAACATTTCAGCCATCTGCTTTTCTATCTGAACTGAATCATTAGCAATTAGGTCTTCTTTAGGCTTGTACCACACTGCACAAATCAGATATAGGCCAAAGTTGATAACCCCCAACACAGCTAGCATCCAGTAGAAGAGATCTAGTCTGCCGTAGTTTATCTTATCACCAAGCCATCCTTGTCCCCCATGAGTTGATGTCACCTTTGTGACAATAGAAACCAAGGCGCTACTGAAGAAGAAGCCAAGGGATAGTGTTGTCAAGAAAAGGCCCGTGCTCATCGTTTTCATGCTTTTAGGAGATTGGGTGATGAAGAAATCGAGCTGGCCTGTGTATGTAAAGGCTTCAGCAGAACCGATGAGTAAGAATTGTGGGATCAGGATAAACACAGTCAGGGGGAGAGTCTCTGTGTCGCGTCCCTCTGATTTAACCACTGATAGTCTTTTCTTTTCAGCTAAAGCTGCAACAGCCATACCTGCTGTTGATAGTACAAGTCCTATAGCTATTCTTTGAAGGCTGCTGAATCCTGCAATGAATCAAGGCAAATAAGATTATCTCAGATGTCCCAGGTAAGTTGGCTTTCTAAGGAAGATCTTCGCATCATAAGATTATACTTCACCAGTTCTTATTTGAATGACCTGAATTGACTTTTCCAGAATCTAAGAAAGTTGATCACCTAGCTTGAATTTTGAATCAATTTCCCTAATCTTGTTATTATGTTAAAAATCATGTCTAAGAAGTAACTCAGGACCTTGTAAACAAGTGACCTGGATAAATCTTCACCTGGTTTTCCTTTCCACTTCTTCCAAAATGGCATGATCAGGCGATCATAGACGGCCAAGGTGATCAGGATTGCTAGTACAAAGAAGACAGTGAGTGAGCCAGCTGGGATTTTGAATTTCCCCATTGATCTTCTCATGGTTGTTGCTTGTTCAACCGAGAAGGTTATCATTTGAGCATAGGTGGTCCAGAAAATGATAGTTGTAGCCCATATTGGAAGTAGTTTGATCATCATTTTCACCTCTTCGACTCTTGTTATTGAGCATAGCCTCCAACGATTTGGAGTATCAGAGCTTTTTTCGAAGTCCCCTTTCGAAACAATCGCTGCCTTGTCCAAGAACCTTAATAGCAAGGAACCCCAAAAGGAAGAAACAGTAAATTTTAGAAAGTTTGGAACATTCTCCCATTTCTGACACTGATTTGAAAGAGGGGTATTATACTAAATAGAACATTCATATTGAGAGCTAACCGGAATTGATCTGTGTGCTGGATTCTTGAACCTTCATCATCGTTTTCATACAACAACTCATCATCAGGAAGATCCATCGTTCTTTTCCGAAGGGAAGCCAAAACTACTTGAAGAATGTGAATTAATGGACTCCCTGAGCATTCTTTGTATCTATATCTTTTAGTTCCTGAAACAAATATCAAGATTGCTATAAACATAGACACAGAGCAGATTCCATAAGCCAAACTGCGGCTAACTCCATCTTGTATGTAAACTAGCACTGTCACTGCTGTTAAGGTTCCTATGCTTATAAAGAAAAAGAATCTGCTGAAGAAATAGGTCATTTGGGATCTCTCCTTGTCATCTCTCTCGTCAAATTGATCAGTTCCGAACCCTGAAACACTCGATTTAAGACCGCCTGTTCCTAGAGCAATCAGATATAAAGCAAAGTATAAAACTCCCATTTGGAACTCATTCGCTTGTTCACAATTAGCAGCATGAGCTCCACATTGTGGTGGCTTCAATTGGTGCAATTTAGTTGTTACTGATAACATGGCAGTGCCCTGTAAAAAGGAAACGAAACACAAACAATATTTAAGTTAAGATAGTAAATGTTTTCAGGGTCATGTCTAAATTGATTTTAGGACGAAATCTCATATATGGACACTCGATATAAAGTTCTGATAGTTAGTACCAGTGTTTGAACCACAGAAAAGATGGCTATGGTCCTATATCTTCCAAGAATGGCATCTGCAAGATAGCCTCCAAGCAAACAGAGGAAGAAAGATGTGCCCATAAAGTTTGTGACAATGTTGGCTGAAGTTGAACTAGGCAGATGCATGGTTCCCCCCAGGTAAGTCACTAGGTTCACTGCTATTCCCATTGTTGACAGCCTTTCAATTATTTCAATACCTAAACAACAATTTTAAGTGCCTAAAATCATTGTGATCTTGTAGTAATGCATGAGATAATTAGAGGCAACATGGAAAACCAATAAAACAAACCTAAGATAAGGGCAGCAGGCAGCCAACCACCAGTCCTGGACTTGTCAGCAGGACATCCCTTGTAGTCGATAGCATCAGCTACCGTCCCAAAACTCCCCTTACCTTCCTGTAATTACAACAAATAAATTTATGATCAATGTTTGTTCAACCTCGGACTATGTTTGCTCGATCTTTGATTAGTCGTCGGTGACCATAATAGAATGAAAAAGAGAGATGAAAACTACTAACCATAACGTCTTCCATTTTGTTAAAAGGTAAGCAGATGAGTATTGATGAAAAACTAGTAAGGTAGAAAGAAAAGTGTTACATGCAGAGCATAATAGTTGGTTTATACCATCTGACTGTATCTCTAGCTGTCTCTATTTAGGTGAAATGTGATGTTTACAAAGCAGTATATGCTCCAGTTGAGAGAATTCCTAAGCTTCCAAATTTGTTTTTACTCTTCAAGAAGGATTATACTTGGTATCAAAATGTTGTCAATTATACAGGGCTGTAATTTGGTTTCTATCAACATTTATTTGGCATCAAATATATAAAGTAATGGCCTCTATAGTAATTATAAAAAACTTGAAAATTTTATCACGTCTTTAGAGAATGAAATAATAAATCTGACTATAAGTGATTAAGTGCTACTTGGGTCAATTTTTTCTTATACCCAAAAACAACTATATATTTTTCAGTTCACTTGCCAAAGTTCATTTACTTTGCCGAATTTGATAGAGGCCGGTCTAGTTACTTTAATGATTTTTTTTAGGGTTAATAGTTTGAGACATCACTAGGGTTTAATAAAAATACTTAAATTATATCACTAGTGTTGTAAATTACACTCAATTTGATCACTTTGCTAAATGACAAAATCTGTTAGCTATTAGAGGGGTATTTTTTTCGTCCATATATAATCATTCTCAAACGTTAGTGATTTAACAGACTTTTTTTTTTAAAAGTTAATAATGTTTCAAATCATTAATTTTTGTTTTATCTTACTTAAACATCTTCACTTAACAACCTATAAATAAATAAACTAGGATATAATATACACTATTTTCCTTGTTGTAGATATCGATAATGACAATATAGTTATAATTTATAAATTGATTATAAAAAAAGAATAAAGAAACATTATAAAAAATTGAATTGAATAAATAATGTACATAAATATATCATACATATTATCAAAGTAAATCTTATTTTTACTGCTCTTATTTCCACGGCTCACATATGTTTGATATTCGTACTGAGCGTATGAAATTATTTTTTCAAAATGTTTCATGTATTCGGTAAATCGGCGGCATGCAAACAGGGGTGTCATGGTAATAGTGATGGTGGCAGTGAAATGTTGGAGATATGAGAAAGAAGAGGGTGGTAGAAGAGGATTGGAGAAGATGGGGTCAATTTTGATTATTCATGAGAGAGGGGTATGAAACCTAAAGAAAAAAGTGTGAAAGGGGACAAAAATTAAGAAAACTTGAAAGAGGGGGCATTCTTCCAAATTTCTCAATAAATCACAAACGCCTCTAAAACCCTAAACCCCTAATCCCAGCCTCATTTCGACACTCTCAACACTCGCCAAAATGAGCTTCACAAACGCCCTACGCAGAGCCGCTTCTCGCCTCACCCCTGCCGCCGTCCGTTCCTCCGGAATCCAAAGACACCACCAACACCGGAGCTTTTCCACTCTCTTCTCCGCCGCAGTACCACCTACCCGCCGCGGCGGCGTGTCTCAAAAGCTCTTCCGAAGCGCAGTCCCGTCGGCCTTCAATAGTTATTCAACTAGTTCAAAGTCTGATGAAACTCTTCTGAAGGTGATTGATGCTGAGCTCCAGTGTGCTCTAGACTCTGATGACTTTGATAAGGTAAAAAGCCTATCTTTTTGTCCTTTTTCATTTTTATTTTACTTTATGTAAAGAAAAGTTTATGCTTTATGAAATTTTAAGTTCATCCCGCCAGGTGAGAAGGTAAATGATTCACCTAGATTTACAATATTGGTGAACTTTTAGTTATATTTCACTTGATCACCTTGACAAATTTTAAAGCATATACCCAGATTCGTCTCAACTATCCTCACCTAGGTTCACCTTGATCCGAGAGGACCATTAGTTGTATGCTATGATGATATCAATCTTAGTTAGTTTGGCTTCTATAATGTTAGTCATATCTGGTATGTAGACAATTCAATAGTCCAGTTTTCAATTTTATGAGCTGACCTTTTGGCTTTCGAACTCATTTTTTTTTAATATGTTAGTATACTTTGTAGGTAAAAATTGTAATTTTTAACACGAAAGGACCATGTGATCTTAATATGATAAACTCTGATTCAAAGTAAAGTTGTTTGTGTCAATTAAGGTATGAAAGTTCATTTTGATCATTGAACAAAACAAACTTGATTATATTTGCCATCTATTCAGTTCTAATGAAATACATTCACTGTACCAACAAAAGTGGAAGTACATTCCAGAAAGCTTTCGAATTTAATCGAAATATCAAGTTTATATCGGATAATATCTACAGAATTTTGAGGATGAACATATAATTTACTGATTGAAGAAGCATACAAATTGTATCCTGCATGGATTCTGTCCCCTGTGCCTGATCTGTCATCATGCTTTTGCCTAGTCTGTGATCTGGCACGAAGAACATTGTAAATACGGTTAATTCGGCTACTAGGTTTCAATAGTCATTCTAAATTGCTTATTGCATTCTAGATGTGGTTTGTAATTATATGATGGACTTACAACTTTGTGACTTCTAGATATGTTCTGCAAGTCATGGATGATATCTTGGTATACATATGTTTTGTAGGTTGAGGATGTTCCAGAGAATTTTCCTTTCAAAATTGAAGATGAACCTGGGCAACAAACTGTGACACTCACAAGGGAATACCAAGGTGAAAGCATCACTGTTGTTGTTCACATGCCTGACCTTATTACAGGTGAGGAGGACGAGAATGACAATGACGATGACACCGAAACATCGAATCAGTCACAACTGCCTTTGGTTGTGAGAGTTTCCAAGCATAATGGCCCTTGCTTGGAGTTTGGCGTTACTGCTTATCCCGATGAAATTTCAATTGACAACTTGTCAATTAAGGATCCCAAGGCTGGGGAGGATCAAATTGCATATGAAGGACCCGATTTTGGGTAAGTAGTAATTCATTTCTTCATCTGTTATCTTTGTTCCTCAATGATCTTCTATTCTCACTGATGCTTGAGTTTTTGCTTCCTCCTTCAACAGGGATTTGGATGAAAATCTACAGAAGGCTTTCCACAAGTATCTCGACATCAGGGGAATCAACCCCCGGGCTACCAATTTCTTGCACGAGTACATGATAAACAAAGACGGCAGAGAATACGTAGGGTGGTTGGAGAATGTCAAGAAGTTTGTTGAAGCTTAGAGTTGTGTAACTTCATCGTGGGAAATGTTGATCGATGGGGAGAGTCTCTAGCTAGATATTGAACTATTGAATTATACATCTTTGTATCCCCTTCAGTGGCATGATGTAATTTGAGGCTTTTTTTCATATTTGTAACTGTTATAATCTACCTCTTAGGCGCTTAACTCATGAGAATCAATAAATGGAGATCGAATCTTAGCCCTATTTTCTAAAACCAGACCTTGAATTTTCTTACAAATTCAAACGATTTGGACATTAATCGGAATATATAACTTCCTTAACATTCAAAATTGGAAAGTACAATGTTTCTAAAGTGTACCGTACTATTCATTTCCTTCGTGCACACCTTAATAATAAGTAGATATGATCACAAATAACTAGATAGGATCGTCACATGCAACATCGTAGTCTTTTAACCACTTCAATCCGGATTGATATCGTAGTCTTGTAACCACTTCAATCCGGTAGACCAATCGTGATTTTTACGATTATATTTGGACAATTACATGCAATAATAACAAAGAAATATACAATAATCTTAACAAGAAAACACTTTATTAAAAATCACACTATATATTAAGATTACAATCCACACAAACACAAACACACATACTGCAATTATCATAAAACTTTTTATTATTCAATCACCTTTTTTCTTTATTTTCATTTTCAGCCAGAGATCTGAACAGCTTTAGGCTGAGGTTTCTTGACCTCCTCTTTAGGAACAGTAACAGTCAGCACCCCATTCTCCATGCAAGCCTTCACCTCCTCCACCTTTGCATTTTCCGGCAACCTAAACCTCCTCATAAACTTCCCGGAGCTTCTCTCCACCCTATGCCACGTGTCATTCTTCTCCTCCTTCTCCCTCCTCCTCTCTCCGCTTATCTGCAGCACCCGCCCTTCTTCGACCTCCACCTTCACCTCCTCCTTCTTCAGCCCAGGAATGTCCGCTTTGAACACGTGGGCATCTTCCGTCTCCTTCCAGTCGACTCTGGTGGATGCTAGTTGGGAAGTCTCGTGGGCCAGAGTGGACCTAGCCGGAGAGGAGAGGGTGGTGGTGGAGGAGAAGGGGAAGTCGGCAAAGGGGTCCCATAGGTCGAGGGAGAAGGGGTCGAATACGTTGCTGCGTCGACCAGTGAAGAAGCTTGGAATCAGAGCCATTATGAAATAAATGAAAATGGAAGTTTATGATGATGATGAAAATATAGAATGTATGATGTTTAGAAGATGCTTTGAGTAATAATATTGAGGATGCTATTAGATGAGTTGTTTTTTGATTGATGGAAGAAACCAAGAATGGTGTATTTATAGGATGGACATGAGGGGGGGGGGGGTTACTGTGTTGTTGAGGATACAGAAGAAATGGAGAAGGCTCCCGAAGGAGGAGAAAGATGAAGGTGCTGCTGGAAAATTCTTCATGTTACTAAAGATGGAGGACAAATATGGACACGTGTCGAAACATGATTGGTTGATTGATATGCTTTACTTGATGTTGGCAATATAAATAAATAACTTGATGTTGGCAATATAAATAAATAAAGAAAAGAAGTAAGACTAGTATAGAAAAGGGGGTAATGATCGAGTAAGATCGAGAAGTTTACACATATTCGATCATGGTGAATCTTGGGTAATTTGCGTTATACATCCAAGTTCTTGCATTGCTTTTATTTTGATGATCGACTTTTGAAAATCGTGTTTAAATTGATTCTACAATCTAATTCGATATCTAACTTTCATGCTTTAATCAATTTGAAGGTAAACTTATTTAATTACAAAACGAATCATATACCAATATGTTAAGATTGCTCCAAATGAGCCCAAATTGTCATATGTGAAAGTCCCACATTGGAAATAAAGGAGAGAATTCATCACTTAATAAACTAGGGAGCAACTCCACTTATCACCAATTGGTTTTAAGATGGTGTCTCCTTGGGTTATGAAGTGTGCTCTCTCTCCTCATATGGGTGTGGCCAAGACCCGATTAATGCAATTCTTACACAATATCTGCCATGTCAAATTTTACATTAATGTGATTATTGTGAGTGTAATGTTTTTTTTTTAATAATTAAATATAGCTCTTGCTATCTTAATTTCGTATTCTCCATTTAGAAGCTTGTTTGGTGTCAAGATTTGAGACCTGTTGGGAATGTAATCTCATACCATACAATTGAAACCACTATTTCCAACGAGCGAAGTTCGAAACTAGCTCGGTTATTTCAAAACTTCAACAAGTTCAGGTTAATACAAAAATTAATTAACATTTACAAAGGAAAAAAAAGAATATTAACTTGAAATAGAGATTCACACTAATAAAAGTATTATTCATATAACAACAAGAAATTAAAATGATAAAATACCGAAACAAAGATCTTCACAACAAAGAGAGTAACTAGAGCCATTTCTTTCTCAACAATAGCAATATAATAGTCAAATAATCGAACTAACGAGCCTAGAAGCCATCCGATCCTCACCCGAGACAAGGAAGCCGCTTAGTTTAGTTCGACTCATTCTCATCTTTCACGTTCAACATCTTTATGTCCCTTACTAAACATCGCATATCACGAAATGAAGAACCATCTTTAGCAATAGCCCCCCTTGCCAATTGAGAAAGTTGTTTAGCAGATTCCTGAAACTCATCTTTCCTTGTTACCATAACTTGATTCACCATTCTCTTCACAACTTCCCTATCTAAAGATGAACCCTTCATATCCAACCCAACTTTCCAAACCTCACTAACAAGCCTACTACTTACTAATTGGTCAACATATTGAGGCCAACAAATCATTGTTCCAAAGTTGATGCCCATCCACTATGTGTCAAAAATCCACCAATTGAAGAATGAGCTAAAACTTCTTCTTGTGAAACCCATCCAACTATACATACCCTCCCTTTTTGTTCTTCTTTCAACAACTCAAAATGGTCTGAAATTTCCCCCTCTACAGAACCAGGCCTTATAGACCACAAGAATTTGACCTCACTACTTACTAAACCATCCCATAATTCCATGAACTCTTCTTTCTTGATCACAGAAAGGCTTCCAACACTAACATAAATCACAGATTTGGGTTCTTGTTCATCAAGCCACTTTAGCCAACCCATATCTTCTTCCCATAAACTATTCGAGCGAGTCGTTGGCCTTTTCACCACTCCAGCTTCATCAAGAATAGTGTTCTTGTAGTGTTGGTGAATTGGTCCAATGCAGTATATATTTGGGCAATGAGATTGTAGTAGGCTGAGAATTTGAGCATCTAAATCATCAAATGAGTTGAGTATTAGTCCATTTGCTCGACGGAGACGCTGAGTTTCTAGCAAAACTGCTTGCCAATTTTGATTGTTTGTGTAATCTCCTGGACCCAAGTATGGGAGATCACATACTCTTAGGATATTTTCCATGCCTTGTACACTAGTTACTAATCTGTTCAAATCAGATCCTGAAAGAAAGACATGACTAATCTCATCTTTTTTAATAAATTAAATAATATATGCATGATTAAATATTACCTTCATATCGAAATTCGCCAGCTTCAATAATATTTGGAATGCAAAAATAAATCCAAAGGCATGCAGGGTTAATTGTTGGGTAATGCAAAACTGGAATACAACAAACTATCTACTACAACACATGTGAAACTTGAACTGCATAGCTTTTCTCTCAAATAAGGCTCGGCCATGGCCTGCAATGCCACAATCATTTCTGAGAACTGTTCTGCCGACCGTGGATTGTCGCGAGGAAGACCGTCCGAGATTGTCTCGAAACTAAACCCCGAATATCGTTTGAGCAGAGATTCGTTGTTGGTACAACGGACGAGCCTTTCGTGGTTATACTCCGTGATGAGGAATGTAACATGTAAGCCTGAATGACAGAGCATTTCGGAAAGTTTGATCATGGTGTTTATTGCACTTTGGATTGGTAAAGGGAACACGAGGACATGAAAAACGGTACTGGTTCTTGATAGTGATACTTCTTTCATATCCATTTTTTGATGAATTTGGCAAAAGCTTTGATGCAACTTGACAACCCCTATCTCATTTAGATTCAGGACATCTATAATTAGATGAACTGTATGTTAAAGTCTTTTAATATTTTAACTCTCAACTGGAGAAGAAAAAAAATATAGGACAGCTATTAACTATATTTATCTATAACTTTATGGTAGTTTAGTGCTAATAAAATAGGTTGACAAGATTCTGAATTATCATAATCCTGGTTGCCTTTTTTTTTTTGGTAGTTGACATCACAATTTTGCAGAAAGAAACCAAGATTTGCAGATAGGGGGTGGCAAAATATAAATTTCATATTAACTCAAATACATAATTTATCAAGTTGAAAATATGAAATCTAAATTTGAATGCACTGTCCTCAAGGATCCTTCATAATCTTCAGCAAGGATAAAAACACTATAGAAAACTGAAGAAAACACATTGGCTCAGGAAGCAGGAATTTATTCTACACTATAAATATATATATATGCAAGGATAAAAACACTATAAATATATTTTGATAATATGTATGCAAGTCACATTTACTTGTGAACAAAAGAAAGACATATTCTACCTCCGAACAAGTTTACATTTTCATAGTATATAATAAGTGCAATTTGGTATGAGCTTCAATAACAGGTACTAGCTCAGGCCTTAAACTTTGGCATGGAAAGGAAATGCCGAGAAAGGCATCCAGGTCGATAGCGTTCCAAGATAGGAACCCTCATTTGTCATGCTCTGTCCATGGCCATTCTTTTGGGAAGCAGCACAATGAAATTCCATTCGACCACTGGTCTTATCTTGTCCCTTTCCAGAATTATAAAGACCACTTCTAATCCAAGCTATGTTATTCAAATCAGTGGTTACTGCAGCTAATTCATGACTTGAAAAGGGTGGTAGTTCTTCATAATCAACAAAATCAGGTCCAAGAATTGAACTTTGAGTAGCGCTCTTGTTGCATGATGCAGAACAACCATGACCACAATGTAAAGGGATTAGCGGCTCATCAGATTTACCTTCAAGGAAACTCACATTACCAAAGGCTGGGGTAGATGATTGGATGACAGACCCTGACATTGGGGAGGGAGATTCTGTGGCAGAGGTACTATAAATATTGAAGGCACCAATTTGGGCCACTGGTCGACATAGAGTAGGCAGGTTTGCTTCAGAACTGGCTAAACAATTAATTTCAGAACCAGCAGATGGATTCAGTCCAGAAGAAACATGGCACTTATTATGCATATTAGATTCTTTGTTTCCCTTTCCAGTGGTATCTACGTTTTTGTTGGATGCATCTCCTATCAAGTTCGGATGTCCATTTCCAGTAAGGTTCATACACCTACCTGATTCATTTTCTGAAACCCTCAAGTCCACACCCTCCAAGGACTTGCATGAACTTGCATCTCCATGAGAAGACGTTTTAGCAGAAGAATCATTTGTCCTGTCAATGCTGCTCCCATCTAAGACCTCTTTTGATCTTGGCTTTAAGTGGTTGAGCTCAGGATACTTACGCTTTAGTCCAGAGTTCCAATGATTCTTAATTGCATTGTCAGTCCTACCTGGAAGAACTTTAGCAATACATGCCCATTTGTTTCCATGAATTGCATGTGCAGCCAATAGTATGCTGTCCTCTTCATCTGCAGCGAGAAGCATTTTACTATGATTTCATGGAGCAGAAAGCGCCTAAGTATGGTAGTTCATAAAACATTAAAACGAAAACTCAAAGAAAAGATGTCTAACTATATATTATCTCATTGAACATCTGTCCTGTCTAAAATATGTTATGGCCTATAAGGTAACTGAAAAAGAAAAAAAAATCAATCAAGCAAATTCAAACTCAAGTTGATGGTAATTAGAGAGGCGGTGAAATTTAGTAGTTGTTCGCTAGTTTGTAAGTTCAACCAGGTTAGGTTACAATAAATAAATTAACAACAATATTTTCAAGGGACACATAACAGAGTATATCTTCTCCTCCAAAGAGAACATGAACTTATCCATTCTACCAGCATGAATTCGATAATATCACATTCTATAAACATTCAACATTTTAGTTAAAGAACCAGAACCATTCTTGACCAACACGAGACAAAACACGATCAAAATTCAAAAGTTTATCCTTTTATCCGCAATCTAAATCAACAATTTTATTTGATATACAATGTCTACTCGAATTCAGTAACCGATCAATCAAAAAACCTAGAGCTACATAGCCTTATACCCAAAAAACCAACAAATAACAACTTTTATAATCCTAAACTCCATAGTTCCAAATCAAGCTTTAAGAAGCAAAACAACAATCATTAGTACCTCAATTTTCAAAAGATGTTCGTTTCATATGTCAAAATTGACAAACTCGTAAGCTTAATTGACATAAAACTTAAATTCTGTCAATTTTGAGTTGTCAAACCAACAAACTTCCTAACCTCAATTGAAACACATGGCCAGATATTAACCAACAGATTCTAATACGCTCAAATTCGAAATTTAAACATCAAAATTAAGCAACCTTCATCAGAAAAATGAAAAACCAACAATAAATATTAAAAATTGTACCAGTAAAAGGGTGATGTATAACGGAAGGATGAAGCTGATTACACCAACGAAGGCGGCAAGACTTCCCAGAACGACCAGGTATACCTCTCGCGATCATCCCCCAATTCCCAGCTCCAAATTGACCTACCAGCTCCCGAAGAACCTCGTCTTCCTTCTTTGTCCATGGACCCTTTAGTTTCCTTCCACCACTCGCACCACCTTGGAGGCCGCCGACCACCGTATCTCCACCATCAGTCGCCGATGTCTGTTCGGTATTGGCCACAATCGCCGAAGTGGAATTGGTCTGGTTTGGTTGCGCTGCTTCAGTCATGCTTTTTGGTTTATTTATTTTTTGATTTTCTTTTTAATTTGAATTTAAAGTTGGTTAATACTCGTACTACGGCGTGTAACTGAATAAAGAAGTGGAGAAGACGAGGAGTCTCGATTTTCGTACCAGGATTTTGGAGGGGGTTTACTTAAATGACTTACCAGTCCTTACCGAATTGGAATCATCTGTTATATTTTGTGCGTAAATCTCTATATATTTCGTGAAAGTGAAGATACGTATTTTTTCTTTTAAATTAATATTTAAAATAAATAAAATATGTGTCATAATTTAAATATGATATTTATATATACTATATATAAATATTAAGAATAAAAAAACTACATGACAATCTATTATTTTTTTCAATTAATAATTTATATATAAAAATAATAACTACCCACTAATTAACACTTCAATTTCACAATTAAAAAAAACGAGTATTTTCTTGCAACCTAACTTAATATGTGTTAGTAAAACCTAACTTCATATCTGGACCGTTGGATTAACATTAAATAGGTAATTATCAACATTAAATAGGTAGTTGAGTTTTATGCTATTTTTATGGATACTTGTATAGACAATTTTGCATTTTGGTTAGTAAAACCTTCCTCATTCAATCATCCTAATATTTATTCATAGTTAAATATTTTATTTACAATGTTCTTTAAAATATTTTATAATTTGTGAGATTCAATATCGATTATTGTTATGCATTAATAATTATGTTGCATCATAAAGCAATTCACACATGTTAAACTGTGCTCAAATAACTACTAACAATAATTGCCATAGAGAATGTAGTACTCCATGCCATTTGTTCTCCTCCTTACCAACTTTTTTAGCCCAACTATTAGCACATTTGAAATATTAGTAAACTAAGAGGGGAAATGATTATCATGCCCTTATTGAAACTTCCTTGGCAAATGGCATGTTCAAATTTTAAAATTTTGGTACGAGACGATTGAGATTTTTCATTTTGTGACTTTTCGTCTTTTTTAAATTATAAAATCGTAACACAAGTAAATTCCCAAGAATAATGGTTTTGTGGAGTCGTTCCAGGTTTCGTCATTGGCCATTCCTGATGCTTTCGTTCAAAATTTTGGAAACTATCCAATTCAAATGCATTGGATAACACTTACCAATTGAATATTACTGAAAAACACTACTTTGATCATGCTCCTCACGATAAAGATCATATAAGTAGAATTTATTAAGTACTTAAATTTTTTTGTTAACAAACAGACTTAATGAAATAAATACTGAATTAATTAATTTTAAGTACTTAATGGATTTAATAAACAGGCCCTTAGTTGATGACAATGATGATTTCCATCAATTTATTGCTAAGATATAATATATTGTTGTTGAATATACTCGTCCATGCAACTCGTTATTTTATACTTAAAAAATAAATATTAGCTCATCGCTAATTTACAAAAGAAAATATTAATAGAAACTAATTGATTATCAAAACTTTATCTAGTAAAGTGAAAATGTCACTTAAGATTAATTAAATGGATAACCTAGTTGATTATATTTCCAAATGTATATGCATATAATGCACCAATCATGGAGTATCTATTGCACATTTTAAAGTACAACTTTCGGAATGTAGGAATTCTATTACACTTTTTTCTAATAATATAATCAAAATGACATATATATACATTTGACTTAACGAGTAATAAAATACCAATTCAATTGGAAGAATGGTGTGGAAATTGGTATAATGGTAAGACACTCATTAAAAAAGATAATAGATCAAGATCAAGAATTCATTGATCGTTAAGATTTTCTTTTTTAAACAGAATAATAAAGTGGATGAATGATATTAAACTTTTAAATAAGATCATGTAGTTGTAATGTAATATAATACTTATAACACATCAATTGTGATATGGAATATAAAAAATAGTATTACAAGATGATTTGAATACCAAATCAAATACTATATATGTCCATCCCTAAATGATTTGTCATTTTGATTTTTGTGGTCAAATTTTAAAAGCTTTGATAAAAAAATTTCATTAAACGATAAGAAATAATATAGTCATGTGGAATCTTGTTTGAAATGTCAACTTTTTATAATTTTTCCGCATGTTCAATAAGAGATATTTATATTTTAAAATAGTGTTTTGTTAATCATGAAAGTTGAAATATATCAATGATTTAGGGATGAAAGGAGTATAATATATGATCGAGACTCGAGAATTAGAGGAAGTGAGAAACACAATGGAGTCTCTTTATATTAGAAGGATCCCACTTCCACTATCACAAATTCACAACGTAGCATTAGCATTTACCACCACACACTCCCACCTAGAGAGTCGAGATGTTAAGCAACTAAGGAGGCATCCAAAGGGATCGCATTGATCCATTAACATACAACTCAAAATTGTTGATATAATATACTTATTATTATTAATTATTTGAGTTTTAATATTTGATTATTGTATATATTATGTTGATGATGAAGTTGATTATTGGATCATGCTATCTCTTTGGATTCTTCCCTTGTTAGCTTCGTGTTGTTTTATTTCCAGGACCAAAAATATATATATATTGAAACAGATGAAGATTTAATATATACCAGGTAACTAACTCATCTGTCTAAGCTTTACATATAATAGCTTCATCTCAGGTGAAGTACTAATAAATACTTTTCTTGTTCTACCACTACTTTTTTTATCTAACACTTATATATTAACGAGTTTTAGGTTTAGATTGTTTTAAATCGATTTATTAATAAAATAATTGATTATGCCGAATTAGATTAAGACAAGATAATAATGTTCATTGTCTAATCTATATATGCATTATTTTGATATAATCAATAATGAACTCAAAACAATTACTAATCCTTATGTCTTCAGACTTGATGTTTAAATCTCTCACGATATATATATATAGTCTCCTGTTTTAGTATTTTTCATCCTTACTGCTGCCTAAAACAGTTTGTTAAAGATTTATGAGTTTTTATCCTAAATCAATAATAATAAGTGAAGTATTCATATATACCTTGATATGATATTATGTACTTTTAGCAATATTCTTTTATCAAATAATTAATATATAACATTGTGTGCGTGTGTGTGTTTAATTCGCCTGTATTAATATTGTTTATTCGATATTATTGAATTGGCTTGTTTTGTTTTCATGGTATTTAGGCTAATTAGGCGCGGATTATGTTCTTCATGTCCAAAATGCTTAAGCACAAATAATTAAACCATTAATGCTTATATTGAGTTTCAAACTCAAAAAATTAAAAGAAAGTATTAATAATAATAATATGTGTCATATAACTCAAATATAATTTACTATTATTTGGATCGATAATCGAAATGGATGCCATAAAAGTAAGCTCCACGCAGGAACAAATATAACTCCATTTTAGGAATTTCAAATTATTATTATATAACCAAAAAGAGTGATTTTTTTATATAAATCAAAGCAAAATATTAATTTCTTCATAATCTTAGTTGCATCACAATCTCAAACTAAAAGTAATTACATGAGGGTGTATTAATGATTAATTCACGGATGTTTATATAATTAAAGGAGGGTATAACGATTATGTGAAAATGTTTCAATATATTCTTATTTTATGTTAAAATTCTAAAAGGTCATTTTTTTTGGATCGAAGAGAGTATATTTCAAGAATCAACTTATTATTATAACCTCATTTTTTACCAACTCACATGTTTAAGGTTGAAAGTATATATATATATATAGGAGTATTATTTGATAAAGCTAATGGTGGTATACATACATTAGGTTGAATGAGCAACAAGATGTGGATGCAACTCACGACGTTTTCATGTTGTCAATACGGAAATATATGTAGGGCATATAATGTTCCCCTCTTGGACGACACATATATATTTTTTCATTTGAATTGACGACACATAAACTATAACATACTATAGCAAAATTGATGTCCACTACTGTCAAAATAGAGGTTCTAATTTGTTAGTCATGCCTAGGGCTGTAAACGGACCGAACTATACCGAATGTAACTACGTTTGAGTTCGGTCCGCAGGAGCTCGAACTGTACCGAACTATTACGAACTATGCGAACAAGTTCGGTTCGGTTTGCAAAAATGTTCGATGCGATTGGACATTTGGGCGGATGAGAGGGAGATGACTCATGAGTAATGAGTAAGAAATCAAGAGATATGAAGTGGAAGTGATTTTTCAGGATTTTAGAGTATAAATAAGGAAAAATTCTCTATTGATATGCGAGCCGAACTAAATCGAACTGTTTGATTTTGAACCGAATACTGCGAGCCGGATCGAACCTTTTACGTTCGCTCACAGCCCTAGTCATGCCAAAGCTCGGCAGCTCGCCCATGTATATATTTTATTTTTATGAAATTGAGATTTTTACTTTTCATATATTATTAGTCCCGGACATAACTTAATTGATAGTAATTTTGGTTGCTATGGTGTCGCTAATATTAGTGTATTAGAAACACTAGTTGTTTGTGCAGAATCTAGCATATGCAAGTTCATTTATTATATTTCAAAATATAAATATCACATTCATTTTTACATGAATATATGATGGTAATATATTCTTTATGAATTTCAAAAATACATGCGCATGATGAAAATCAATGAATAAACATACAATTATAATTTATAATAGGTAATTATTTTACTCATGTTAACTAATCTTAATAATTTAATATGTAAGTAAAAGACCTTTGCAAATAATTTTTTAAAGATGAAAAATAAATGAAAATTGTTATTCATAAATAGAATATTACGAATAGATGCATTGGATACTCTCAATATAGGAACATAAGAGGAATACAACTTTTGATTTTATTTACACTATTTAATATGAGAAGTTATATACTCATGAAGGACACTTGTTTAAATTATATTTAAAGTCGAAACAACTAAATATAAGTAATTGTTTTAAATACATGTATCATAAAATGGACACATATATATAACATAAAAATTGTTCTCCTAAAAAATGCGTAAATTACCAAGGAACACGTAGAGATTTCCCATATATGTATCCAACTAGAACTGGCACTCATTAGCTTTATTACTCCAACCATTTTGGATACTGGAGTTATTTGAAGCAAACTCAAGGAACGCAACAAACGAAGAAGTTTCAACTACGATTTCTGCAAAATATAATGTTTTTACAAAATTTGATATAACATGCCTTACCTCAATCAAGAAGAGGAACAAATGATTCCACAAACATCATCTTCTGCAGATAAACTTAACTTCTACAAAGTCTCATCTAATTTGTGTCACTTTTGAGGAGTCGGGAGGCGTATATGCTAAAACAGAGCTACAGGATTGTCCTATCTATCACTGATATCACGGGTTCTCAATACAGATTCAATTACTTCAATCTTCTTGGTGTTCTCACTATTGACAAGTGCAAGTTTCCCCAGCGAGGACCTCAGTTTGGAGATTTCATCATCTGGGACCACATTCTTTGGCCTCTTCATGAGTTGCTGTTGGGGGGAACGTACATGCCGCTTTAGCCTGGCTTCCAAAGCTTCTTGAGAAGATTGCAAAGCATCCAACTCCATGCCCATAAATCTGTCTGAATTATTATTACAGAAAATAGTTTCATTAGCTAGTAGGAATTGATTGCAGACTACAAAAGAAACAGCCCAAATACAAAGGTTAGGTTGCATTATGTATGGCAAAAACTATTGATCATATTCAAATAATCATTGCAGATCCCATTATTTTTCTATTTTGGAAATATAACTAGCATGGATAAGAAACTCAAAAGTAAAAACCAAAATTGGTCTAAAGTTGTAGCCTGCAACGAATCGAGTATGCAAAGATATTTGAATTACCAAGTTCAGACTTAAAGTCTTTTTCTGCTTTTGACAGTGGTTTCTTGAGTGCTCCTGGCATATTTCTCAAATCATGCAAGCGCATTTCTAAGTTCCCATGGAATTGGCAAGCACGACCAAAGCGGTCTTCTATTTTTTCTTGGTTTTCTGCAACATTATAAAGCTTCTGTTCTACATTCCTTACACGAGAATGTAGGTCATTGATAATCTCCTTCAGGCGTGGTGCATGATGCTGAAGTTCAAAGTGAACCTGAAACCATAAATATATAACTCCAGTGAGGAACTGCCCTGAAAGGGAGTGTGAAACTTAAGTATATTTGCTGATGATTTAATATCAGCTGGGTCTTAATCCACTACATTGAAATGCTCATGCGACTTTATGCATATATGTACAGTTGTAGACAAATTTAGGGTCAGATGAACTAAGAATAGGAGATGACTTTATGCACATATGTACAGTTGCAGACAAATTTAAGGGCGGTATACTGGCATATACTGCAGAGTCCAGATCAAGCATTGGAGAATAATTAGAATACCCCACAATGGGATGACAATACCTTATGTGCATATTCCAGGTAGTTTTCATGGAAAAGCTTGAAATACTGATGAAGAGCTGACCGACCTTCAATTGAATCAGAAGCTACAGAGCGTAGATTTGCTAAAGACGGAGGCAGAAGGATTGGCTTAGGGCCACTAAGCAGATCTTTGCTAATAATAGTTGCATCTTCTCTGCCCTTCAACTCCTCTAAGCCATCAGAGTTACTCTCTTTGTAAAGAGAAACCAACGTGTTCCAAGTCTCCACCGCAAGCACTATACACTCATGAGAGGAAGCAAGTCCAACAATCCATGAGTCTCCAAACGAGTCTGACAAAGCTAGAAAGCCACAGAGACCAGGGGATGAAGATATTTCTCCTGGGGGAGCACTAAGAACTGGGCTCACCGTAGGACTTCTCATCTTATCATCCTTGCCTGTGGACTGATTGGTGAAAGGGAGAAAATGCAGAACTATCGAATCTATACCTCCATTATGAAGGCAGTATATTCTTTCAGGAATAAGTGGGTCGACAAACATCGTAATTAGAGTTTCACTCTTGTTGGGAAGAGCTAAATCTATGATAGCCAACCTCAGTAGAAGGGGTGGCTGTGCCATCCAAACAGTATACTCTGGCGGCTGATTCAGCTTTAACATGGACATATTATTGGAAACTGATTCACAAATCATAGCAACACCAGTGACATGGTTATGTAAATCAACAGAAAGACGGGGTCGACTGCTAAAGTTCCAGACAGGCTGTATTTCATCAGTTAATGCATCTATCTGTAACTGCCCACCACTCCATGCAGTGATCAAAATCGTATCTTTGCTAATTATATCATAGAGAAAACTGACTGCACGGCCCTCACATGGTGCGGCCTTGATTTCATCATCTGGACCTTCAGAAAGGCATAATTTGCGCAGTGGTCCCTACAAAATATCCATTTGTAAGATGCCATAAGCACGGAGACTATGTTTGTTAAGAAAGATTATTCACTTTAGATATTAGACAAATAAGACAAAATATCAAATACAAAAAAAAGATAGACAAGGTACCCTTGAGATAGAACTTACTGTTCTCAAGAAAAAGAGTCACGTAAGATATAAATGGTTTGGGTCTGGATTGGGTTTTTAATCATGATAGTTAAGCAAGATGCTAAAGCCGGATATTTGGGGTACTTATATTCATTCAGTACATTAAAATGCACCCAATTCGGTCCTCAGGTACAGAAAATATAGCACATAAACTGTACCCAGACTAATGGTATAAAGAATTTGTGAATTATGGGTACGACATAAAGAAGGTAGCCCAGTATCAGGCTTAAGCACTGTGGTCAAACATCATTTTTAAGCACCTGAACTGAACTCGAAAGACTAAATGGCAAAACTGGTGAGCAAATAGTTCAACGTTAAGCTAGAAAGACCAGCCCATTCACTATAATAGTTACAGATTAAGCAGATCACGTAATTTAATAAACAAAACATTGGATTAGAACCTGCAATGAAATGGCTGAATCAAGCAAAACATATGGTTGAGCTTTCAGTGCCAACGGATGTTCAGATTCTTCTGCTTGCTTAGCTAGTTCAGGAAATGTTGCTTCTAACCAAGATATTGCTAGGCTAGAATTACTGACAGCCTCGGGATGATGAGCGTTCAAGCCACATACTTGAGCATCACTATAAATTTCTAACAATGACTCCCATTTGTACACACTGTTTCATATGCATCAGTCAATAAGTCACTTTGGAAATACAAACAAGGTTTATATTATGTAATGAAATAAAGACTTCAATCCAAATACTGGAGCATCACTAAAGTTTCAAGATAATTATTGTTTCACATAAATCAGAAATTACATACTGAAGCATCACTAAAGTTTCCACGTAATTACTGTTTCACAAATCAGGAAATTTCTGTTTCAAAACATACCATACACATGATATGCAAAACTGCAAATAAATACATATATGATACCATTTAAGCATTAACGGTTCCAGCTCACTTAAAATGAATTTGTAATATCCATATAAACTTCCAAATTATATAGTATATAAATAGATAAGAAGTCCCCTGTTTAAGAGCATGAAAAATGCACTATGAACAATCCAAGCTTTGACAAGCTCAGTGCTGCTACCTAGAAAATGAGTGTTTGCCTTTAAGACAATCCTGAAACGACTTCAGATTTTAACTAACGTCATCTTTGGTTTGGTTGAAAGAACATGGGATGAAGGAAAACATTTGTTAATTTAATGAACGTTCCCGCAGCATTAGTTACATTATTGTTTTCATTTATGTCAATTTTCTGTCTCTCGCTTTCCATACACCATAACAGAAGACCTAAAGGTACAACAGTTAAAAAGAGAGGTAACTAACAGTAAGAGACAGATTCAAATTTAAAATAAAAAATGGTCGAACTTTAAAAAAGATAAGGATAGAGAAAATGCATCCATAGAGAAAACAAAAAGGGGCCAATTTGCGTGTGTGATATCAACAATAAGGATGTTAACTGTCATCTACGTACCTCCCAAAAGGCACAACAGGGCAGAGTATGTAAACTGAGCCGTCGCTAAATAAAAGAAAAACCTACATGTAAGAATCAAGATAGGAGTTGAGAATTGTATTCACATTAAGAATGATGTCACTACTCAAGCATCACATATCAAAGAATCCCAGGTTCATAGCAATATTCATATTTATCAATAGTTCAATTCAGACCCATAGCAATCCAAGCTGAAAAATGAACTTTTTATATTCATATTTATCAAGGTTCATAGCAACATTCATATTTATTAATAGTTCAATTCAGACCCATAGCAATCCAAGCTGAAAAATGAACTTTTCAGAACACTTCAGATGACATCATTAACTGAGATACTGCAATTTACTGGATTATCAACAAACACAAAATCAAACATGGTGCCGTGATCTGATTGTAACAGTAAAGTGAACAAAATACAATTCAAACAGTTCCAATATAATTATACATAGCCTAGAGGGAAAACCTGTAAAAATGCCAAAATAGTGTAATCTGAAAGAAAAAGTTGTGTTTATGATAATTAACAGAGTCAAGTAAGTAATACATGATAACATCCGGATAGAAAAATTAATATATATATAAATGCATTGAACTTACGCTGAACCTGTCCCACAGATGGTCGCCACCAAAAGAAAAACTAATGGGACAGATCGAACCAACTTTGTGTGAAGCACTCGGTTCAATGGGTTGTAAATAGTATTCCTGCTCAGGTTGATCAAAACCAGATGACAAATTAAATATCCTGCCAAAGATCAGTGGATGATATTAGAAACAAGATCAAAAGTCAAAACATCCACTTGGAATGCAAAAGAGTTATAGTTTACCATTTCCTTCAAATCTAATGAAAATAGCTGATTGTCGAAGTCAAAACACTATTGCATGGATAATTGGACACCTTGTTGGGTGTCGGAAAATATAAGACAAGGCGGAGGTAATACCTGAAAACTGAATCAGAAGACAGAATTCCAACGTGACTCTCACTGTAAGGATGCCAAGAGATATGTAGAGTACGAATAATGTTGTCTTTATTGAAATAGAGTTGTGACCCGATGGAGACGGTCCTGCAGGCAAATTAGACGAAGTATTAGACAGTAAGTACATGTTCCTATCAGTGTAGAAGCAAGTAATAGATATGTATGTAATTGGTTATCGAATAGTGCAAGAACATCCCAGGAGCAAGCAATACTATTAAAAATATTTATAAAGAAAGTGTTCTCGCTTTATATTGAATTATAATGCTTCGTGGCCGAGCAAAGACTAATTATATATTTGATAGTACGCAAATACACCGGAGGAAGAGGGCAATGCATGTAGAAGTATTAAAGGGAGTATAAGGACATCGATTATGTCTTACGCTACTGTATATCACAGATATCTGATTGAAGAGGCATCCCTTTCCAAGCTCATATTCACATCATATGAAAACCAGGAAAAGGAGGACATCTGAAATTTGTGGCTTAACTATGTTGACTTTAGTAAATTAGATATCACAGATATCTGATTGAATTGGCATCCTTGCCAAGCTCACATTCACATCATATGAAAATAGAAAAAGGAGGAGATCTCAAATTTGTGGTTCAACTATATTGATTTTAGTAAATTAGATATCACGAAGTTCAATTAAAGAATAATCTCAGAGGACTTCGGGATAGATTTATTATTCTGAATAGATGCATCAGGCAAACTCCTAGGCTGAGCTAGCCTAATTCTTAACATCCCAGTATAAATATATGTCATATAGTTTAGAATAAGATGATCAGCTTGATGACAGATAATATTTGAAATCAACAACTATGGACAAGAACAAGCTGATCATCTTGGCTGCTATAGAAAAATCTATCTATCATAATTTGGGCCAATGTAACTGATAATAAAATGTAGGTTTAAGACAAATGTAAAGACTGATAAGTGGATAGAGCACTATCTTCACAGTTAGTTATACCATAAAACATTTAAATTATACATTCATATGCTCAAGTATGCAGATATGTGCAATCAGGACCATACTCAGCTCGTACCTGCATATCATACTATTTTCTTTTGATGAAGAGCGCCCATACAGGTACATGACACACAGACCTTCCAAACCAGATAGAAGAAGAGCTGATCCATTTCTGTTTATGGATATCTTACATACATCAAATTTCAGCTGTGCATCGGCTTGCAATACCTAACAGTAAACACAACACAATTCATTGTTGATAACCACTGGCCACTAAATTCAAAGCAAGTAGGAATCAATTATTCATTCTGCGGTTACTTTTAATATTATACCAATTCTCACTGCTTAACTTCCCATTGCAACTAACATCAATTTCCAATGCAATGTAAGGGCAGGTTCAACACCAAGGCAGTTTACCACTTTAGTAATGTATGATATGTTTCATGCTCCAGTGAAGTTACTCAGCAATTCTTCTGTCTCAGTAAGTTTCCATTTGTCTTTTCTTTGTCAATTGGATTTTATTGACCTTTTTAAGTTCTTACAAATGTTCTAACATATGTTTTCCCCAGAGACTAGTAATGTCCAAACTTGTGAATATGTCAAGTCAAACCTCTCATTTTACCACTCGACTAACCCTTTTGGTCTGTTTCGAATTAGGGCGCATCTAGGTTAAAATTTTCAGCAAGAATCACCCATTTTCATTAACCCCCAAATTGTGGTGCAACGGAGGTGAATGATGTATTTAGTTATATTTCACCTTAGTTCACCTCGATTCACTTCAACTACTTTCAAGTTTCAAATTACCCTCACCTAAGTAAGGTTTATTCACAAACATAGGTTCACTCCAATCCAAGTAGACCATTTGGAGTTACATTATAAACTCCAAGTCCCGTTAATTCATAATTTTGGTGATTTGTCGACACTCACCTTCACCCACAAATATCATTTTAAACATACAAAGAAATATCACAACTTTCTAAAAATCAATCCTAACTATTAGCTTCAGCTCAAAAACAAAAAATATCTATTAAAACAAATTACAAGTATACAAACAAAAAAAGCTGAGAGGTTACCTTGGAAGGAGAAGCGGCGAGGATAGTATTGGAATCAGGTTCGCCCAACCTAACAGATATCCGATGAATGCATCCCTTTTCCGTATCCCAATAGTATAGCCGCGAAGCTCCATCCCACGCCAGAAGATTTGTCGGCATTTTGGTGGCGGAACGGGGAACACCTTCCTCTTTACCGTGTACGGAGGAGAAGACTGGGTGGTGCTGGAGTGGGACCCATTGGAGGTCTTCTTTGGGGGTCGAGGGAGGCGGCGACGCTGCAAGCTGACGGCTGTCCACGGCGGTTGAGCCGTGGGGTTCCGTTACACCGAAACCGAATTTCATGTGGTGTGTTGACTTCTGGTAGCTAACGTTGACTACAAGTGTGTGAGTTCTAATTTTGACCAGAAAGTTTGATGGGGTTTACGTTTTTTAAAATGGAAGACGTATGCGGGAAAACACCACACACCCAAATAATGTTTTTTCTTTAGAGTGAAATTATAATTTCTTTCCTAAATGTAATGTCCTTAAAATATTACTCCATCTGTCCCTAAAAGATTATCACATTTTGACTTTTGATAGTTAAACATTATAAAATTTGATCACAAATTCTCATCAAACGATAAGAAATAATATAGTCTTGTGGAATCTTTTTAGATTCGTCTCAATATATATTTTTGAAATATCAAATTTTTATCATTTTTTCGCATGTAGAATAATAGATATTTACATTTTAATTCTTATTTTGTTGACCATGAAAAGTCAAAATGTGACAATCATTTAGGGACGGAGGGAGTACATTTTACAAATAGATAAATAGCATCGACTATGTGATTAGAACATACTTCTAACGATTTTCAGGAGTTAAATTATTATTTTACTTCTATATAAAATTTCTTAAACTATACACTTACTTTTTACTTATTATTTCACTAATAATATTCGGAGGAGGATACTGGTTATATTGGAGATTATAAAAAACTTGGAGTTTGGAAGAAGAATGGATTGGTGTATTAGAGCATTTGCAACAAATTACTTAATTTTTCCCTTAGAAGTAGTTCTCTAAATCACTTTTTTTACTTTTGAAAAGTTGAATTAATTTGTAGTAAAAAATTTAAGTTTTTATTTTTCTACTAATCTCATCATAAAATGACTAAAAATGGTTCAAGAAAGAGAATGAGTGGAAAGCTTTGATTGTATAAAATGGCCTTAAGAGCACTCACACTAGATGGTCTAAAATAATCCTTAAAAATCTTCTCTATTTGGTACCTTTATTAATTTTGGGAAGGTGTTTCACTTTTCATCTTTTTCAAATGCCTTAGTTGAATCCCTATTTAATAAAAATAAAAGCAAAAAGCATTATATTTTATTGATACACCAATTATTATTCAAGTTGCTTTTTTGAAAAGAGAAGCACAAAGTGGATAATGTAGGAGAGATAAAGAGAAAAAGTAATTTGGGGTTTGGATGGGAGAGTGCAAAAGTTGGCACACCTAACTTCTCCTCTATTTATTTTGTGTGGGCCAACCCAATATGGGTAAAATGAAAATGTACCATTTTAACATATTTTAGTTCATCCTTCCTTATTATGGAGATAAAGTAACTTTTACACCATCTAGTGTGAGTGAAAACACTTGTACTAGCATCTTATATTTTCCCTTAACATGTATATAGAGAATAAAGCTTGTAAACACAATAAAAGTTCATTTTGAGATTTTTCATATTAAATGAGATTTATTATAAATTTTACACTCTTATATCCTATAACGTATATATAGAGATTCTCTCATAACTACTTCCTTATTTTTCCTCTTCTTCAAGGGACAAAACAAAATAAAGAATCTAATTTTTTATAAAAGCTGAAGAATAGCACTTAAATTTAATAATATGATATAAATATTAAATTAAAGATATTTTACAAATTATCTATGTGAATGCTCTAAAGCAATAAACGGGAACCACAATACACACCCAAATAATATTTTTTTAATTAACGAAATAACTATTTTACCCCTAGATGATTTTCATAAAACGGTATTTATCGATGCCTCTACTCTATTGTGGTGTAGATTCTCTTTCCCGCTAGTATACAATTTTGTTAGTTGTACAATTTCGATTGATTAAAAAAAAAAAGTCCTCAAAAAACATTAGAGCAAATGGCTTCATCGATCACTCATGTATGTTAAAAAACACTATTCGATCACCCTTGTATGACTTTGTATACTTTCGATCACTCATGTTAGGTATTATGTATATTTTTTGTCACTCACACATTTTTTTGGTACAACTATTTATTTTTTGAAATTTTTAACATTTTGGTAAGAGTATTTTAGTCATTCTCACATAATTTCTTTACTTCCATCAACTAACTTTCATTAACTTCTATTGCCCTCTGCATTTTTCATGACAATTATGAGATAATGACTAAAATATCCTTATCAAAATGTTAAAAAATTTGAAAATCTAAGAGTTGTACCAAAAAAATGTGTGAGTGACCAAAAATATACATAATACGCAACATGAGTGATCGAAAGTATACAAAGTCGTACTAACATGATCTACTAGTGTTTTTTAACAAATGTGAGTGATGGATGAAGCCATTTGCTCAAAACATTATTTTGTAGTGTGTTGGTGTGTTATTGTGTGTATAACAGATCAGGCAATAAACCTCAGCAATCTGTAATAAACAAAAACATGAGATCTCCCAAAATGCAAACCAGATGAAAAAAATGACATCCTACGCCACCGCTGTACGCCCCCCACCCCACCCCTCCCCACCCACCACCGACTCTGATTCCGACACCTCTCCGTCAAGCACCACCACCACCACCACCAACAACTTCTCCTCATCAATCTTCAAATCGTACCTAGATCACACAGGCCACGAAACGCCCAACCAACAAGATCTCATAAAAATCCAATCTTTTCTAACATCTTCTAAATCAAATGCTCTTTCTTGCATCATTTGTCTTGAACGAATTAAAACCACTGACCCCACTTGGTCCTGCTCAAATATATGCTTCTCTGTTTTTCACCTCATTTGTATTCAATCATGGGCACAGCAATCTTCCTCCCTAGCTGCCGCACGAGCCGCCACACGCGCTGTTACGGTTACGGATTCGTCTGTTTTATGGCATTGTCCAAAGTGTAGGACGGATTATACGAAGTCCCAGATCCCTAAGTATTATTATTGTTTTTGTGGTAAGGTCGAAAACCCGGAGAGTGATCCATGGGTTTTGCCGCATTCTTGTGGGGAGATTTGTGGGAGGAATCTGAGGCATAATTGCGGGCATTATTGTTTGTTGTTGTGTCACCCGGGGCCATGCCCCTCTTGCCCAAAATTGGTGAAGGCTAGGTGCTTTTGTGGGGGGTTAGAGGATGTTAAACGTTGCGGGTTTAAGGAGTTTTCGTGTGGTAATGTGTGTAGGAAGTCTTTAGCGTGTAACGTTCATCGTTGTAATGAGATTTGTCATGAGGGGGAGTGTCCACCTTGTCGCCAGAAAGGCGTGTTTAAGTGCCAATGTGGGAAGGTGGAGAAGGAAAGGGAGTGTTTTGAGAGGGTATTTAGGTGTGACAATCCTTGTGAGAAGTTGCTCAAGTGTGGGAGGCATGTATGTGAGAGAGGGTGCCATGAAGGAGAATGTGGTGGGTGTCCATTACAGGGGAAGAAAACTTGTCCTTGTGGAAAGACAGTGCATGAAGGAATGGCTTGTGATGTTACGGCACCATTGTGTGGTGCCACTTGTGATAAGACGTTAAGTTGTGGATTCCATAGGTGTCCAGAGAGATGCCATCGTGGGGTGTGCATAGACAACTGTAGGATTGTTGTTACAAAATCTTGTAGGTGTGGAAGTTTGAGGAAACAGGTAAATTTGTAGCTAAAACTTTCTCTTTGTAATTTGAATAAGTAACGAAGATGATACAGTAAACTTGATATAGGTTCCTTGTTACCAAGATTTGACTTGTGAGAGAAAGTGCCAGACCATTAGGGATTGTGGACGCCATGCTTGTAAACGTCGATGCTGTGATGGTGATTGCCCCCCATGTTCAGAGGTGTCTATGACTAGTCTGTTTTAGTTGCATAACACTATATTTGAGTATATGGTGTAGTATAATTTGTCGAATTCTCTACTCTGTAGATTTGTGATAGGAAGCTTCGGTGTAGGAATCACAAATGCCCTGCTCCATGTCACCGGTACATCCCTTTGCCATCCTTAGACTTTTGTATGAGCTAATCATCCTGTATTGGATTCTATGATGACCTGAATCTGATTGATCTATTCCAATTAATGAGTGGTCACCTTATTAAGTTATACTGTATTATCTTTGGTAGATGTTGTTTAGTTTGTTATAAATTTTTGTTTCGCCGCTAATTCTGAAACTTTTTTTCTAACTTAGATTCTAATGTCAAGCAACTAAGAAACAATAGCCTCACACAGGAAAAGTGATATGCGAAGAATGTACTGATGGTTTTCTTTCTTTGATTTCCTATCACACACTGAGCCACATTCTTAATAATTGCTGGTATTTCGTCGTCTTTTTACTTGCACAAGATGGTGGATTGGAGATTCACTGATCGAAATTGTTGACTTGTGTGAACTTTCCTATTCATTTGGTTTGTACTGTCACTTTCTTATTGACCTGCTGCAATGTTTTGATTTGACAGGGTAGAAAAGATTTAAACTTCTTGATATAATCTTTAAATTTTAAAATGAAATTATTTAATAGACATTCTATTTATTGCCTCTTATGTGATTCTATAGTCTAACTGCAAGAGATATAATGGTACATATACAAGTTCGATTCGCTATCTTTACTCATGGAAATATTTACTTTTTTTTTTTTATCGGGGGCCTTGGTCTAATTTTCATGTTGTTGGATGGGATTGACCCTATTCTTCAAATCATAACTTTAATGATTATTTGCTATTTGGCAGAGGTGCTTGTGCCCCATGTCCCGTGATGGTGATGATTTCATGCTTGTGTGGGGAGACACATTTTGAGGTGAGAGTTTATATTATTTTTGTTCATATAGAACTGAAAATTCAAAATCATCACACTTACATTTTATCTACTTTCTATAGATGGACTAGTCTTGGAACATATTTTTCCTACTAATTGGACTTTCTAGTATGCTTTAATTCATTTGTGAGTGTTTACTTTCTATGCACAGTAGAAATTTGTACATTTCCTCTATGAAAGACTTTCGAAATAATAATAAAAATTCATCCTCACATTGTCTATCTTTGTAATAAACTGATTGGCGGACTTTTTTTAAGGTTCCCTGTGGTACAGAAAAAGAACAGCTTCCTCCTAAATGTCGGAAGGCCTGCCAAATAAAACCTTTATGCAGGCATGCCATGACTTCCAAGGTTAAATGCTCGACTTGTTACAGCAAAAGTCTAATTTCTTTTCTTTCTCGTATTACTTTTTACCCAACAATGAGTGGATCCACTTAGATATTAGCCTTAAAGATGAATTACATAACCGAATTGGTTATCTTTTACAGGCACACAAGTGCCACTATGGACCTTGCCCTCCATGTAGGTTAATTTGTGACGAAGAATATTCTTGTGGTCATAAGTGCAAACTGAGGTTTGATTCATATTAAGATTTTTTAAGCTACCTCACTTTGCCCTCTGTTTGTTTATTTCCTTGTCATTTGCTACATATAGGTGCCATGGTCCTAGACCTCCTCCTCTACCAGAATTCACGTTAAAGCCAAAGAAAAAGAAGTTCAACCATCCAACTGAACCCACTCCAGGGACATCATGCCCTCCATGCCCAGAACTTGTGTGGAGGCCATGTCTTGGCAATCACATCGGAGCTGAGCGAATGGTTAGCTTGAATTTTGTGTTGGTGAAAATATATATATGTCTCCCTCTGTGTGTAGTACTTGTGTGTTAGAAAAGTTGGTTCTTAATTGTTTGGGTTTACCTAGACCTTTTTGCGAAGTTTTAATTGGATGTACTTTATACTTGTAGATGGTTTGTTCGAATAAGCCAGAATTCTCATGTGACAATTTATGTGGAAATCTTCTGCGCTGTGGCAATCATTATTGTACGAAAGTCTGCCATACTTTGAAAAGTTTATCTGCTGAACATGATGGGCTTGTTAACGGTGAATCCTGTGAAAAATGCAATCTTCCTTGTCAAAAGGTAACACATCCTAATTTTTACTCTCGGTGACCAATCATTCAATTATGTCTCCTCTTGAACTGAATCAATTGTATGGTGTCACTTGATATTCACATTTTTAAGAAGATGTTCTGCAAAATAGTATAGTTCTGTAAGTGAATCCCAAATATGATTCACTAGCAAGTGATAAAATGGAGTATTCGCGAGCCGAGAGATAGGTAGTTAAGCCCTCAGTGGCAAGATTAGACTTAGTTCGATAGTGCAGCTCACTTAAACAAATTTTAACCAACTGGAAATTGTATTGTGTGGTTGTCTCAATTAGGAGAGGAAGCCTGCATGTATACATTCTTGTCCATCGCGATGTCATCCTGGAGATTGCCCTCAATGCAAAACCCTTGTTAAGCGATCATGCCATTGTGGATCCATGGTTCATGTTTTTGAATGCATATATTACAACAGCTTATCTGAAGAGGATCAGTTGGCTGCCCGCTCTTGTAAAGGACCCTGCCATAGGTACCTCTTAATTTTTCTAGTTCTGCATATCGAATTTTTACTACATTTAACATGATGTTTTTACATTTCATGCGCACAAGTAGCATAAGGACATCAAAACTACTTTGACAGTTGGATATTTGTGTTCTTTCCCTTTACGTTTTTCTTTCAAGGAGTTTAAGTTCAATCTGGGAACAAGAAAAATGTAGAAAATCGTTGCTGGATGAGAGGAACAGTAAGGATACATAAAAATTGAAATGAGTTGCTTCAATCCTCAAAAGACAGTTGAGAGGAATGCAGTCAGGATTATTAAAGCCTGAAAATTCTATGAATATTTAAATTATGTAGGCTTTCTATTTTGGACACAGTGTAATTCAATTGTTTTTTACATGCTACTTTACTTGTTGACTATAATAGCTTATTCATGAAGGTGAAAATTGCTTAGGCCATCATTGATGTTCTTCTCTATTCTTTTTAGATACCATCTCTATTTTTTTAAATGATGTTCACTTCTTTCAAGATTTATTTTTTACCATCATTGTCATAACAATAATTCTAATAGAAAATATAATATTATTTCCTTAGATGTGTTTCTGTAAGTACTTCCATTGTTCTATTCTCTTATAATTTCTAGTAATATATCATAAATTATCCAACTACATATAGAGGCCTTACAGCTTATGAAATTGTTTGTTATCAAAGATCTCATTCAAGTATAATTTGTAATTTGCTGTGTGATTATGATTTCATTCATCATATGTATATCCACTGTAGGCTAAATATATTAGTTGGACTTGCAGAAAACTGCCCTTCTGTACACATCTATGCCCGGAGATTTGTCATCCTGGTCAATGTCCATCACCTGATAAGTGTGCCAAAAAGGTATGCTCTGGGTAATACGACATTATTCATTTTCCCAGTGGCTGAGTAACTTTCCACTGAAGTCCTAGATTAAGATTTATCTTCTTTTCATTATAGTTTAGTGACATACTGAATACTCCCTCCATCCCTAATTGATAGAGAGGTTTGACTTTGCACAAATTTTAATAATTTTTTTGAATTTATCTCTTAAGAACAATTTTCCCTCCACTAACCTCTCTCACAATTAGTCAAAGAAGGAACCAATTGTGGGATCTCTAAAAAAAGGAATACATCCCCATCAATTAGGGATGGAGGAAGTAACTTTTTTCTACGTGAAATTATATTAAAATTCAATTATTGAGTAGAGAGCTTACACGTAGCACTTGTCATGCAACTTCAACTTTGATTAATCATCGTGTCTTTATGTGAAGTTGTTCTCTTGCTTGTAGTTGAACTCATTTTTCACTATACTTATCTACTTGACGCCATGCTGAGTATAAGTAACTTGGGCTTTCAAGATTGTAGTCTGATTCGTTAAACATCACTCACTTTCTCGTTGGTTCTATTTATGCTCTTCTAAGTTGGCCTTGTTTCTTGTGGAACAAGGTTACTGTGCGCTGTTTGTGCCAAAACCTAAAGAAAGAGTGGATTTGTAAGGATGTGCAAGCAGCACACCGAGATACGGGTTGTGATCCCAAAGATGTATCGAAAAATCAATTTGGTCATGGACTCCTTCCTTGCAATGCGGACTGTAAGAGTAAACAGAAGGTTGCTGAGACAGAGTTGCAGCTCCGTAAATCTAAACCTTCAGAGGTAAACATTTTGTGTTTGTTATTAGGAACACTAATAATTTATTGGCATGTGAATAATGGCTGAAGTGCACATGAAGAGAGGTGAAAAGGTAGTAGGGTGGTGAGGTTACAGGAGGAAATATTAGAGAGCAACTCGTTTCTCTATTATAACAGAACTTCCCTCCTTGGTTGCATGAAAAGCAGAAGGGAATATCCCTTCAAAGTTAAATGCAAATGGATGGGCAGTGCCTCCTTTTTCCCTTTTCCACAAGTATATGGAGATCAGCTCCACCAACCAAAATAACCCCCCCCCCCCCCCCCCCCCCCCCACACCTGGGTTTAAAAAAGGAAAAAACTAAAGTTGTCTGTCTTACCTAATAAAACATACCTGTACTTAGAATTTACTCGATGCGGCTTTTCTGTGTGTGATTCTTTATTATACTCTCACCTTGCTTGTCTCAGGAAAAAGAACCAGAGACTGAAAACCATATCCCAAAACGTAGAAGACGACGCCAGCGAACACAAGAAGACAGAAAGATTTCTGTACTACATGTAAGTTTAATCGTATCAAGTGTAACAACTCACTTACGGCTCTCAATTTCTCCATTACAAACTGCTGATGAGTTTTTGTATGCGGCAGAAAATTTTTGCGTTCATGTGGCGACTACTCCTGCTGGTGGCCATAGCAATAGCGGTGCTCGGTCTATCATATGGTGGGTACAAAGGCCTTATGTGGCTTTCAGATTGGATGAATGAAGTTGAGGTTCAACGTCAACAAAAGCGATATTCCCGGGTTTGATGTTTTCTCCAAAATTTTGAAGTATATTAGTGAAAAAGGAGGCTTGTTGTATACAAAGTGGAATATATTTTCCTTCCGACATATAATTATAAGAATCTGATACATCAATATATGTAGAAACCACAGAGGTACTGTATGCATAGGTACAAGATAGTTTTGCGCTCAAATGAATAGGGTTGTTTTGATGTTGATAGGCAAGTTATTGAACCAAATCATCTAACAGACTCGGTAAGACTTGACTCGGTTTGTGTGCTTTAGGGCATTGTCTGTCTTTGAAATTCTGCCCCAAGTGAGAAATTAAATGCAGGTCAGGTTTGTTTATGTTGCAAATTTGAGTTGAGTCGAGTTTATTGCTTTGTTAACTTTTGAAACTTTTGAGTTTTATCTTCTGATAGAGCCTAGCGCTTCATTGCCACTTGCCACAAGCTCCTTTTGAATTTTGATGATATATTACTTGAATGAAACCAAATAGAGTATTATATAAATTGGGAATATATAAGTACAGTATAATATTTCCATTCTGATTTATGATGGGTCAAACTCGACCATTGGTATTGTCCAATGGTTGGTCAGATCGCTGTCTCTATGTCAATTTGTGATTATCCTTCACACTTTCTTACAAGTGCATCTGTCGAACATCTTAAACATGATCGTACCATCCCCAAACACTTCCCCCTATTTCGTCTTCATCGAAAGCATTGCATACTTTTTCTCGAATTACGTCATTAATTTTGAAGCGACTCCATGTATTATTCCCTCGAAACTAGATGATCGATTAGGGTGATAAGCTTCTGGTTGAGGTATGAGTGTAGAGTATCAACATCCATGAGTCGATGTCCAGCAGGATCTTACTTTAAGACGGATGAGATCTTGCGAGTCTTGACGTTATTGTTTCTTATTTCCCCACTTCAATAATGTGGCCCTGCTTGCACGTGCCCATTTTGGATTTTCCTATTAAAAAATGTGCCAACATTTCTTTTTGTTTATGGCATCTTTGTGTTCACATTGCGTGCCCATTTTGGATATAAATTTATAAAGAATAATGTCATTCTTTTTTTAAGGGGATCTTTGATTTTGTATACGAATAATTTATTACGATCATCAAACATCAATATAATTTGTAAATTCAAGGAAAGAGACGACTAACATCGAACTAGTGAGAGAAACCATCTCTCTAACCACTTTTCTTGTTAGCAAAAAGGTTTCAACCAGAGACCTCATCTAGAGGTTTCAACATCTTTGTCACTGGGACAAGATGCCTTGACAGAATAATGTCATTCTTAGTATTGTTATGAGTTGTTTCTTATTTCCTTGTTAGTGTAAAAACTCAAACGAAAACTTCATTCTGTATTACCTTAATCAATACCATCAACATGTTTGATAGATAAAAAAACTCATTGTAATAGGAATTGAGGGAGTAGTTAAAAGGTGTGTCCCTTATTAAGATACTAATAAATTAATTTTGATCGATGGTATCTTAACAACTAAAGAAGAAAGATTTGTTCCCTCACTATAATGTCTTCCAACTAGGAATCAAAACATGGAATATTAGTAGTGGTTGTCCAAGTGGACAATTTCAATCGAGACCTTTATGTGCTGTGAGTATTGAGTAGGCGCAGGTGTTAAGTTTGTTAATTAATAATGCTTGTGGGCCTTTGAGTAATTTAATAATTGGATTAATTCAAGTGTTAATGGTTTATAGGTACACAAGTTTTATCGTAAGTGTGAGACAAATGGAGTTTCATCATAGTGGAAAATGCTCATGTTAGTGACCAAAAGGTTAATGACAAGGCTCAATTGATAATAGTAGTAACAACATAAGAAAATATAGTTTATTTCCAAAGTGTGAAATCGTCACACTAACAACTCCTACGCACCTTATCTTGAAGTACACGAAGGAGGTAAAATATACTTTATTTTATTTCCACTATAGTCATCTGGAAGGTTTTTGAGACTCCCCTAATTGAGATTTTCCACGAGGTCCTTTAGTTCTAATGTAAGCTCTATATTCATCAAAAGACATAGATGGATACAATGGAGGATTCTCTGGAGAGACCAACTCTTTGAGTGGTTGTATTAATAAATCGCTCTTCGGATTGTAGAAGTATGCAAGCGATACCCTCTCCTTTGTTGAATTTACTATTACTCTGTGCTCAACACTTTTATATATTGCATTGCTCAACACCTGATATACATAAAATAATCATCACTAGATTAGCTTAAAAAGTTGAGAATAATAGTACTATTTATGATATGAATGCTATAATATTCATTATTTAATACATAAAATAAATAATCATTAGATAAGCTTAAAAAGTTGAGAATAATAGTACTATTTATGATATGAATGATATGATATTCATTATTCAATATTTATTTTGGAATGTAAACTTTTAACATGGTATTAGAGTCAATCTTGATTTAATAAGTCATGTTTAATCTCGTATATAGTAGACGGTTCCCTTGCCTCATCTACTGAATCTGAGGCGGATGAGTTACACGTAATGGAACTCTGAGATACACATTCTATATATATCGAAAATTGACATACTCTCTAATCAATATATACCATTAGATCTTGAGTCACTTCATCTATTTATTATAAATTTATTTGATAGTGAAATCTCAACTTAAGAAGTCATATAGCTTGCTTCCAATCATGGCAGATAACAGACAATGGATCTTTATTATTTTCAAGAACATAAAACGCACTATATTAGATCCAATTTTGAGTGGAAAAGTAATGGTAGATTATTATTCATGAATAATTTAAGTATAGGTGGTTTGACGAATCCTCAACATGAACGAATATTAATTAGTACCCCATTATATAATGACGCACGTTTTTTATTCCTATCATAAGAATAATAAAAAGTGAAGTTCTATCATCTACTCCTATGACACCTATCATGGGCCCATGTCTCCACAAGTTGTTACACTTCCCATATCCCCAAATATCACCCTTTATGAAAGTTGAAAATCAGACGATCATTTGGAAATATTATAAAGTACTAGTATAAACAAAGTTTGATATCATAGTATCATACTCCCTCCATCCTTTTTAATAGAATCGTTTTGATTTTTTTGGTCAAAGTTCGAAAGTTTTGACCGTAAATTTTATCAAGCGATAAGAAATAATATAGTCATATTGGATCTTGTTAGATTCCTCTCAATATATATTTTTGAAATATCAATTTATTATAATTTTTATACATGTAAAATTAAAAATATTTACGTTTTAAATCGTGTCTCGGAGACCGTGAAAAAGTAATGGGTCTTATAAAGAGGGATGGAGGTAGTAAATATTTGAAAAATTATTTGATGCCGATTTCTTCGATCTATTGAAACAATATTTACAATTTTTTCTTTGATCTAGAGTGCGTACAAGACACAAGCTATATGTAACATGTTCGACCAATAAGTTATGATGAGTATATATATGCATCTGTTTACCTGAATTTGGTCGCCAATATTAACGATGAATGCATGTGGAGCTGGTTTAACAGTAATCCAAGCATCGTTCTTGCGAACTTGGAGACCCGAAACGTTCTGATCAGGCAATAACATGGTTAACCCACCAGGGTCCGAATGAGAAGACAAGCCAAGGGTGAGGTCTGGTTGGGGACACTTTGGGTAAAAATTCACTCTTAGACATGTCCCAATATTGTTGTCCCCTCCAAATGCCTTTAAAAGACAATCCTCATCTAATCCTAGGTTCATGGCCATCATCTTCATTATTCTTCCACCCAATCTCACCAATTGGGCTGAGTATTCTTCAATCACATCCCTAAAATATAATCAAGTGTACATATTAGGTGATGTGATGGTCACATGCATGCATGTGGAAATAAATTATGAATTAATGGACATCAATTAAAATGTGAGGGTGTTCGTCATGTTCGTTGTCTAGCTACTAGAAGTTATAATAATCTTATCAACTTGTAAGCAAATATTCATACAACTATGATTAAGTATAAATATATTTATCACTAAAAAACAAATAATGATCATAAATAAAAGGACAAATAATGTATTTACTAAAAAGAACACATTGTACTAGAAAAATTTATCAGTACAACCAGAATTTAAGAAAACACAACCTCGTACTGAATAGATACAGAGATCCTGTCAGAATTTAAAATCTTAAGATACCAGAATAAATATTAAAAATGTCAGGACAACTATATAATTAAAAATATAACAAACAAACCTTTTAAAGGCTCGAGGGCTCATGCTCTATAAATCTCCAACTTTATGTTCTTAGATTAGTGAGCAAACATCTTTAAGTTAGATTATTTAATCTCTATATTATATTCGAAAGTTAAGCCTAGATAACATATATATTATTGCTAAAGGCTACTTATTATTAGATTATAAATATTGGTTGAGTATGTATATTATTAACACAAGTTTCATTGTATTAATCAATGAGCATGATGTAATATACATACCTGAGTGAAGGGGGCAGGGCAGGCCACTTGTTATGATCCTTTAAAGAAGGAGGAAGATAATGAAGATAATAGTAATCACTCCAATCAAGAACAGCACCCTTTACTACTCCCAATCTACTTCCATAACCTTCATAAGTCTTTGGTGAGTTTGCATAACTTTGCTTCACTTCCATGGGTTGATGAAAAAACTCCCTCCATACTTCCCTAGCACTATCCATCAATTCATGACTTACCCCATGGTTCACCACCTGGAAAAATCCCCACTCACGACACGCCTCCGATACTTGTTTCAGAATATCATCGCGAACATGGTCATGACTACCACTAATATCTCCGCTGATTGATCTCAGATCAATCAGCGGGATATTAACGTTGTCATGGTCGTTGAGGATAGTCTCTGATGATGGCCTCTCCATCGGAGGCTTAACGTATCGGTCCGGAATCTTGTTATCACAACTCTCGGACAAGGATTGGACACGAACTATAGGCTCAGGCCACTCGCACATCATTGTTAAGCAACTTCGGGTTTCCGAATTGGTTTTGTATGGTACGTTGAAACAAAAGGGAGCAAATTAAACAACAAATTTATAATATTTTGTGCTAGAAGGCCAAAATGAGAAAATATGGGGTGAATTAAAGACAAAGTTTATGTAATAATATATATAATAAGTATATAACTCTTAAGCAAATCATATAATCAATATGCTAAGTTATGATAATATATGATGAAGAGATGGAAATGGATGTTTTAATTTGTAGAGAAGAGAAACACACTATGCCCACAATCTTATCTGCATTAAAGAATCAACTATAGTAGTCTCGTGTCTACTATAGATTATTTTTCCTTTTTTATTTTTGTTTTTGTTTGTTTATTTATTATTACCGGAGTACTATTTATCATTTTTTTATTTTTTGTACTATATATATTTTAATTTATTTATTGGATTTTATAGTTTTGATATGTTGAAAAAATTTAAATTTTAAAAAAGAATATGAGAATAAATAGCATATATTTTAAACTTAAAATATGAAGTGCAAATCGATAAATTTGTTTTGTATATTTTTATTCAATTTGAAATTCATATAATAATTTGATAATAAAAATGACTATAAATATAAAGATGCTTGTTAGGATCTAGAAATGTTGATTTCAATTGTAAATAAAAAAGACACGTGAAGAAAATGGGATATTAAAATATTGTGGTTTTTCAAAGGAGGTAAACGCCAAGGCCGACAGTTGGAAAGACAAGAAAGTTTAAGAAGCACAAAAGTTAGATTAGGCCCACACACATTGAACACGAGCCTCATATAGTGATGAATATGAGCGACCTCTCGCCCATTTCAGCGCCGTAACCAACTTGGATTTATCTATACACCCCACCCCCACCTCCACCTCCACCTCGATGGTTCACCCCGTTCATTTGACGAAATTAGGATCAATTTTTTCTTTGATGCTTCACCCCGTTCATTTTGAAATTAGGATCAATTTTTTCTCATAGTGTATTAATAACGAAATACCTCTATTTATGTCTATGTCCCACCCCAACATTACTGTTGATATATTTAATCGTACATTTTGGTACGCCAAGGTGGAGTATTGGAGTATCATAATTTAATAGTCACCATGGTATGTGCGATTGTTTATTTTTATGTACCACTTGGTGTATTTTACACCTTTAATCTGCTTATAGTAATAATTATCTATGCATACATTATTTGATAACATTATAATTTAATTTAGCACCGCGAGTGCCTACCATATGTGGAAAATAACAACTCTAAATAATGAAAATAAAATATATTTGAGTTTGACCATATTCATCAACTTCAATCATATAGCTAAACTTATTTTAAGTTAATGATTATTAATAAACGAAAATTCTCAAAATAATACCCAAACATGCATTTATTTTACGCAATACAAAGCCAATTATTTTGTTATTATACGTGAACATAATAACAAAGTAAAGTAATTGTCAAATGGTCTTATTAGGTATGTTACTGTTATACTTTGGTCATCATAAGTGAGAATAATACGTAAATAATCGTTATAAGTGTGTATCGTATGTACAAGTGGTCCTTAAAACGGATTTCAATTTCTTTCTCTGTTAACATTAACTGATGTTTTAAATTTGTGGATAATATTCGCACATACGTTATACATTATTTACAAGAACTATTTGCTCATTGTTGTCATTAAGGACGTGCAACAGTCACCCACTTATTTGAGATCATTTTTTTTTAATTAATTAAAGTGTAACAAAGTGGTCGTATTGTCATATCATTATTGAACTTTATTGACGGCTCATGAGTTTAATTTTTTGTTAATAATATGTAACTCTATATTCTTGCTATTAACACAAATAATATTAGGCTTGAGCATATTTTCAAGAAGTCTCACATTCAATTTTTGCATAAAAATACGTTAATTGAGATTACATTTATAAAACAAAAGTTCATTTAAGCATGATTATTCGGTTAAAGAAAATAAAGCCTAAAATAAACTATATAATTCCCATGTGCTCCCCCGTCCCCTCTGGTCTCTGGTGATTATTATGATTTCGGAGTTGGACTTTTATTTAGCTGGATTTTAATTACTTTAATGGTTCTTCCTGGTACGGACTATATATTATCAGTTACAATAAGTTAAAATCCACATATTGTTTCTTGTGAAGTTTCGATTATTAAAACCACATACCAATGACCATTACGTATTATTCAACATTTCAACTAAACAAAGTCGTCTTGGTTACGTGGCATGATAGCTCCCTAGTAACAATAATAATACTTTTCAATGGTACATTTTGATTTTTATCGATCAAAAATATTACAAAATTTAACATTAAATTTTCATTAAACGATAAGAAATAATATAGTCTTATGTGATCTTATTAGGTTTGTCATAATATATATTTGAAATATCAACCTTTTACGATTTTTTGCATGTATAATATATAAGAAATATTTATGTTTTAAATCATATTTTATTAACCACAAAAAAGTCAAAATATACCGATCATTTAGCGATGGAGAAAGTACTTACTGTTGTTGTCAATCTAAAGAACTTTATTAGGATGCTGTAATAATAATAAGCCAAAGTGGAATAAACATATTTCTTATAATGATCAATCACATCCAATTGATATTAGATCGACATACATGTATATGTAAAATATATGATTCAATAATCCACTATCTTTACGTGTTTGATCAAAAGAGTAATTGTTAAGAAAAATAAGGAAATAGTGAATGCTACACATGCATATAAATATACATTAAATTAGAGTCACAATTGGTCATGTTTAGATGTAGATGTGGTATAAAGTATTCATCTCATCAAGTGGAACTCGAATATTTTGAGTTTGAAAAGCAGCTGCATTCTAGTTGGCAAGGCAAGTAGAGTAGTACGAATATTAAAAAAAAAACAGAATAATAGATTCATTCAGCTCCACTTGTGCAGTTGTGCTACTATTAAAGGCTTTACCATTCACACTCGGATGCCAATGTTACAGCTTGTTTTGGGTTCGATTCTACTCGAATAAATTGATCAGATTGAACTGAAATTTTACCGATTTGATTGAAATAAATGTTGAGAAGAAAATAAAATTGATAAAATGACCAGTTTCAATTTTATTCTTTCTATCCCTAAAGGATAGGGTTTTCTTACTGATGTGGACCCCACTTCACGAGGATATAGGTTTGCATATCTACAGCCCATTCCGTCTAGTGGACTTTGATCCAATTAGACGCGTATTGCAGACATGATCTGCATAAGAGCCCATGGGGCCAATAGGGTTTAAATCTCGCCCAATAGGAAGGAGACACGTGTCTCTTCTAGGGCGAGAATAGCGGAAGCATCTCACTATAAATACTGGGCTCATTTCCCCAGACAAGGTATGTGCTATTCACCCTAAACTACACTTTTCAAACACCGTTGACTGACTTGATCGTCGGAGTGTTTGTGGTCGTACCCCGACCACACTTTCAGGTCGATGCCGCCCAAGACACGTAATACTAGCAAGGCAACTTCTTCTCGTCCCCCTGTCCATAGAGGTACGCAGACAATGTCTCGTCAAGGGATACCGCTCGACGAACCTGCAAGAGATCTACGAGAACAATTGAGTAAAGGCAAGGGAGTCGTAGATGCTAGGGACGAAGGAGATCGAGGATCCCAGGACGCTCCAGACTTGAGGGACCAGTTAAATAGGGTTCGCCAGAGTAATCCATCCGCTCATTCTAGGGCTGCGCCCCGACCTTCAGGGGAAGAGATCCGCGAGGGAGTCGGGGAGTCTCAGATGTGCCGACGAGGCGATTCCCGTGGCAAATCATTGGCGCCGTCTGTGGGGAATAGAATAAATATGCCACACCGCTCGCACGCTCGAGCTCATAATGCAGACTCCCGCAACGAACCAGAGGCCTCCCTACTGGCTGGACTTAATATCGGGGAGGAAATCGACAGGGAGGTACGCCGTCGCGTACGCCTGGAATTAGAGGCACGTGATGCTGCCGCCAGGGAAAAAGTCCCCGTCATCAACATACCTCCAACACCACCCCCAGTTGTAATACCCCCCCCACCACCTGTGCAGCCAGCAGTGCCAGACCCGGTCATGGCCCAATTATTGCAAGAAATGGCTTTGCTTCGGCAGCAGGTCACGTCCATGTCAACGTCCCGTCCACAACCAGTGGTCGCTCACACCCAAATGCCTTTCTCTGACCGTTTGCAGGCCGTAGTGCCTCCCACTGGTTTTGTGCTACCGCAATTCACACAATATGACGGCACAACCGACCCTCAGAAACACCTAAAGGGGTTTCTGACCCAAATGACAATGGCCACCAACGAACCGGACTTGTTGGCTAAAGCTTTCGCCAATAGTCTTAAAGGCAAAGCGTTAGACTGGTATATGGAGCTCCCACCGAAATCCATTGACACATATGCCCAAACGGCCACCGTCTTCCTGGCCAAGTTCGGGGCCGCAATTAAAGAAACGGTGGATGAAAAAGTTCTGATGGAGATGCAGCAGGGTAAGAACGAGTCCCTGCGAGACTTCCACAAAAGATATAATGATGTCTTGCTCAACATCCCCAACTGCGACTCCAAGACTGCTTACATGGCTTTCTTCAGAGCACTTCAATACGGGCCCTTGAAGAAAAATTTGCTTTTTGAAAAGAATTTGTCCAAGGATGAATTGACGGCTAGAGTGCGACAATTCATCGATGTAGAGGAACTAAAGGCTCGTGAGAAAAAAGATATTAAAAAGGAGACCCGGGACTTCAACACCAAAAAGGAACGCCCGAAATCTCCCTCAAAATCTAAGGTCTTTGAGAGGCTGCAGCGGGACAGGGGGGCGTACTTTGCACCTCCTTATAAAAGAAAAACCTACTCTCCCCCTCCCAAACGCGACTCAGATCGCATGGGTCCGGGAACGAGTGAGTCAGAACCTGTACGGACGCCGTTGAATACCACAATCTCCAAAATTTTTGTTGCTATTGCTGATCAAAATCTACTCCCCAAACCAAAGCGTCTGAGTACGGCCCCGGCAAAACGCGACCGCAACAGATACTGTGATTACCACAGAGAGCACGGTCACGACACTGACGAGTGCAGGACACTCAAAGCTGAAATTGAACGATTGATCCAACGCGGACATCTCAAAGAATATACCCGAACAGGGGGCAATGGACGTGATCCTAACCCACCTGAGCGAAGAGATCGTTCACCACCTCCTGTGCGTCGACGGATTGAAACAATCTCTGGGGGCAGGGCAGGCGGAGGAGATTCACGCAATGCCCGTAAGAAGTATGCTCGGAGAGATATATTCTCAACCAATCAAGTCCAGGCCCCGTGTACGACCCCGATTGTGTTTGAAGACAAAGAGTTGGAGGGGATAGAGTTACCCCACGAAGATCCGTTAGTGATAATGCCCATCATAGCTAACGTTGAGGTGGAGCGCATGCTAGTTGATACAGGAAGCTCCGTGGACGTGCTGTACTTGCGTACTTTTGATGCGCTTCAGTTACCTAGGTCGCTCATACAACCTATACGAACGCCCCTCACGGGGTTCACAGGACATTCCATTTACCCTGTAGGAGAAGTAGACCTGGATGTTACGTTCGGAGATGGAAGAACCGTTTCAACAAGGAGGATATCTTTCACGGTGGTTAAGCTAGATGATCCTTCTTATAATGGGATTATTGGAAGACCCTCGCTGACGGAATTCCGAGCCATAGTCTCTCCAATACACTTGAAACTCAAATTCCCCACGCCAAATGGGATTGGAGAAATGGTGGGAAAACAGAAGCATGCTAGAAAATGCTATCTATCCTCAGTTCCTGCGGTTGAAGGAGTGCAAGAAGAAAGCGCACCCAAGTTCAAAAGAAACAAGGCTGAGCAACCGTTGAGCATCAACACCATACAGGAGCAGGAGGATAAGGTGCCTAAGGAATGGGAGAGTAGGGAGAAAGCCGTCCCGCATGAAGAGATAGAAAAAATCCCTTTTTCAGTCTCGGACAAGACCAAAACTTTTCAAATTGGCACGCGCCTGGAACGATATCACAGAACGGAGTTAATCCAGTTAATTCGTCAGTTCCAGGACGTGTTCGCTTGGAGTCCGGAGGATATGCCAGGGGTAGATCCACGAATCGCAACACACCATCTACACGTAGATCCAACGTATCGTCCTGTTAAACAAAAGAAGAGAAATTTCAGTGACGAAAAAAGTATGGCGATTCGCCAAGAAGTCACGACTCTATTGGAGGCACGGGCCATTAAAGAACTCCAATTTCCCCAATGGATCGCAAACGTGGTTTTGGTAAAAAAGCCCAACGGTAGCTGGCGAATGTGTACGGACTTCACCAATTTAAATAAGGCATGTCCCAAAGACTTTTACCCCTTACCTTGCTTAAACCGGTTAGTAGATGGAAGCGCGGAGTATGAGGTCTTCGATTTTATGGATGCATCAAGGGGCTACCACCAGATCAGCATGGCGGAGGAGGATGCACAGAAAACGGCCTTCATCACCGAGTACGGGCTATACTACTGGGCCGTTATGCCTTTCGGATTAAAAAACGCAGGAGCTACGTACCAACGAATGGTGAACAACATATTCTCCGACCAGATCGGACGTAATATGGAAATTTATGTTGATGACATGCTCGTCAAAAGCCGTAGTCGGGATGACCACTTGTCCAACCTACTGGAGACCTTCGTAAAACTGCGCAAGACGCAATTACGGATCAACCCGGACAAATGTTCGTTTGGAGTCATGTCTGGCAAGTTCTTAGGCTATATGATAAGTGAGAAAGGAATCGAGCCCAACCCGGACAAAATCCAGGCACTAATCGACATGAAGGAGCCAAAAACGTATAAGGATATTCAAAGATTAACGGGGTGTTTGGCCGCATTGAATAGGTTCATCTCTAAGTCAGGAGAACGGAATTTGCCCTTCTTCAAACTCCTGCGTAAGGCCAAGGATACGGGCGGAGTAATGGTGTGGAATGAAGAAAGCGCGAAAGCTTTTGCAGAACTGAAACAATACCTGGGGTCGCCCCCGTTGTTAACACATCCCGAGCCCTTCGAGATTCTGTTTCTATATTTAGCAGTATCTGACGAGGCGGTGAGTAGTGTCCTGGTCAAGGAAAAGGAGAAGGTACAAAAACCCATATACTATGTCAGCCATGTACTGAACGGACCGGAGGTCAGATATCCTATAATAGACAAGTTTGTGTTGGCTCTGATTGTTTCAGCCCGAAAGTTAAAAATTTACTTTGAGGCGCACCCTATATGCGTAGTCACGCACCAACCCATTCGAAAGGTCATTGCTAAGCCTGCTCTATCAGGAAGATTAACTGCATGGGCTATAGAGTTGAGTGAGTTTGATCTCTCATTCAAGGGACGAACTGGGGTACGTGCACAAGCTTTGGCAGATTTCGTGACCGAGTGTACCATGGTTCACGAAGAAACCCCAACCGCGCCACCGAAGGAGGAACCTTTTCGATGGGTAGTCTACGTAGATGGGGCCCGCAACAGTAAAGGCAGTGGCGCCGGAATCGTATTTAAAGGTCCCCACGGAGAGTATTTGGGATATGCCCTTCGCTTTGCATTCAAAGTAACCAACAACGAAGCGGAATACGAAGCCTTAATAGCAGGGATGCAATTAGCAGGAGAAATTGGGCTAAAAGAACTCCTGGTCAGGGCGGATTCCCAACTAATTATTAGTCAAGTTCAAAAGCAAGCGGAGGTGAAAAATGAGTCCTTAATTCAGTACAAGAAGGTGGTAGACGCGCTAATTGAAGGGTTCACCCGAGTCAAGTTTGAATATATACCTCGGGAAGAAAACGCTGAGGCGGACTATATGTCACAATTAGCTACGGTCCAGTACGCTGAGCTTCCAAAGGACGTACGGGTCGAAGTTAAAGAGCATCCTGCGTATGCTACCCAAGAGGTTGGAATGGTGCTTGACGAATCTCCCGACTGGCGGACCCCCATAGCTCGATACCTACTCCACGACGCACTCCCTGAAGACCCCATCTCGGCCTCAAAAGTGAAAAGCCGAAGTCTACGCTTTCACGTCGTCGGAGAAGAATTATACTGGAAGTCCTGGGACGGACCTCTGTTATACTGCGTAGGAGAAACAGATATCCCTCGTGTGTTAGCTGAAATTCACGAAGGGTGGTGCGGGAGTCACATTGGAGGAAAAGCGCTAGCCCTAAAAACAGCTCGTACCGGATATTATTGGCCCACAATGGTAAAGGACTCCAAGGACTATGTAAAGAAGTGCGAAGCCTGTCAAAAATACAGCAACGCTCCACAAATCCCAGCCACTATGATGACCCCCATTGTCAGCCCCATTCCCTTTGCCATGTGGGGAATCGACATAGTAGGAAAGCTGCCCCGAGCAGTAGGAAATATGGAATATATCTTAGTGGCGGTGGACTACTTCAGTAAGTGGGTAGAGGCTATCCCTTTGTCTAGGATTCGAAGTGAAGAAGTGGTTAAATTTCTATGGAAAAACATTGTAACGAGGTATGGTGTCCCACGAATTATAGTATCAGATAATGGTACCCAATTCGAAGGGAGACCCGTCCGGGAATTCTGCGAGAAGTACAACATTGAACAACGCTTCGCACCCGTATACTACCCTCAATCCAATGGACAGGTAGAAGTTATGAATCGGGTAATCCTGAACGGGATTCGCAAGAACATGGCCCAAGGAGAAATCACTGGGGGCACGTGGCTAGACGAGTTGCCAACAGTCTTATGGTCCATGCGTACCACCCCTTCCTTCACCACCAAAACGACTCCATTCAGTTTGGTTTATGGGGCCGAAGCCCTTATTCCCGCAGAAGTTGGTCTCCCTACGTATAGAATGAGAGGATTTGATGAAGAATTAAATATGGAGCGACTCAAAGACCGGATGTTGTTTATGGATGAAGCCAGAGACGAGGCCCTGTACCAAAACCAAGCCTTTAAACAAAGAATGACCAAGGCCTATAACAAACGAGTCAAGGGTCGTCAGTTTTCAACCGGCGACCTAGTCTTACGACTGTTCTCGGCTAGTCAACCTCAGCAAGTTAATAAGCTCAGTCCCAAATGGGAAGGTCCGTATCGCATCAGACGAGTTTTGGGGCCCGGGACTTATGAATTAGAAGACATCAACGGTACCCCCATACCAAGAACTTGGCATGTATCTAAATTACGGCCTTACTATGTTTAGACGCACTCATTGTCGTACATTTTTGGATATTTTATGCACTCGTTTCTCTTTGCTAATGCAATTTTCGATGCTTTGTGTATTTGTATGTATGGAGCCATACTTAACATTAAACGAAGCACACGCACACTTTCGTATATCATTATACGAAAAGCTAGCTTCTCATTTGTAGTTAACCGAAGCACAGGCGCACTTTCGTATTTCACTTTACGAAAAAGCTAGCTTCTCACACTACTTAACATTAAACGAAGCACACGCACACTTTCGTATATCATTATACGAAAAGCTAGCTTCTCATTTGTAGTTAAACGAAGCGCAGGCGCACTTTCGTATTTCACTTTACGAAAAAGCTAGCTTCTCACACTACTTAACATTAAACGAAGCACACGCACACTTTCGTATATCATTATACGAAAAGCTAGCTTCTCATTTGTAGATTAAACGAAGCGCAGGCGCACTTTCGTATTTCACTTTACGAAAAAGCTAGCTTCTCACACTACTTAACATTAAACGAAGCACACGCACACTTTCGTATATCATTATACGAAAAGCTAGCTTCTCATTTGTAGTTAACCGAAGCACAGGCGCACTTTCGTATTTCACTTTACGAAAAAGCTAGCTTCTCACACTACTTAACATTAAACGAAGCACACGCACACTTTCGTATATTATTATACGAAAAGCTAGCTTCTCACTCCTTAACATTAAACGAAGCGAACGCACACTTTCGTATATCATTATACGAAACGCTAGCTCCTCATTTATAGTTAAACGAAGCATAAGCGCACTTTCGTAGTACACTTTACGGAAAGCTATCTTCTCACACTATCTGCCAATGCATTCTTTCGTATTTAGTTATACTAAAAGCTAACTTATTACTTCGTGATACGTATTTACCACTCTATTCGCATTACCTTATCCTCCTACACTTGTCGGACGGAACCTCTGTTGTAAAAATATGCATCCATACTTTTACAAGGGGGCAAAGGGTGCGAATATGAGAAAAGCAGTACAAGAAGTGAATGCGTAAAGATGTACAATAATACGGAGAGATGTTCAAGTCAGAATATTACAAGACAAATTGTTTGAAAGGATAATAGGGTTACAAATTAATAGGGGGCAATCTAAGAGCGGTCCCGGGCAGCGTCAAACCAAGCTGGGTCCAAGTCATTCTGAACCTTGAAGTCTTCCAGCTTCTCGGCCAGGATAGGCAACTCCTCAGAATACGCCTCCACAAAGGAAGTCAGGCATTCAGCCATATCCACCCTCGCAGCGAACGTTACCTTATCACTATTTGCGAACTCCTCAACTGCAGATTGAATTAAACCCTGTTGATCTGCCTGGAGTTGAGCCAGAGCCGCTGACGCTTCAGTTGCCTCTGCCTGGGCTGCAGCAGTTACCCTCTCCGCTTCCTCCGCCCTTAACAAGGCCGCGTCACGTGCCTCCTGAGATTCTGTTATGCTCTGGGACCACGTACCCTGTTCAGACTGAAGCTTAGCAACTTCTACCTCCAGCTCCTCCACCCGGGCCCGGTACCTCCTGGCCTCCAGCACGGCCTCCTCGTGAAGCTTCACCTGCTCCCCTTCGTGCTCTAGCATCTTGTCCATTTGGTCCAAGGCCGCTGCGCATTCGTCGTCCTTCGTATGGAAGGCACGCTCCGCCAGACTGGATCGACGGGCCATGGCAAACACCCCGTGAGCAGCCTACGAGGGAGATGAAATATAAGATAAATCTCGGTTAGATGATTATAATAAAAGGGAAAGACGAGAAATATACGAGAAGTACCTTCATCAGCATATACATGACAGCCTCGCCTTGGGCCTCCGCATCCTTAGCTTCCACGAAGGGAGCAATCTCCGCAGGAGTTATCAAAGGTTGGATGGCTTGCATGGCTAGCTGAGGAGTATACGTGAAGGTAGATCGGTCGATCTCTATCCCCGCAGGACGGATAGTGTAGGGAGGACGGCTGAGACACAAGGAAGAAGGCAAAGGGGGAGGCTGAAAGGCGGGGTTCTTAAAACGTGACTTAAGCATGCGAGACTGCTCAGCTATACGCGATGGCGTATCAGAGGTTGAAGGTGAACGAGCAGCCTCAGCAGACGGAGCCCTAGAGGTAGAAGGCACAGTTGATTCCCCCCTTACATTCCTAGGAGCAGCTGGTATAACAGGAGAAGGAGTAGATTGGGGAGAAACGGAGGCTTGTATCGGTGGGGAAGGACGGACAACCGGGGAGATGGGTGGTACGTCTGTAGAAGAAGGTTTGGCAGTCTTCTTCTTCTTAAAGAGAGAAGGCCGCAGGATAGTTTGTACGGCTGGGCGCTTCTGGCTCCGAGACGAAGAGGCTTTGAGGGTAGAAGGCAGAAATGCTGAAGGAATAGTGGAGGGGTCGGTGACGGTGCGAGCCTTGACAGGGGCCGGGAACAAGGGAACACGATTCCCGGCCATTTCATCCAGCTCCACACGAGCCGGATCCTCCGTGGCGGTTGCTGCTGATAGGACGGCCACTGAAATAAATAACAAATTAGAAACACGAATAAGTAAAATAAAAAGAGAAGCAAAAGGGCCGAAGTATGGAAAGGTTGTTTATACCCCAGTCAGGCTCGGCGTCTTCAAACTCTTTTGACGGCACCAAGCCCGCCCGTATCAGTACGCCCTCTTCGACAAATAAAACCCATTGAAGGGGCGGGTTAAACTCCTTAATTATTTTAAGTCTAAAGGACGCGTCGACCGCTGATGTAGAGATATTCTCCAAGCGACCGATAGACTTACGGGCCACAGGTTTAAGGGGAATGTCCGTACTCATGCCACCCTTCAGCATAAACCAGCGATTGTGCCATCTCCTATCTTGTATTTTATTAGGGCGCATAAAGATGGCCGCCCCGGCGGGAGTAGTAGAAAAGGTCACTAAGCTATCTGCCTTATGTACAATGTTATAATTTTCTTTAAAAAGGGACACTGTTGGCTCTATACCTACGACTCGGCAAGCTACTTGGAAAGCAGTTAGCAGCAACCAAGAACCAGGGTGTATTTGGACGGGGGATATGGGTATGGAACGAAGGAGGTTCTCTACGAAGCGGGACATAGGCAGACGGAACCCTAATGTGAAATTCTCTATATACATAGGGGTCCACCCATCCTCATACGATTCCAGAGTCTCGTTATCGTGAGGAATTCGCATCTCGACAAAATCGGGGATGGAGAAATACTCCCGAAAGCCGGCTAAATGATGTTCCTCAATAATGGAGGGTAGCGAATGTCTTAGGTAAGTCGGACCGAGGGGGTTCTTACCTTTAGACTTTTTAGGAGCCACCTCCTCGTTGGGCCCCGAGCTGGAAACCTCGATTAATTGAAGCCTTCCACGAACTGTCACCGGTTCGTCACGAGCGACTTCCTGAAAAGAAGGGAACGTAAGGTGGGATCGAGCATTAAGAGGAACGAGAGTCAGGAATCTTACCTCACGAGACGGTTCAAGGGTTGGCTCAGTAGTTTCCGACGGAGCATCCACAATGTCCTCGTCGACATTGATCACGGGGGTATGAGATTCGTCGTTAGCCATTAAGGGAAGGTCTACATGAAAAATAAGGTGTCAGCGCGTCAGGAAAAACTCACACGCGTCAAAAGGGACAGGTGGCAGAAGAGGAAAAGTCTCTTTGATTTTCCCGCCCAAGAGATGAACAGTTGCCATGACTGTTCATCTTCCAGAAGGAAAACCGTTCATCAGAAACTACATTTTCCGATGGCCGGAAAATGGCCATAAATCCCATAATGGTCGGAAAAGGCCGGAAAAACATAAAAGAACACACATTTATCTACCAAAAACAAAGACTCATTGACCTATCTCCTACATTTCCCTAAACTATCAAATGCAATGGAGTAAAACCGATGTACTTCAAATCATCAGGCCAAAGAACCCCTATCCCAATTTTCAGTTTAGACATATACATGCTGTGAAAAAGAAACTGAAGAAGAGGTCACTTACCGGGGGTAAAGATGATGAAGATGATACAAGAAAATAAGAACACTTGCAGAGAGAATAAATTACTTAGGGAGAAGGTTTTGAGTAGGAAATGAGAAAGTGAATGAATGAAGAAGACACAGTACCTTTTATAGGGATATAATGGAGACGAAGCGGGCCTGGGATTCCATAAGGACACGCGTATACGTATTGACGGATGTCCCATAAAGAGGGATCCAGCTGTCTCTCGTACCAAGGATCCATTTCTCTATCGTCACCCGCAAACGAGACGTGGGAGGGATTCTCGAGAAATGGTGGGGGCAATGATGTGGACCCCACTTCACGGGTATATAGGTTTGCATATCTACAGCCCATTCCGTCTAGTGGACTTTGATCCAATTAGACGCGTATTGCAGACATGATCTGCATAAGAGCCCATGGGGCCAATAGGGTTTAAATCTCGCCCAATAGGAAGGAGACACGTGTCTCTTCTAGGGCGAGAATAGCGGAAGCATCTCACTATAAATACTGGGCTCATTTCCCCAGACAAGGTATGTGCTATTCACCCTAAACTACACTTTTCAAACACCGTTGACTGACTTGATCGTCGGAGTGTTTGTGGTCGTACCCCGACCACACTTTCAGGTCGATGCCGCCCAAGACACGTAATACTAGCAAGGCAACTTCTTCTCGTCCCCCTGTCCATAGAGGTACGCAGACAATGTCTCGTCAAGGGATACCGCTCGACGAACCTGCAAGAGATCTACGAGAACAATTGAGTAAAGGCAAGGGAGTCGTAGATGCTAGGGACGAAGGAGATCGAGGATCCCAGGACGCTCCAGACTTGAGGGACCAGTTAAATAGGGTTCGCCAGAGTAATCCATCCGCTCATTCTAGGGCTGCGCCCCGACCTTCAGGGGAAGAGATCCGCGAGGGAGTCGGGGAGTCTCAGATGTGCCGACGAGGCGATTCCCGTGGCAAATCACTTACCTTTTAAGGATGAAGAGAGTAATATAAACCTAATCGAAAATGTTCTAACCGAACAGAGTATATATACATTTCAAAAAAAAGATTTGTGCTTGTGATATTTTGAACTCCTTTGTATAGTTCTGAATTTTTACAAAGATTATTACACAATTTGTTTGATTAAATAATATCTTGCATTATATATTCCATTCCAAGTCCAAATCAATGGCAACCAAATAAATTAACTTATCTCTGATTTAGTTTCATTTCATTGTCAATAACTAGTGTTTGTAAGCAATTTGCTTATATTCATCAGTGGGTCTATAGTTATTACATTGACTTATTAGTTTAGAACATATTATAAATAATCTGTTATGACAGCGGAAGCGGGCCTATTCAAGTCACCATATTTAACATGATCGATATGATCTCACATGAATAAAAATATAAAAATCTATTTTATGTACCTATTTTACTCTCATACTATTCCAAATAAAATTCTGATCTGAGTCAAAATGGGCTTTGAAATCTACCAAGCCCAAGTCGGCATCGTGGCCTTCATATGGCCTCTAGGCTCTAACCTAGGATGCTCCCACCGTCCCACGACAGAGACTCATCGTGGTCTGCCCATCGTTGCCTCAGCCCACGACGCCTCCCACGGATGCAGTGCTAATAAACTGTGGATTTGAAGGCATATCTAACACGTAACGTACTTAACATGGATATATTTTAATTTGAAGTATTAATTTTTTGTTATTATTATAATGAACCCAAAAAACAGATCGGACCGAACCAGCTATCCATCCAACACTGACATCAATAAAATCGATTTAATCATAACTCTTTTTGAACGAAACAATTCCTATATTTTAGAACGCAATAAAATATTTACACAAAAGTTTAAAAAGATCGACCGAACTGAATAGAAAAACATCTATACCCATTATACGAATTAATATTGGTAGTTGATTGTTCGATTATACACATAACTCCTCGTGCTAACAATCAAACCCTGAAACACTAGTTATGAAATTAGCAAATACTAATAGACCTCTTCTTTCTAAAATAAAATAAATGAACATTACTGTTTTAGAATTGAAATGAGAGGGCAAACAGTTACAACAATCACCTATGTTTGCAAAATATTTTCAGTCCACCACCTATGTTTCAAAACGTCTTTGGCAATCACTTACATTTGAAACATGTTTCAGTACCATTACTTATTTTGTCAGTTGTTAATAAGATCATGTGAGAGGCACGTGACTTGTCAGTAAGGTTATTTCGATCATTTCATTTAATATATATTTTGGTTAAAAAATCAAAAGAAAAATATGAAATAATCCATGAATTCATAACTCACCCAACACGCGATTAACAAAAAATGAAACTTGCGAGACCAAGTAACATACATTTTGAAACATAAATAATTGACGGAAAATATCCAGCTTATTACTCCTTCAATTATTTCGTTCTTTTCAACTTTCCATTTTAATATTGCTATCTTTCTTTCAGTTTGCCCATTTTTTTCAAATATACTACTCTCTCCAATCCAAAACAAATGTATGTCCAATTTCTAGATATTTCAAAAATATCCAAAGAAAATGTCCTTTTACATAAACCAATGTACAATATACTATTTTTTCCTTTAATATCCCTATTTGCATAGAATAACTCAAAAAAAGTAATAATTGCATCATATAGTTAAGTGATAATTGAATTGTTAATGATTGTTTTATAGGGGCATAGATGGAAAGTGTGAATGTAATGATTGTTTCTTAATTTGTGTGAAATATCGAGAAAGACATTTGTTTTGGATTGGAGGGAGTACGGATTACCATTTATATGTTAAATTGGATAGTTACAAAAAGTCAAAGTGAAAATAGTCAGAGATAGTCAAGGGTAAAATAAAAAGGCTTAAAAATAACCAAAAGCATTTCTACCAAATTCAACATGAAATATAGTTTAAAAAAGGCTTATTTTCTTTTGGCCCCCTGAAGTATTGAGACGCTTTCAATTTGCCTCCTGAATGATTTATCTTTTCAATTTGCCCCCTGAACGATTTATCTTTTCAATTTACCCCCGAAACGTCAAATTTGTATTAAATTTCGTTTTGAATGAAGGGTGAACTTGGAATAACACACTCATTAATTTTTTTTGGACACTTTTTAATAATAGCAAAAGAATAATTTTTAAATTAACCCCTCCTTCCTCACACCCCCCTCCTCCCCCCCCTCCCCCCCACCAGTCCCAACACCCCCTCATGACCCACAAACCCGATCTCCCCCCCCCCCAAGTCAAACCAACCCCATAACCATTTTTCCACCTTTCTTGAATCTTCACCATGTCTCAGCTACACCCCCCCCCCCCCCCCCCGCGCTAACAGAGCCTCCCTTTTCATTCAACACAAAACTCATGCGTGATTTAATGGATGCCCACAATATTCAAGAAAGAGATTGGCTTTTCAATTTGATGATGCAAAGCAAGCTCTTTAATCCAAAAATGAAGGATAGGAAGGTCTTTTTGTCTCCTGACTATAACCAATCAATGGAACAGCAGAGGGAGATGACCATGAAGAGAGTTGACTATATATTGGATCATGGGGTTTTCAAGGGTAATCTAATGATCATATCGAATTTTCTATCGCCTTACTGGAACATTCATATTTTGGTGATTTGCAGGAAGACTACAATGATATAGTTGGAGGTTGGAATGCCAAACTGCTGCAGATCGGGGTAGGGGTGGGTGGGTGGGAGGGGGAAGGGGGGGTGCGTGGAGGGGTTGGGGGGTGGGGTGGGTGGGGTTGGGGTGTGTGGAAGAAGGAGGGGTTAATTTGAAAATTATAGTTTTGTTATTATTAAAAAGTGCCCAAGAAAATTAATGAGTGTGTTATTCCAAGTTTACCCTTCATTTAAAACGAAATTTAATACAAATTTGACGTTTCAGGGGGTAAATTGAAAAGATAAATCATTCAGGGGGCAAATTGAAAAATAAATTATTCGGAGGGCAAATTGAAAACGTCTCAATACTTCAGGGGGCCAAAAGAAAATAAGCCTTTAAAAAATTGAAAGATAATAATTTGCAGGGTGAATTGAAAAAGCCAAAACATTTCAAAACTATGTTAATTCATATTGACCCCTAGAACACTCGTTAACTTGTACCTTACCCCTTATTAATTTATAATTATATCTCCCCCTCAGTTTATTGCCTGACCAAATATTCCTCAATGGCCTCCTCCCCCTCCTCCTCCGCCGTGCCGGAAATCGACTACGACTACGAAGAAATCGACGACGAAGAAGACGAAGATGAGTATGAAGACGACGAGCTCGAAGAAGAAGTCCAATACGACAAAACGCAGAAGCTACTCAACCGTCTCGCAAATGAAACAGTCTCACTACGAGTGCACAACATAATCATCAAGGGGAACACCAAAACCAAGGACTCGGTAATCGAAATCGAGCTCGAAGTGCTCAAATCGGTTTCAACTATGCAGGACTTGATAGTCGCTGCTAGAAAAGTCCAAATTGCGCTTGAACGGTTGAATATATTCGATTCGGTTAGTGTTACGCTTGATTCGGGGCCCCCTGAGCTGCCGAGGACGAGTAATGTGGTTGTTGAGGTTGTGGAGGCGAAAAGCCCGATTACTGGCGACTTTGGAGTCTTCTCCAAGCCCGAGGTAGTTTATTATCACCTTAAATTCATTGAACTTCAGTTGACGTTTTCGTATTTATGTGTTAAGATTTGACCAATAATTAACTTTTAGTTATATATTAGAATATATGTTTGTAGACGAATCCAATGTTATCAAATTTGTATTTGATAAGAGTAAGTAACAAAAAGTAATTGAATGTCAGAGGTCGACGTTAGAAAAACAGAAAACATTAATTAAAATGAAGAATTGATAGTAGTATTACTGCATGTTTTCTCGTTGCTTTGACTTCTTTTAGTGTTTGAGTAGTTAATTATTAATAAGTGATGCTTAATGTGAGAATTTGGTTGAATTTTGGGCTGATTATGACCTTTATATGATAATTATTTTGATTCCTTTGGAATTTGGATGATTGCGTGTAATATAGTCACAGTCAATGAAGTAGTTTATGTTGCACTAACCTTAGTCCTTACTCTGTAGAAGTTGCATGTAATGAATTCATGATAGAAATGGCGATTATACAGAGTTAATTCAGGATAGAACACTTCATTTACCGAGATCCTGTTTGTCAGAGATTGTTTTTGCAGATACAAATGTGGATTATCCATGGAGTTATTTCAGGAATGAACAATAACGGTGTTATTTTTTGCAGTCTGGATTATTTTGGCTGGTAATGCATTGTGTTATGTCGTCCATTGACCATAATCAATCTCTTGCAATTAGCTTTCTAGTGTGTCACTAGAATAGGCTTTGGATTATATAGATTGAGATCTTATAACATTCTTGTACTGTACTTTTAAAGTGGTGAGACGTTGCTCGCCTTCGCTTATGCTATATATCCAACAAGACATAATATCAACTTTTTTTCATCTCACAAGTGCATTCATCCTCATGAACTAAATAACAAACATGTAACTGTTACCTTTTCAGCATAGGCATATAACTTGGCTCTTTAATGTTATTTTCCTTGGGAAAGCCTCGCGGAGTGTATCCATAATTTGCAATCGATGATTTATTTCATTTTCCATTGAGACATTGTTTTGTAGGCTAGATCCTGGTCAGTAGAAGGAGCACTAAAGTTTAGAAATTTGATTGGTTATGGGGATCTATGGGATGGTTCTTTAGCTTATGGATGGAACCAGTCTTCAGAAATCAGTGCAGGTGTGTCATTGCCACGATTAAAAGGATTAATAACGCCTGTGACTGCTCGAGTATCTCTGCTCTCCCAAGATTGGTTGAAATTATCTTCTTACAAGGAGCAAGCCTTAGGCCTATCACTTGGTTTATTATCATCTGAGAGGCATGACTTATCCTATAGTCTCTCCTGGCGTACTTTATCCGATCCATCACAAATGGCCTCTAGGACTGTAAGGAGGCAGCTTGGGCATAATTTAGTGTCTTCTTTGAAGCATACATTCAAGATCGACCGAAGAAATTCATCCCTACGGCCTACAAGTGGATATGCTTTTCTTTCTACTTCTCAAGTTGGTGGTTTCATACCTGATTACCGAAGCTTGCGCTTTCTTCGTCAGGTTTTTTTCTACTTTGCTCTTCAGATGTATATCTGTTGTCTATGCAGGATCCTTTGCATCTATGTTTTGAGTTTGAAGTACTTTTCAGGAGTTTGATTTTCGCTTTGCTCTTCCTTTGGGATTCTATCACGCTGCACTAAATTTTGGAATCTCTGCCGGTATTGTTTTTCCATGGGGAAGTGGATTTTCAAATATGGTTTCATATCTACCAGAGAGATTCTTCTTGGGAGGGAATTCTTCACCCATTTGCTCTCTGGGGGGACCAACATCAGTATTGGGGTTTAAGCCTAGGGGTTTAGGTCCAGCTGAGCCCAGAAGAACAATTAGAGAGAATTCCCAAAGCGGAAGTTCTAGTTCAACTCATGAGATGGATTCTGTAGGAGGAGATCTTGCTGTAACTGCATTTGCAGATCTATCATTTGACCTTCCTTTGAAATTGTTGAGAGACTCTGGAATTCATGGCCATGCTTTTGCTTGCGCTGGAAGCCTGAACAAATTAACGGAGAATGCATACCGGGATCTCTCTTTTAAAAAATTTCGAGAATCTTTTAGAAGTTCGGCAGGAATTGGAATCATTCTGCCTACCAAGTTATTTCGTATGGAGGTGAGCCCTTTTGATGTTTCCTTGTTAGAATGTGCTAGTGATGAGTGATGACTGAGGTAGTGCAAACTATAAGAGTAGGTAGACTGAAAGTCTGCAGTATTACCTGTTGAATTGCACAGCATAAATAGTCTCCTGAATTAAAATTTGCTGCCTTAAAATATTTGCAATCGCGATGAAGAAGTATGATCCCTAGTTGTCATAGACATCTATTCATTGGTTATTAGTTTAAAAAACAAGTACATTGGCGATCCAAGTGTGCTTGGAGATCTCGTTTTGTATATTTGGTTAGGAAAGGTTAAGCTTGTTTCAAAACAAGTCAGTTTAAGATATTTGGACCATATGGTGCCTACTGGTGACCAAAAGTAGTGTCGATATCAGGCAAGACTGTGAAATTGGGGTCTAATCTAGAGAGCACGTAGTTACACTTCATACCAAAGTGGTCAGAGAAATAATTAAGGTAAGCAATGGATGGTAACTGTTTTATCATATAATAACGGCGTTCTAAGAAAGCTAAAAGTTAGTTGGCATGGTGTAGAAGGTAGGCACTCATGTCTAATGTAAGGTCAACCATTCAAGTCCCACGGTTTGGTTGTGTGCGTGGGGGGGGGGGGATCCTATTCAGTTGCAGCTGTTAGAAATAGGGTATAGCTCCACCGAACTTGTAAGTATAGTTCTCTACATTATGATGGTATCTGACATGGCATATTATAAATATAGCAAACTTTTGGATCTTGTACAAGATTAATAACTGTTCTACTTTTTCTTGTGCGTAATCTTTTTTATGTGTTTTCTTATTAGGTCAATTACTGCTATATACTGAAACAACAAGAAAATGATCGAGGGAAGACTGGCCTTCAGTTTAGCTTCTCTTCACCGTGGTAAGGAAGTACCGCCACAGTTCGTTATACACTCTCTTGGTACCAAAAAAATACAATGTTCAAGGGAGGAAAAGAAAAGGCAGCATCTCTTCGATTGTTCAAGCAACACCCATATGATACTCTTATATTTCGTACTTGGCTGACTAGATATAAAATCAGTGTCTCAAAATCTTTGGGAGTTCTTTTTCTGCTCCATTGCACAATAAATAAGATGAAGTTTTGTATCATGGGTTGTACACTGGCTTAAATTGGTTGAGGAAGTATTCTAGAGATTGTCTCAACCACGCTCGCAGCCTCCGAGGTGCTGTTGCTTCATATTTTCTGGTCCAACAATATGGATATATATTAGTGAATCAACCTACGTTCATGCAAAACGTCTCTGTTTAATCTTGCTTTGCAGCATACTTTCAGTCTCAAAACTTTTTTAAGCATTCTGGCCATTTTCCTAAGCCTCAGTATGACAGTATCTATCAGTGAGTCTCTTGTTTATCTTCACACATCTTAACTTTACTGTGATACGGAGTATTATTTATTTAGGTTCCTAGTCTAAGTAGTTGGCTATCAACTAAAGTAGGGGTACATATTGATTTCAAGGCTCCTAAACAATATGCGTTCACCATACGGATAGCGAGACCAAGAGATAGAAATTAATTAGTAATCTTAGAAAATCAAATTTCATCATTTATGTTTCAAAATGCCTCGTTTGATTCGTCGTATCAGTTTCTGTGGAATTATGAGGGTTACAACTGCTTCCTGTCATCAAGAACTATGGGTTAAAATTGGTTGGATAGAAGCTTTAAAATCTTCGTAGAATCTCTGCTCGGAAAATTTTGAAGCTCGTTCTCTAGCAGCTGTGGCCATCTCCAGTCTTTCGGTATCCGTCATCTTTATGATTTTCATAATGGCATCTGCATATTCTTGAACATCTTGTGCAAGAAATCCTGTAGGCCTTCCTTCTTCAGGTAAGACGATATCCATCATTGGTCCAGCAGATCTATGAGCTGAAATTATAAACGAACTTAAATATAAATTACTTGTGAGAAGCAAAAAGGGTGGAAATGATCAACTAACCAATTGGGATAGCGCCAGCAGCCATGTACTCAACCACACTTATGCCAAAATGTTCATCTATCATGGAATGGATTCCAGCAACTGCGCCACCTAAAAGTCTCACCAACTCACTGCAACATCACCAAACAATTAGAAGTTGAAGACTATTACGTTTATACTCATTAGTTAGGCAAGTTAAGAGGGAACGAGCAAGATTGCAGGGCCCTCTACATAAGGAGAAGTACGTCATTTTTTATTTCTTTAAAGTATATACATAAAGGGATTAGGTCTAGTAAATAGTGTAGCTTTGTAGTCATGGACTAAGGTGAGCAGTATGAATGCATAAATGGTAGAGTGTGTGCAGTTATCAACGGGTAGAGTGATCAAATGGCGTGACCTTTAAGGACTAAACAAATCAATCAAGAAAATGAAAATGAATTTGGGTCCAACCTGTACATCACATTTTTGTGGAACTCCACATTTTCGGCCACCTTCAATGCAATAGCTTGGTCCTTCAAATTCTGCAGCCTCTTTTCATCTGCCTCATTTCTACAACTTCCCACGAATTGGAGTATTGGTCTAGGAAGCTGAGAATCTAAATTCTTAACAGCAAGGGCAAATGCCTCGAGTTGAAGTGGATGAGCCTGATGCACAAAAATTGTGTTCACCAGGACTTTACATTGACCGGAAAAGTAATGAAAAAATTCAAATTATAATGTACCTTCATCTCAAAAGGAGTGTATTAAAGTGCCCACCTTCTCAGGACGAAACTGAGCCACAGATATGATTTTTGGAGGTGCTGTCAGTCTTTCCAGCGGAAGCTTCTGCTCAGGAACACTTAATTAGACATTCAACATATAAGACGACACAAGAGAGCTAGAGTAATCATCATATGTAGCACTTCAGTTTCTCTACTCTTTCTGGGGAGCTATTGCCTATAAATCATATTGTTCACAGGAGAAAATAAAATAATTGCTTGTTCATGTAGTACATTCAAATATAAACAACATCAAGTCACTCGGGAAAAAAAGAAAATGAAAACTCACCTGAAGCCCAGACGTATCACAAGGAGGATAGACTCGCTTGGTTCGAGCTGGAATTCCCCACAGCTCCTCAATGTGAGATCGCGTCCATGAAGAATTAACCATAGCAAGATGGGCACAAGAGCCAACAAACCCATACATCCAGCTAAAGATCGTATAATAGATGATTTTGCACCTTGACAATAGAACACTGAGAGGGAGGTGATAGAAATGGGCTGATCAGTTCCATGAAAGATGTTCTCAGCTTACATGGTGATATAAGAAAAATACCTCAAAAAAGTAGTCCTTAAAAACTATAAATAGATATCGCAAGGGATCCATATCTCCAAGTCAGTCTAAACTTTCAATGTAATTTATATAAGCATACACAAAAAAAAGGTGCTAACTAGAATCAACACTTTTTAGATTATCAAGAGTAAATTACAACGATCCGCACCTTTTAGCAATCAAGGCATCATTGTTGTACATTGAACTTTGTGAGTTTACACGAGATAGCATGTCTAAGCTGATCGTAGGGTAATGCGTGTAGCAAATCACCTTGCACCCAAAAATTCGTGCAACAGGATATGAGAAGGCATATCCACTAGTATCAAAATAATACATAGGAGTGAACTTCCTTAAAGCTTCCCAGGACAAATAGACTGAACCCAAACTTTGACCAATCATGGTAAAACGTGGGAAAGTTGTTTCTTCCACCCACTTCCTTTTATATAGATGTACCACCTGATCAGATAAACCGGAGCAATCAAGGCATCATTGTGTTGTTGCTGATAAGCCACAAACAAAAAAATTAAACTGAAGACACCTAGACGCTCATGCCATTGGGTACTTCCAACACACCAATTCAGCATTTTCGGGTTTTGCTTAGGTTTCACAAACTTCTACGGAGAAATAGGATGATTTCTACACACTATAGTCCATGATCTCATACAATACAATTGAACTACTAACATTAAACTCTTCACATCAATTAGTATTTTCGAGTTTCGCTGTACTTCAACTGATTCCTATAATAAACACACATTATAGTCCTTCATTCCACACAAAAATTAATCTGCTACTCCATCCATCTGATGAAGATTATCTAGTTTCATTTTCAATGTAAAAATTTACTAACTTTTTCACCTTAATCACCCCTAACTTATAATTATACCAAAATTATAATATTAATAGAAAAACGTATTAAAAAACACACACTGCAATATATTTGACACCTTAATCAGACATAACTAATAACTATATCAAAATTATCATATTGACAGTAGAAGGTTTTATAGACACTAGCATTTGATATATTTGCCACAAAATATAATCTAACACAAATAAAAATAATAGAATTCAAAATTTTAAAAGTCGAGTTAATCGAATAGCCTAGTGGAAAAGGCTCTTGCTAGAGACGAGAAGGTCATTGGTTCGAAACTCACCTCATCGCTAATTTACACGAAAAAAAAAAAGTCGAACATCAAAACTCAAAATTGGACAATCTTCATAGGACACTTAATACTTTAACATTAGATTCTTTTTCATATATCTATACTATGTATAAACGAGTATTGCTTATTTTCGTGATTTCATCAAAAAATTAAAACCACAAGTGTAATATGGAAGTTAGAATTGATACATTGCTTTTGACAAAAGTATATCAATTTATTCTTATAGTTAATAAAATAAATATATATATATATTACTACCTGAGGAGGAAATAATAATTTAACACCAAATCGATCAATGGAGCGAGAATTGAGGCTATCAGGAGAAGCATCGTGATCGCCGGTGTAGATTACGCAGGCGAGATCGGGACTTTGTTCTTGGACTGCCTTGACGGCGCACCAGAGGACTCGTTCTCCGCCGCCTCCGTCGTTGGTGTATGGGTGGAAGAACGCCACCGCCTTCTTGCGGCTTCTCCGGCCTCCAATCACGCCGGATATTAGGCGGAGGAGTATAGCTAGTAGGAGAGTGAAAAGCCATGTCAGGATTTGAGCCATTGATTTGGTGGAATGCTGTTTCTGGTATTGAATTTTTCAAGAGGTTGGGTTAGTAGTGATCCTGCCCGTAGAGATGATTGCGGATCGGGTCACCGGTTACCTGCTCGGGTTGAATTTTGTGGTACACCAAAATTCGTAAACAGCATTGATAAAGTACACGGAGTTGAATTTTGTGGTAAATTTCGACTCGAAACAGCCTAATTTTTTTATTTTTCAAGTTATCGAATCGAAATATAAGGGAATTTTGAAAGATGATGGTTTCGTGAAAATCATTTAATGTGTTGTCATTTCTTGTGCTTTTCGCCTAAATTTCGAAAACTATTTCATTCAAATTCAATTGATAAGTCTTATCAATTGAATTTTACTAAAAAATAACACTTTGATCATGATATTGAATATTTAAAATCATGAGCGTTGATATTGGTCAAAATTATTGAACAAAGAGAGCGATTACTATTTGAAGATTTTAAAAAAAAAAATTATGTTTCATCCCTGAATATTTCTAACGTACTTTCATATTTCATTCAATTTATTTGAACAAATTCATGTGATATAAATTAATAGTATTAAATATTTATTTTCACATGTTCCCGTAATTTTACGGCGTTTCCACAACGTCTTTTATAATTTCAAAAATGTTTTCATATTTCTATTATCCGAATGTATATTTTGAAACAAAATTTTAATCCTTGGGTATGTCTTACATATTTTTATGTACAATTTGATCGAATAATTTGGAGTTACTTTCTGGATGAACGCCAAAAGAGTCGACAACCAAAACAATTGCATAATTACAAGACTGAATCCTTTGAATTATCACTAACAAGAACTAGCTCAAACCCCACAAAATAAAGCCTCGAACAAATAATCTCAATGCTAACGTTCCTTCCGTTTTTTATTGACATGCTTTTATCTATTAACTTTTTTTTTATCATCAATTACATTTTATCAATTATAACTTTTCATAAGAAAACTATAAGTGGTTGATGGTCAAAATGTGAAAATAAAACTTGGAGTTGAAGGATTATAAAATAAGTGAATACAAGCAGCAACAGGATCGACAAGTTGAGAAATGTAAATATGGATGAATAAGTAAATGTGGGTCTAAAAGCAAAGGGGAAGAAGCAAAATCAAAGAAAAAGTAGACAAACAAGGTTAACCATAACTATACCAACCCATAAACAAAGTAATAAGATTTGCACAACTACATGCATCAGTAGAATTACAAAATGCCAACCAACTTGCCACCTACAAGCTGCAAAAAATGCACCCACTACCAAAGAATAATATTACAAAGTGTATCCACAACCTCGATTAAGAAAAACTCAATGCCTTGCCCCTAATGATTCCTGGAACGAAGAAGAGACACACATCGATGCCAACCAAAAGTAAAGAAGGATATGCTCCAACCAACTCTAATGTGCTCAAAGAAAAAGCTACTCCCGCGAAGTTTTCACGCGTCCAATCAATATGAGCCCATCGGGGGCATGCCAAATGGTGGCATTGGCGGCATTCCCATTCCACCCATGGGAGGTGGTGGTGCAGAAAAACCTGCACCCATGCCTTGCATACCAGGCATTGGTGGAGCAGGCAACGCAAGAGGTAGCAACTGAGCATACATATTCTGCATCCAAAAAGAGACGAGGTATAAATGTTTGTTAGACCATTCCTATAGAGAAGCAGAAAAGGTATGCCAATTTGTTGTTCCAATTCCTGGGTGGTGTAAAGCATAACTGATTGCATCTAATTCCCAGATTTTGTTAACAGGAAAGGACAAACTCACAGAATGAAAAATACCTGCTGCTTGATAACGTCCTTATCTTCGCTTTCTTTAGCCTTCGCTTCATTCAAAGCCTCAATTTTATCCTTGATTAGTTCATCAACTTTCCCAGTGTATTCGCGGATAAACTAGAAGAGAGGAAGAAGAAAATTCCTTCATCATTTGTAAGAAGACAATCAAAATGGAAAACATAGCCAAATCAGCTCAAACAGAGAGAGAGAGAGAGACCTGCAGCAAATATGGGAAGGCAAAGTCGATCATATTATTCATCCATGCAAGTTCAAGGGCAACATCCGCTCGTATCAGATCATAACAAACAAAAAGGCATGAAGCAAAACATTCCTTCTTCCCCTGCAAAAATAAAAATGTCCAGTGGGGAAAGTTAACATAGTTGCAATTGTGAAAAAAACATCTGGCCAACAATTAAAATATAAAAGCTTACGAATTTCCAGTAGCCAAGAAGGAAACTACAAAAACACTGATCCTGCACAAACTATATGTACCTTCTCAATGAAATAAACAAGCAGCTCCTCTGCAAGTTCACGATTACCGGATTGTGAGGCCGTCTCCATGGCATCTTTGTACAGGCTGTCTTTCTTTGACAACTCAATAGATAGCTTCCACCTACCAGCCTTCTTGTAAATGTAAGCAGCAACACGCCTCATCTCAACGAGCTCATGTTTCTCAATCTATTTAATCAGGAAGGACCCGTGTAAGTCCGACATACTCTATTAACAAGAATAGGAGTCCGGCAAAGGACACATTACCTTCTGTGCCAGACCAATCTGATCAAAGCTATCATGCAAATCAATTGATTCTCGCAACCTATCATAGTCTTCCTCCTCAACATAAATTTCATTCAGTGCTTCGTTCACAGCAGAAACATTATTGCTCTGGACTGCAACCATATATGGCTTAATAAGGCGCAGGTGACCAGCCTGAAATCCACAATAATAAGCACGATTAGGAGGGAAAAGGGTAACAAAAGTCACAAGTGAGGAAACGAAGAGTTCTTGCAGAATCACAAACCTTCCTCATTATGTCCACCACCCGAGTATGGTCAAGACGAAGAGCAAGTACATTTAGAACATCATTAATAAGGTCAGGGTGCTCCTGTAAATAGAAGTGCACTGCTTTGTAATACAATTCCACGTTAGCAACTTTGACGACAATATCCTTGAACTGCATGTGATCCCATGCAATTGGCGAGTGATTCATTACTGTAGTGGCAGCATTATCAAATTCATCATACTGAATATACAAATATGTAAGTTCCTGCCAATGCTGTTGCTCATCACAGGCGCGGATAAGCTTAGGAATATTCAAGCGGGTTGAAAACAGTTTAATATGTTCCATGAGTTTCTCATGACGGTATCTGGCATAGAGCACACCCAACTCCGTGAAGATGCCCATGTGTGCACGTTCCAAACCCAAGCCACTTTCCATGAGAGAGATTAACTCATTAAAGCACCCTCTATTCTGGTAATACTCACTGACTTCTTCCAGATCATCCACCTATAAAATACACTAATTAATTCCATCGGACATTTGCTTTACTTAACTGGATAGAATTTCAGAAAAGATAGAAATTTTGAACCTAGAAACAATTCTCTTGTCAATGAGTCCACCTCCACCCATAATAATGCAATTTTTTTAGATTTAAAATTCCAAATAAGAACCTTTACCTGTACAATAATGTTAAGACCACAGATCTGAGCCAAGCGGAATTCTTCTGCATCCACACAAGAAAAGCACACCTCTTTCCATATCTTGGCACTATTTGCTTTCCGTGCTGCATCAACAGCACCTTGGAACTGTTTAAGCTTCACAAGTGTGACAGCCAACTTGCCCCAGTTTGATATAAAAGCAAATATGATTTTTGCAGCTTCATATAATTCTTCGTCATACAAGCGATCTCCAACATTAGGGAGATTAGCAACATTTGGCATAAGAATAAATTCCTCAATCTCAGACAAGTTATCAATTTTGGCATATGCATAAATTAGCTCACTGTCCACCCTAGGCTCCTTGGTTTTCTGCCTAACCATCATCAGATACTTCACCAGGTCATGATAAACATCTGCATCCTCACAAGCTCGTATGACTTCCAGGAATTGAGTGGTATCTTCAGCACGAATAAAGGAGTCAATTGCATCACTAACCAGGCCCTCTCTGAGCTGAGCTTTACCCACTTGACTCCAAACAGCATCCTCTTCAACACGATAAGCAAATTCCACCGAGCGGGTAATGTCCCGGATATTGTCAAGGAGGACATTGACAGCCTGGACATTTAAATTGAATTTTTTAAAGATAGAAAAGGCTTCTTCAAACAATGAGGCTTCAACAGCAACTTCCCCTACAGCAGGCCCATCAAAGTTATCAAGTCTGTTAATGTAGTCCATCACTCTGGAAGGATCAGCTTTGATAGCTGTCAAGATCAGAAGGTTTTGCAAATTGAAGTTCCCACTGAAAGCAGAGTTCTGAAGAACAATTTTCTCAAGCAACTCAATTAGTTCATGTGGAAGATCAGCTGTCATGAAAGCTTTAACAGCAGCGGAGACTTGCTCTGGACTCTTGCTCTCAGGCAAGGCAGTGGACACAACTTGATCAATGAGCAGTCTTCTAAATTCATTTTCAGGGTCCAAAACCTTATCCCAAAGGTCCCCATCCATCCTCTCAACTACATACCTGGAAAAACAAAAGGCAGGTTAAGTGTCTAGTGATATATGAGCACCTCGAGTAAATAAAAAATTATGTAAGCAATAAATCACTAACCTGGCTTGGAGTTTAAATAAAGAGTTCTTATTCGTCACATTAATGAGTTCATCATCACATTGACCCCTCCGGTATGCAACAACGGCAAGTGTTGGATCTCGTTTCTCACAGTATTTACCAACAACACGAGAATCATAATATGGGTTGGTGGTCAGGAAGTGCTCAGGATTGTTGTTGCTGTCTATTATGATTTTACCAAGGGCATTGTGAACATGTACATCTTGGCTTCCCTCGCTCACAAGATGCTCCAAGAACTGAGTGAGCAACCGCAGCCGATTCCTGGAAACATGAATGCAGGTGAAGGGTAGGTTGTGTGCAACATGAACCAGCATAACAGATATAGAAGACGTCAAACCTTTTCTCACATTCATCCACAAGTGGCTCAACAGGAACAAGTGAGCGGACAGATAAAATCAAGCCTTTGATGAAATCTTCAGGACATTCATCATCCAATAGTTGACCCACAACTAAGGGAGCATTTCCAGGATTCACCTATTCAAAATGGAAACATAACTTAGTCCCCACTTCTGTATGATTTCTCACAAGAGTAACACGCTAAGAGAAATTTCAGAAAAATGTACCTTTTGGACATAACCTTCTATATAACGGAGCATATTGCTTGTGTATAGATAATGTGTTAGGTCAGGCACAAAGCCGAAGCGATCACACACATTGATCAGGGGTCTTGCATCTGGAAGTTTAGCTTCCATTAAAAAGTTCTTTGTCTTCTCAGGGTCATAGAAATTTGATTCTCGTGTCACCCGCTCAACCTCCTTAATCTGCCCAGTCTTGGCAGCACACTCGATGTACTTGAAATGAATATCAGGATCCTCACTGCAACATCGAGAAGGAAAATAAGAAACTTAATGCTTAATTGAACCCACAACTACACAAACACATGGCAGTATAGAATTATTACCTAGAACTCAAATAAGATCCAAGGAAGAAATACAATCCTTCATATGATTTGAATTGCTCAAATAGTTTGATACATGCATCAACACCCAACTGTTCACAATATTCTTTGGCAACCTGCATCCAAGGTTAACAATATTTGAACCTGGCACCCCCGAGATCACGCATGGTACAGGTAAGTGCAAAACATAACAAGATATACCTGAACAATGATTTGAAGGTTTCCCCTCAGATTAACAAGCAGAAGGTCCTTCATGCACTCCAGTGCCCATTCACGTGAAAGAGTCCCAAAGAATTCTACAAGAGACTGGAAGAATTTTGCTTTTAAGTATGCATCTTTGTAGAAGGGAAGCTGTATTGATCACACTCCAATACACAAACCTGGGGCTCAATTGCATGAGTATTAACAATGACTCGCTTGATGTCTGGTAATTCTGCATAATGCTGCACATGTCATATAATGCAGGTCAGAAACTAAGCATAAAATAACACTCCCTCAGTTACTTCTTTAAATACCGCATCTAAAAATGAGAAGTTGGCAAACCTGAAGAGCACGGACATAGAGACCAGCTTTCTCGCAAAGTTGGGCAATGCGAGGACGGTCATAATGGCTAAACATGCCATTTGCCAAAATCGCATCAGCCACATTAGGGAAGGTAACCAAATTGATTTCCAGGACCTATATAAGTGAATTAATTCACAATGTTACTAACAAGCAAGCTATAATTAGTTTCTGGAAAGTAGCAAATAATGCTAAAAGACCTTGGTTTGAAGGAAAGCATGCTCTGGCAAATTCGGCTTAAGAACATCCAACAGGAATGCTGTAGCCTCACGAATCATATTCCTCTGCAGTTACAGGTTAAGATATATAACGATTGTAAAGAAGCAATTTGAAAATCAACAGCTTATAATGTACATGTACTAAAATAACATATAGTTACAAAGGTATATAATTAAGAAATTACCTGAAGGAAAAGATCAGTTATTGTGTTGTAATCAACAGGACACCCTCCTTCCATTTGGGACATCATGAGGGCAAAGTTAACAGCACCCTACAATATAATCGTCATTACCAGTTCAGTTATCAAACTTGTCGAATACCATCCGATTCCAATAGGACAGATAAAATTGGGAATGATATAGTCATGTACTTTACGTTATTCAGCATACCTGAGGATCTGAGCGAAGGATTGTTTGCAGAAGGAAAAGATAGTCGGGAGTATAGCCAACCTGCATAGTAAGGAAACAATTTATAAACATACAAGTCCCAACAATAAAAGAGGGAAGACAACAACACTAAGTGAAACATCACTTATGAAAGAAACAGATGGTAACAAAAAATCCATATGCCTAAAAGTTGAATAGTGGAATGTAACAACTTATCACCGACCTGTTTCGAGTATATCAAGATTTTGTCGAACTCCCGCCGTTCAGCAAAAGCAGCAACAACTTTTGGTGTTGCTCTGGCTTTGATAAAGATTTTCAAAGCAAGATCATTATCCACAGTCTACATAAGAAGTTAAAGCCAACTGAATATTTGGAGTAAACAAATGTGAGCACAGTCTATATAAGAAGCATGTTCTGTTAAAGTGAACTGAATGTTTCGAGTAAATACAATGAAATGGCAACCCAAAGGCCAAACCAATAAAAAAAATCAATCACCACAAGATTTAAAGGCTAACCTTTACAAGATCCCCAAGTTCCTCACTACATTCAAGTTTATCCTCCGCCAACCAGTTCTCAAGCAGATTTTTCTTATTCTGATTTACGACAAGACGAGACAACTCTAATGATTCAAATGCATTAAGTTTTCCCCTGGTCAGCAGTGTACCAAAATATTGCAGCAAAGGTGGTGTCTGCCCAGCTTGAACAGGAACACTCTACAAAACACAAGGGAGAAATCTATGCATATTAGAACTAGGGCTTCATCATGATCATAATGAATAATTCAAATAGACTCTGTTTCACTATTACTTATATAGCATAAAGCAAAACATTAAAGTACATGAAAAGATCAAGAGACAACAGACAGTACCTGAAACTTCGCAACGGTGTCGGGTGTCCTGAGGATCCCCTGTGGAGATTCTGCAGCAAGCTCGGCAGCTTCTTTATATTTGGTTTGTGCAAACAGTTCTTGAAATCGTTGAACCACCTGAAGTGTTTAATGCAACAAGACGAAAACATTGATATTCAGGAAAGCTTCTACCAAATAAGCAAAATTGAGCAGATGGATCCATATATAAAGGGCTTTTGTGAAATGGGACATTGAAACGGGCCAAAAAGAACTTCTAAAATTGAAGAGGGCACTTTACAATTATGTATTACATGTGTCTTTTCTTCTATCTATTGTAGTTCTTTTTACTTACTTGGCCATTATTTAGTTGTTTAATTGGTCAAACCTAGGGAAAAAGCTGTAAAAGATAAAGTACCACGATATTTGAATTTTTGGGACCTTCTCTTGTGGCATGTAAAGACAATTTTTGAACATATAAGGGAATGTTGACGAAGAGAAGGATAAACAAACCAGATTCTCTGCCCCAGGCAAATTTCCTCTTTTGGCAAGGTTGACAGCAAGCTCCAAATTGTTTAACTGGACCCATACAAAACCATCAATGGTGAAAACCAATCCATAACTACAAGACATACCAGTAATCAAATAACTTCAAAAAAAGTTGGGAGTAATAGCAATCTCAAAAAACCTACTTGGCCACTAACAAAGGGCACAATTGTAGCTTCGTTGACTGTGGCAAGCAGCACTTGACCTCGCCTATTAATGGCATAGAAACCCCCAACTGATGTCGCTTCTGATGTCAAGAAGATGGGATCTGGGCTAATCCTATTCCTATAGACTGCAGTAGCAGTTTCCAGATCATACACAAACAGAAGTCCAAGCTTCGTGATAACATAAATCAAACCATATTTGTGAGAAATCTGCAAATTTCGTAAAGAGAGGTTACTCAAATTCAGCCACAACACGCATGGAAAAAAACAGAAAGAGGGGGCATATTCAACTGAGAAGCAGAATGAAATATAACCTACCTGCATGGACACTGGAAAGTCATCAGCAAAATCTGGAGGGAAGAAAAGATCAGCTTGTTTCTTTGAGAAAGATGGCTTTCCTGCACATATAAACAAACTATAATGAATTAATACCAACAGGGTCTTTCAATCTAGCTATTATGGTGTAACAGCAAACAAATGGAACCCAATAATATTTAAATGGAATTATTAAACTTCAACCTAGAGCAACCATAACACATGAAGTGCAAGCAAAATCTTGGAAATCATGGATCAGCCTATTATTTTCTGTTTATTATTCAACTAAATTAAATCAATGCAAAGAGGTGACGGTATTAAGAGGTAAAGACATCCCATTGGATCACTTATAAGAAAGTAACATCAATGATAATGCTCTCATCTCTTAACTGGTTAATAATATTCACAATGATTATTCTCCATCTCACAGAGTGAGTACCTATAACTGTTGAGTACATGTACACATGCATGACTTTTTGGGAATATGGACTGTAAAACAATTTATAAAGATGTCATAAACACCTGGCTGGGCTCCAAGCTCGATTACATGCAACTTCGAAGTAGTTTGACCAGAATTAGAAGTTTTTGTAGCAAATGAAATAAGAATCGAATCCTTGTCATTTCCAGGCACCTGCTAACAACAAAAATATTAGTTATCTGCAATCCAACTGGTTGAAAAAACACTTCAATAAATTAAGGAAAAGTATATATTCGCACTCTAGTGGTGGCAAATGCAGCAGAATGAGCTTCAAGGGCTTGACTACGCTGCTGGTCAACAGAAAAGAGTTGCATGTTTCCTTTTACAAGCTGAGGCCTCTACATTCGCAAGGGGGTACATGTTTAAGAAATCCATAAGAAACAAATCAAATATCAGAAAATGTGAGCAATGAAAGTAATTACTGTTTTGATTAATCAAAACAATAAAGAACAAATCCGTGTGTTGGTGCAACCACATGATGAAAGAGATCAGAGCAAACCAAAAAGGTAAAGATTTCAATTGTCTGACTGTTAAAAAGAAAACATAAACCTTGTTTGATAGTTTTGACACCATTCACTGATATACTTTTCTAGGGGTAAAGAGAAAATATTTAAATAGAGAATTCAAAGACATATTGAACTTCGATAAAATTAAATGGAATGAACAGATCTCATTACATAAACTGCCAAATCATGTTATTTCCTGTATAATGTCCAAATATTTAATAGAAAGTCATAGTAGATTTTCCTACAATTAGGCTTCTCATAATGAAGCTCCAAAACCTTTGTCTTCTCTTCTTTGAAGCTAAATTTATTGAGACTCAATATTCAGAGAAACATCAGTACAAATACATACCGACATACAAAAAAACAGTGTTACGAATTGTCAATGAACTCTATAAGAAATCCTGAATAGGTCACAATTAAATGACAAAGCCATGATCAGTAGCATTATGGAGAAGTCTAAGTCTATAGCTAAGAGGAGGATTAATACCTCAGGAGATCCAGGAGCAATTCCTATCAAGACCAGCCATTTCTCAGTGGGATCACAGCGATAATTGATTATCTGGTTGTTTGCTAAATTAGCTGCTCTATCAAATACTTTAACAGGTGCAGAATCACCTAAAAAGCATATATGTTTAACATACCACCTTTAGTTGAATAGACAGGGAGTGGTTATCAGAGATTTCAGAAGAGGATACCACTCTAACCTTCAATTGACCAATGATATACTGATGATTGAGTAACCAGACCTAACATCGAAGGGGTAATCCACTTCCAAAAGACAACCTAGAAGATGCAGAAAATATAAGACATCTTCTCCACTAATAAGAACTTCGAAAAAATATATCTCACACACTCTTCAAGGAGAATTCTGTAAATAAAAGCCCTGGATATAACCTGTTCAGACATTTGATGAGATTTCAACTTTGCTTTCATCTCAATGTTAAATATTTGTAAGTGATCTTGTGTAGTTCCACCAATTTGAGCTTCAAAGAAGAAATACATATACAGAGACACAATGTTACAAACCCGAACACCAAGAAATAAATCGCAATAGTTAGTTGGTTCAATAATAAACGTAACATGAAAACTGCACCGAGTAACAATAATTCGTCACCCTTGCATTTGCTAATCAAGCTTATCAAGATTACTAACTCTAATGTAAAGGTACTACTATCCAAGTTATCTGAAATCTCTACATAACTACATCATGTTCTCTTGTCCCGACACTGCATAGAAAAATGTACAGTAAACAATCACTAGTGTATATCTCTAGTATATACCTTTAAGGGCCAAAATTTTGGAATTTGGGTTCATGAGTGCAGAATCTGCAGTGATTGGCCTCCGCAGTGGTTGCATAGGCATATTCATATCAACAATCACAATGGAATTTTGAGGCGAAGTCTCACGAACACATATATACTTGTCAGATTCCATCGTCACATTTGTGAACGTAATAAATTGCGGGTTGATCCCTATGCTTTGTAACTGCAACACCAAACAATATCTAATCAATTCTACTAAAAAAACAGTATTTAGAAGCCACTTGAATATCTAAACGAGCAATTCATATTGAAAACCCAGGTCTAAGTAGCACTCTCTCCATTTAAAAAAAAAAAATCTCCACATTTGCATTTTAATGGTTGACTTTTCTAATTTTGTAGAATATTACTTGGTGAAAAAATATATCAGATGGAACCATCTTTTAATGTAATTTACTCTACAAAATAACTTCGACTATTGTCAAACTTAAGATCTCAGTAAGGCTACAAAATATGTTAATTTTGATCATCTAAAACAATCTTTTTTAAACTGGAGGGAGTACTCACTATACCAAATCAACAACCATTTAAATCAAATACTCCCTCCGTCCCTAAAAGATTGTCACATTTTGACTTTTGTTAGTCAAACATTACAAAATTTGATCATGAATTTTCATTAAACGATAAGAAATAATATAGTCTTGTGGGACCTTGTTAGATTCGTCTCAATATATATTTTTGAAATATTAACTTTTTATAATTTTTTGGTATGTAGAATAATAGATATTTATGTTTTAAATTGTGTTTTATTGACCACCAAAAGTCAAAATGTGACAATCTTTTAGGGACGGAGGGAGTAACATACATCTGAAATAAGTTCAGCATAGCCGGTCTAACTAATTCTACGCAAAACAACTTAACGAAATCAACTAAAAGCCAAATGAACAATTCATACTAGAAACCCAATAGTAATTACGAACTTCGGATCCTTTCTTACTACTACTAAACTAACTAATGGCAACTAGCGGCATAAGACCACTTACACTTTGAGTGACACTGTATGATACACTAACTAATGATAAATAGGAGCTAATCGAGTGATTCGGCATGTTACACTAGCTTAATATCACGACACTGTTTTGTTACAATTGCTAAGCTAACTAATGACAAATAAGAGCTAAGATCGCTAGTTACACTTTTTCTATACTTGCATCAAATCGTGACACATGTTTTGTTCAAATTAATAGTTACAGTATAAATAATCATAAAAGTGCCCAGTCTAGCATAGTGTGGCAGAGAGTCATCATAAGATCTAGACTCGCAATTAAGTACTGGAATTGAGCGAAAAAATGAGAATAAATTAAAAAGCAAAAGAAATGGAAAATAGAAATTTAATTGAAATACCGTGAGGGATTCTTTCATGGCGATCGGGGCGTTTGCTGCCGCCATGATGATTGATATTAATAAACCGACGGATCTGTAAACGAGGTCGTATTAAAGGGATTCTAAGCGCTGCTGAGATCTAACTAAAGCAGCGAAGAAGCCCTAATTAGAGCTTTGATTTTTGCTGTATAATTTGGGTGGAGGTTCGGGGGGGGGGGGGTTATGAGATGGAGATCTTAGGAAAGGGAGAGTGAGAAAGAAGTGTTCTGAGAGAATGAAAGCTCACTTTCTTCTCAACAACATGACATGACAGATGCGTTTTTTATTTTTTATTTTTAACAGCTCAGCTGCTAAATTAAAAAAAAGCCAAATAGTAGTTTAAAAAATGAGAAATGAATATCTTTATTTCCGAAGGTGAGTTTCGAACACAGAACCTTCTGTTCACTAGCAAGAGCCTTTTTCATTAGGCTATTCCATTAATTCGTGAATACATTTTTTTGAAATACTAGACTTATAAATAGAGGCAAAATAATCATTTCATTTCTTAAAAAAATACTACCTCCAATTTTAAATGATTGTCACGTTTTGATTTTTTGTAGTCAACAAAATACGATTTAAAACGAAAATATTTATTATTTTACATGCGAAAAAATTACAAGAAGTTGATATTTCAAAAATATATATTGAGACGAACATAACAAGGTCTCACAAGACTATATTGTTTCTTCTACTTTAATGAAAATTCATGATCAAATTTTGTTAGATTTGATTAACAAAGTCAAAATATAACAATCATTTAGGGACTATAAGGGAGTACTATTTGAGCTTGAGCACTCTATTGGTGTGTATAACAATTCAGCTAAATTATCTATACACACCACCTTTTCACTATTGTTAAGTACTATTGTACCCCTCATTTGTCACCTTATTACACAATGTGGTATGACATCATTCTTTAATAAATATTCTCCATCACATTATATTATTTTCTTCATATCATTAAATATCTTTACACTATACACTATTCTCTCCATTTAATGTGCAAGATGTTTTTGTTTTTACGTGTCCAACTTTGTTCATTAATCACTTATTATTTTTCAGTTCAAAAAATATAAAATTATATCGATAAGTTTGTGTTGAAAAGTATTTTCATATAAGTAAATTTTATATTGCAATGAATTAGTTACTACCAATTAAAATTAGATAATCAATTACTCATTATTTTCATAAAATTTTATGTTGTGATATGGGTTGCCAACAAAATCGGTTTGAGGAAAGGTGAAATTTAGAAAGAAGAATGGTTTATATGGAAGGGGGAAATAGGAGAGGAAAGGGCTTTTTGTAAGAAAGGAAGTTCTGGAATGTTGCTTGTGGTATTAGATTTTAGATAGGGGAAAACCTAATTCCACGCAATAAATTTTTCACGTTAATAAATTCTGACAATTTTACCCCCAGCGAGCTCACATGATGTGTGTCATGAATTTCCAACGCACGCAATGTGGGCTCAATGTACTTTGGGGGACACATAATGCGCGTTGGATGATGTTTTCAACGCACGAAATACATGTTCGGTGTATTTTAGATCATACATATTGTGCAGTCATATAGTACCAGAGCACACAATCAACGAGTTGAGTGGGTGTTATTGGGGCACACACAATGTGCGTCCATATAGTATTTAAGTATACATGTGGTGCGTTCAATATACCATAATATGTGATGACTTATCTAGCAAATGCATCATGTGTTGGAGCATATTTTACTAAGTTAGTAGCTAACATGATTAATGAACAAAAATAACATAAATTTTATTTTAATAAATATTTTAAACATGTGAGACATTCTTGATTAATAAAATACTTAGCATCATAATGTATAATAATAATAATAATAATAATAATAATAATAATGATAATAATAATTCCGTGCTTTCATCATAATGGAATATTTCCATCTATGTTACATTTATATGTGCTAATTTTTGAAGTTCTTACTTCGTACGTGGTAAATTGGTTAATGAAAGTGGTGTTATTTGATTAAATATGTAATTTCTTATAACTATTATATTATTGTTTTTTTTGTATAAGGATTAAATATTTTATCAAATATCTATAATTAATAAGTTTGTAAAATTAATCAATTATTAATTTTATAAAACATTATAGTTACTAATTTTTTTTAAACTAATCTTAAAACGCCTATCAAACATGCCTTTGAATCGAATTCTCAATCATAATTAATAGCTGATAATAATAATAATAATTTATTCAATAGTTACTATTGATACTTAAAAGTTTCAACTTGTGTTAAATTAATTAATGCACAAATTATATGTTGGTTAGTATACTAAACATACACGTCATACAAAAAGAATCTCATCACATTTTTATGTTTTGCCCACATTTTTGTTCAACAAACGAAATGTGTGGTGGAATACTTTATTGGGGACACATAGTGTGTGCTCGTCGATCTATTTGAGCATATAGACTTGATTTGGTGATATATACCACCAACACACTCCATACAGTGACATCATTATTGTGCCCACATAACGTGAGCTCGAAAGGGATAAAATTGTCTAAATACAAAATACAATAGTTACTGCACAAGGTACAACTGGGTGAAGCACACAACATGATGAGTTGTTATACACACCAACGGAGTACCAAATAATGTAAAGAGAGTAAGAGACAATAATCATTGGTTGTATGTGTGCAAACTGCAAAGTGTCCTACTTTATTTTTGTTATTTTCCATTGTTGTGTGTTTGAGAAGCTCGAAATTGATGCAAAAATGGTGGAAGAAGAAAACACCTTGAGTGTGTGCTCAGTGTGTGATTTACGGTTAGAGGAGAGAGAAAAAGATTGGAGAGAAAATCTTGTTGAATGATTTTCTATTATTGATTAGTTGATCACTCAATGATTACAAGCCTACATATATATAAGCCACTTGGCAGCCCACTAACTCATCCACTATAATTAACTACATTCTACCTACCACTAACTAACTCTAACCAATCATTGATGAAAGCTAACTAACAACTAACAACTAACTAACAATCAATGATTGGCTTAATCGTGTTAGTCAACAGCCCCCCGCAAGCTTGGAGGTCTATGAACACCAAGCTTGGATAGCAAATAAGAATGCTGGTGCGAAGGTAGAATCTTAGTCAACACATCAGCAATCTGTTCTGAAGTAGGCACATGAGCTAATTCCAGCAATCCTTCTAACACTTTTTCCCTTGTGAAATGACAATCTATGTCAATATGCTTTGTCCTTTCGTGAAAGACTGGATTCCGGGCTATATGAATAGCTGAGCTATTATCACAATACAATGTAACAGGCTTTAGATTTTGCAATCCCAAATCACCAAGTAATCTGACCAGCCATGTTATTTCTGCAGCAGCATGAGCAAGGGCTCTGTATTCAGCTTCAGCTGAACTCCTACTAACAGTACTTTGCTTCTTACTTTTCCATGAAATGGGTGACTGGCCAAGAGTGACAATGTATCCTGTGACTGATCTGCGAGTAGTGGGACAGGATGCCCAATCTGAATCAGAAAATGCTCTAAGACACAACTCCTGGGAGCCCTGAATAGCAATGCCTTGTTCAATGGTGTTATGAACATAATTGAGTAAGTGAACCAGAGCTTGAAGGTGTGAATCTCTTGGCTGCTGCATAAACTGACTTAACATCTGGACAGCAAAGGAAATGTCAGGCCTAGTGTTAGTCAGAAAATTCAATTTTCCCACCATACTTCTATAATATTCTGCATCAGTCAGAAGGTCTCCAGCATCTGGTGTTAACTTTGTATTGAATGGAAGAGGAGTGAGATAGCCTTTGAGTTTGTTGCCAGGAAATGTGAGTCCACTATCATTCAGCAATTCATGTGCAAACTTTGATTGAGTAACAAACAGAGAATCCTCAGCAGGTTGCACCTCAAATCCAAGGAAAAAATGCAGCCTGCCAAGATCTTTAATACTGAATGTGGTGTGCAAGTGTGCCTTTAGTGTAGTGATGCCATCCAAATTTGATCCAGTGATCAAGATATCATCCACATAAACTGCAACTATGATAGTACCTTGAGCATTGTGGATTGTATACAAAGAGTAATCATTCTTAGACTGTTTATATCCAAGATGTATCAATTCACTGCTGAGTTTAGCAAACCACTGCCTGGATGCCTGCTTTAATCCATAGAGGGACTTTCTGAGTCTGCATACTGAACCAGATGGAACACTTATCCCCTCAGGTGGCTGCATATAAACTTCTTCATGGAGGTCTCCATGAAGAAATGCATTATTTATATCAAGCTGGAAGATAGGCCAATGATTAGCTACTGAAATGGATAAAATACACCTGACTGTTGCCATCTTGACTACTGGTGAGAAGGTTTCCAAGTAGTCAATGCCATATTGTTGTGTAAATCCCTTAGCAACTAATCTGGCCTTATACCTCTCAATTGATCCATCAGCTTTCAACTTGATCTTAAAAATCCACTTGCAAGCAATAGGAGTTTTTCCTGCAGGCAAAGTTACATAATCCCATGTGCCATTGGTGGTTAATGCATCTATCTCTTTGTCCATAGCTTCTACCCATTTTGGATCCTTGTTGGCTTGTTTATATGTCTTAGGTTCAACAAGATGAGGTAAGAAAGCATGTACAGGAGTTATAGAAGGAGTAATAGAAGTTACCTCAGTACTGTGGTTGTCAACAATGGTCTTTTGCACTCCATAACACACATAGTCCTGCAAATACATGGGAGCTTTCTGCAATCTAGTGGACCTTCTAACAACAATAGGAACATCATTCTGAGAAGAAGTAGATGATGGAGTAGCAGAATTGTTATTTGAAAAAGGCACAGGAGATGAGTTGTTGGATATATCAACTCCTCCTGAGTTTGATAAATCCTGCAGAGGAGAATTCACTATAGGTATGGCACTAGACTCATTGGAAGAACTGGCAGTATTGTCAGGATAGTACAAAAAAGTGGGAAAGTCATTAGGAATAACAGGAAGTGTGGATGTGTCAGTAGGCAAGGTATTTGAAAGAAAAGGGAAACAACACTCATGAAATGTGACATCTCTGGATGTAAACACACTCCTAGTGTGAAGATCAAGCAGTTTGTATGCTTTCTTTCCATAGGGGTAACCTAAAAACACACAGGTCTTAGTCCTACTCTCAAATTTCTTCCTTCCTGATTGAATAGTGGATGCAAAGCATAAACATCCAAAGGTTTTAAGATGATCATAGGATGGAGGTTTGTTAAACATTTTTTGATATGGAGAAATATGTCCTAAGGAAGGAAGAGGGAATCTGTTAATCAAGTATGTGGCTGTTAACAGACATTCTCCCCAGTATTCAATTGGCAAACAAGACTGAAATAGAAGAGCTCTTGAGGTTTCTAGGAGGTGCTTGTATTTCCTCTCAACCACACCATTTTGTTGAGGTGTGTGAGAGCAGCTGGTTTGCAGAACAATCCCAAGCTTTGTATAGTACTCAATGGCTGTTTTTCCAGAGAATTCTGGTGCATTGTCACTTCTGATTGACTTAACTGTGGTATGAAACTGAGTTTGAATATATGTGATAAAGGCTTGGAGTATAGGAAATGCATTGCTCTTGGTGGCCAGAAGATGTGTCCAAGTGATCCTACTGTAATCATCTACTATAGTCAAAAAATATGAATAGCCATTGTAGGTTTTAGCATGATATGGACCCCAGGTATCTATGTGAATAAGATCAAAGGGTGCATTGGTTTTGGTGGTACTAGAAGTAAAGAATTTCCTAGGTTGTCTGGCTTTAGGGCAAATTTGACAAATGTATCCTAAAGCTTTGAAAGGTGTATGGGAAGTGTGATGAATGTGAGCTATGTGTTCAAGAGGAAGGTGTCCAAGTCTAGTGTGCCATAACAGTAAATCCCTAGCAGACATATTTTTAGTAGCAATTTTAGAATTAGAACAATTGGATGCACCTTTATTTAGAAAATTTACAAATGGTACATCAGTGATAGCATTCTGTTTAACAGGGATGCTTGCTTGAAAACTTGAAATAGATTTGCTACTAGTATTAACAGTATTTACAGAAAACTTTGTAGAAATTTCACAGCTAGACTTAGCAGCACCATCAGATATGTCAGCCAAGCTATGTGTGTCCAGAATGTACAAGCCATTTGAAGCCTTACCAAGCACTGAAAGTGCCCTCAGAGAATGGTCCTGTAAGATGCATTGATTGTATTGAAAAATGACATTCACTTTGAGATCAGTACACAGTTTACTAATAGAGATCAAATTATACTGAAATGAAGGAATATGCAAAACATTACTCAAAGTGATGTCCTTAGATAGTTTGATTGTGCCAATATGCAGTATAGGAATCATGGAGCCATCAGGAATAGTTATAGTACTGTTATTATTAAGGGCTTTATATGTGTCAAATAAGGTCAAATCAGGTGTTATGTGATCTGTGGCTCCACTATCAAGGATCCAATAATGAGAGACATTTTGAGCAGAGAAACAGAATGAATTACCTGCCATAAGAGCATGAGAATTACTTCCTTCACCATTGGAATTGTTGCCTAATGTTGCAGTGTTAAACATATCCACAAGCTTGCCAACTTGTGCCTCTAAGTTGTTGATCTTATCCAGCTGAGCATCAACTCCTTTCTCTCCTGCCATAGCTGCAGTCCTCCTGACATTTCCATTTAGTTTGTAACACCTTTGCATAGAATGACCAGACATTTTACAGTGATCACAGTAATACTGAGGTCTAGTTCCATAACCTCTTCCTCTTCCAGTAGGCATATTACCACCTCTTCCTCTTCCATAAATAGGAGGTCTGTTTGAATAGAATGCAGCTGCTTCATGAGCAACCTGAGGATGCACACTCATTTCCCTTTGTTTTTCCTCTTGCAGTAACATTTGTAACACCTCTGAGAGACTAGGAAATGGCTTAAGCATCAGTATATTTCCTCTAACTGTGGTATAGACATCATTCAATCCCATCAACAATTGCATAGTTTGTTGATGCTGCAGAATGCTAGACATGTACACAGCTGTTTCATCAACTGAAGCAATCATGTTAACATATTCATCCCACAGCTTCTGTTGCTTCATGAAATATACTGAAATTGACTGATTACTTTGGGAGAGTAAAGCCAAATCCCTCTGGATTTGATATAACCTTGCATGATTGGTTTGTGCATACCTAGTATGTAACTGCTTCCAGATATCAGCTGCAGTCTTACAGTACATAACACTCTCAGCTATATCCTTTTCAACTGAGTGAAGCAACCAAGCAATCACCATCCCATTCACTCTGTCCCATTGTGCAGCTGATGATTGTTGCATAGGCCTAGTACATTCACCATTGACAAATCCTAACTTGTTTTTAGCCATCAGTGAAATCTCAACAGACCTCTTCCAGTGATGGAAATTGTTTTGATTCAACAGTGTAGTGCTTAATCCATAATTCGGATGATCCGAATGGTGTAATTGCAGAGGATCGAGGTTAGGAAAGTTCGCAGAACTCACAAAGTTGTTCTCTGGATTTGCTTGATTCATGAACGAGTTTGTGAAATTTGCTCCTGGATTGTTCCAATTCGCAGCTGGGTTAACATAAACCTCCTCTTGATTAGCCGAATTATGAAGAAATGGAGTCTGATTTGGATGAACTCCATGTTGATTTTGACCGAATTCTGCTTGAATCGAAGAATCGTGGTGTTGTTGTTGCTGTGGATCATCTGCCATAGGCTCTGATACCATGTTATTTTCCATTGTTGTGTGTTTGAGAAGCTCGAAATTGATGCAAAAATGGTGGAAGAAGAAAACACCTTGAGTGTGTGCTCAGTGTGTGATTTACGGTTAGAGGAGAGAGAAAAAGATTGGAGAGAAAATCTTGTTGAATGATTTTCTATTATTGATTAGTTGATCACTCAATGATTACAAGCCTACATATATATAAGCCACTTGGCAGCCCACTAACTCATCCACTATAATTAACTACATTTTACCTACCACTAACTAACTCTAACCAATCATTGATGAAAGCTAACTAACAACTAACAACTAACTAACAATCAATGATTGGCTTAATCGTGTTAGTCAACAATTTTTTTTCGTAGGCTTCAACTCTGCAAGTCGTCTATTGTTTATTGAATGCACACATATATACACACACTTGCTCCAACGGAATTCTCCATAACATCAAATTGTTTAGAGAGCTTCAAGAGAAAACCTCTTTAGTATTGCAGGTATTTTTCATGAATTATTACATTTATTATATACTTTTTACTATAGAAATTGTATTTTTAATTTTACGTTACTGAAAATGAAACAGATAACCAATCCAATTAGCTTTTTGGGTTTTCGTCTTGTGAGATGGCTGCAATAAATTCTTTGCTGCTTTCCAGGTTTGTTTGTCTACTTATTCAACATCTAAATCTAGGAATAAAAGTACTATATTTGTATTTCATATTTTTAGGAAAGTACCATTTTATCCCTAAGCTTCCAGTATTTGGAAGTTTAGTGTTTGGATGAAGTTTCAGTAAAGGGGAAAATAGACTTTTTGTTTGAGTTGACTATTTCGGTAATAGATGAGTTTTTCTTAGAATCAATAAATTCATCGAAGTTTTGACTAACTTTATGCTTAACTCATTCAAAACTGACTGAACT
>CM016562.1:4716014-4829440 GCA_003412495.2 Echium plantagineum | reverse complement strand
TAGCCAGAGCCATGGAATTCTTTTGTCGATTTCTGAGCGGGCGGCACAGATCATCTAATGACTAGAAAACAAATACACTAATTCAGAGTGCCTGAAAATAAAATGGGTCATAGGGAACAAGGAAATTGCCCATTATTACCAGTAGATCAGGGTTCCACGCGAGCTTCTGGTTTGGCAGGGAGTCCACGCGAGCTTCTGCTTTGACTGGTTCAGCAACTGTTCGAGGTGCAGATGGAGGTGGTAATGTAGCACTGACATCCTTAACCTCCTCTTTATGGTATTCTATGGCTAAAATTACCTTTGGCTTCTCGTCAACAGACTGCTCCCATTAGATCATAGAACATTTATTAGCCATATGTGTGAAGATAGATTACGAAAAATAACATACTGCGTAAATAAAGAGGATAATGATTGGAACCATTTGGAATTAGGATCATTCAAGGACTTCGAGCATCAGTTTAACAGTTCAGTATGACAAATTTTATCAGTGCTACCTTGTGATCGTGAACAAGAGATCTATCTGCATAGTTATAGAAAACATATATGTAACATAACAAGATCTATTCATACCGAATCTTTGAGAACAGAAGTTCGTGGTGCTTCTTTAACGTACTCCTCCATAGCTTGTAGAAATGATGCAGGGGGCTTGATTTAGAACAAAAAGTTGAAGTTGATAGAATTACAACAAAAGTCGAAAGATTCAATATTGTTAATAAAAATTGGGGGGAATATAAACCTGCTCAATTTTAGGAAATCGGCCCGCATCTAGGCCTTTACATGCTTCATAAAAATTCTGACAGCCTCTCCGCCTGTTCATTGCAGATACTTTAATTAGAACATTTTGTGGTGGCACTTCGGTTATGTGTAATAATCATAAGTTACCATTAAAAAACAATTATAGCCCAAACTCACAAAAAGGATCTAGATTTGATATTTATCAATGTTGTGCTCATATTAATTTTAATTTTTTAAATTACTTGGCTACTTTAAATAACATGATACCTGTTGACCTGCCCTGCTGTATATTTCCAAAGCTTTCATGGCATCGTGTCGTTGCATCTCAAAAAACTGTTGAATGGAAAAGTTACTCTTTCGCATTACATGTTTGTCTTATGTTTCAGGTGTCCATGCTTGCCTCATTAAGACCAAACCCTTTGAATTAACGAAGTCACAGCTTACCTTGTCAACTAGATTAACAGTGCCATCACCAATCGCATTGTAGACTTTGATGCTTTCAGAAGCAACCTGATTGAATAGTAATAGATCCATAATTAGCGAAAAGTAGATTCTATGTATTAATTATGTCTCTTCCAAAGATACACATAAAAGCATATGCTAACCATGGAAAGTGCCAATTGAATGATGAGGTTATGAACAGCTGCACCTTGAGGCTGCATTTAAGGTTTGCAAGTAACAAATATTCGATCATTGATAAGGAAAGAAGAACTTGATATAAAGATGGTGAATTGCATGAGATATCATCAACTACTTAGCCGCTTATCATAACGAAAAACTTTGAAGATCACCTGACAGTCAAGAACGCGATACAGAAGTTGCTGAAGAGTCGGTAACTGCTGAATCAGCTCCTGAGTGTCCAAATCTTTTGTCCTCTGAATGAGAAAATCTACTTAGGAAGTGAAGAAGTCTAAGACCTTTTGAATGGATGAATGTCACTCTTAAGTCTTTAACCTTGGCCTCCATTGATTATGGTTGAGTTACATGAGTGATTTCTTGACATTAACCTATTTAGATTATTTTTTTCCTCTAAATATATCAAAGCGCTTTTTACCTCAATATTCCATGACCCACAGCTTCCAAAACTTCACATTGGGATTTACTATAGGTTTAAACTATTAAAAATTCAAACTCGCTGCAGAAGATATTTGAACAGATTAAGGGTGATTTGGCTTTGATAAGTTCACAAATGACCTTAACATAACAACTAATAAGTTGATTCAAAATTAGTAGCATAGAAAAGAAAATTTACTATATAGAGAGAGAGAGCAGTAAAAGAATGTCCTATTAATATCTAGAGCAGAACATGCTCATGATCAAAAGATAAACAAAAAAGTGTAAGAACCTTGAAGGTGACGTCAACTTCTAATTCTACGATGGAAGCATCAACATCTTGATTATAGGGTTGTGTTCTCTATGATTAGTATAACCCAAGTCTAAGAAGTACTGGCAGTAGGTGACTATCCTAACATTTAAATATTCAGTTAAGCCTTCTTAAGCTACAATCACATCCCTTCAGCAAGATATAAACCAATCAAGATGCATCTAGTTTGTGTGTGTGTTTGTTCACTCCTTAAATCACAAGTATCAGAGACGAGTGCATCCTTACAACCTAATGATGAGAAGGCTACACAACTTGAATAAAGATTACTTGTTAAAAAAGTTTTACTGACAATATCATTAACAAAGAAAACTTGAGATCGGGTAGACTGTCAAATGACGTATACAATATTAAAATAAGGAAGACAATCTCTCTTACCGGCGATCCATCTCAATGTCATATTTCAATAATCGGAAACACTCTAGCCTCTCCTCCAGATATAAGGAGTATGTTCGCACCCAGGCAGAGTAATCCCATGCTAAGGAACGAAGTAGAATGGGTCGTTACTAAATGAATCCCTTTCATTTCTTTTATAGTAACAAAGGAAATTTAAAAAGAAAAACTAACCATTTGGACTAGAGTCATCTTTAAAATGAACCATGTTGAGCATATGGTTTCTACTTCTACCGAAATTGAGAAGCTCTTCTTGGAATGTGGATCTACCTCTCTCAGTGCACGATGAATAATCACTAGAGTTTTCAAGGCGACCTAAGAATCATATATCAAAGGTTGGTTCATTCATTGGCTACTATATATGATCATCAATTAATCATTGATAAAAGAAAAAAATGGTGTTTAATTGCAAGGAATAGAGACGTACAGCCCAGTTACGTGTCTTGGACAATCGTTTTGCAAGTGCATGTATGCAATAAGCAACATCAGCTCTTGGTCTGGTCGCCGAGATAGCAGCGAAAAATAGCTAAAAATTAGAAAACGTGATTTATCAGGTCAATAGGAAGAGAAACAAAGGCCAAACCAACAATAAGCTTCCTAACTTGACAATTCACCAACCTTTTATGTATTTCTCTTTCGCTGGGCGTTCAACATGATTTGTCGCTCTTACAATAGCAATATCCAATTCCTTAAAGAGATCAAATAACAAATCATAAGAGATAGATATTTGAACAACCAAATTATGATGAGTCGAATTAATACCTTATAGCTGCTATTAATTTTTAGCTAAGCTAACTGTAGTAGTATCCTTAATTGCACCAAGAGTTTTTCTCAAACTGCTTTGAGTGCCTCCTCCAGACATTCTCCCTCTTTAATATGAAATCTATAAAAAGAAAATTAACACAAACAACAAAAGTTAAATCTGACTTCGCAGGACCCCATTTCAGCTTCGATAAGCAACTGATAACATCTTTAATTTAAACCATGTTGACTAGAATAAAACCCAAATATCGTTTCCTTCAAAGAGCCCCTTATTAAAGAAACTGCACACAAAATCAGATGAACGGAGTAACCGAACCCCTTCCCCACACACACCAAAATAAATAAAACAAGATGAACTTTGGGAAGACTAAGAGATACAACACAAAATTTGTGATCATCTATATTTCAAATTTGAAGTCAGGACACTATAAAATGAAGATTAAACAATTATAAATGTGACTGAATACTTAAAACAAGATAAATTGTTACTGAGACTTAGAACCTGAAGCTGAAATTTCATAATCCAATAGTATAACTTATCAATAAGCCTCTCAACACACTTTGTTGACATGCTTACTTAGTTACCTTAAAAATACATGGATCATAATTTAGACATATCTACTACCTGGTCTCTTAACTACTCTACAACTTTGAAGACAATTCAAACCCAAAATCAGATTTAACCACAAGAAAAAACATGTCCTGAAACAGTAAAATATTACATACTAACATGTGCAACCTTAGTAAAGATGGAAACTCATAAAAATTCAATCTTTAGAACAAGAAAACCCCAAAACACACCTAAACATAATACCTTAGCAAAAATATTCAATGCCCACATATATTCAACTACAAAATATATAACATATGCAAACTTAGTAACATAAAACTCATAAAAGCAAGCTTCAAAAAAAGTTAAAAACCCAAAACATATCTCAACAAATAACTCAATGCCCAGATAAATTCAACCACATAACATATCAAAAAGCTTACATTTCTTTAAGTTATAAAGTAAACAGTAGAAGATCCAACAAAGTTCAGAACAACTCAAGTTTGAATTATGTATTTAGTTAGAAACTCTCTAAATGACAACAAATAATTGTATTAATTTCAGGCTAAATGAAGAATTAAGTCAAGCTAGTGGATGTAGAAGGCTTATTACAAAAAGGAAGAAAAGTCTGCAGAGAATAATGTCTTGTTTGGCCGTCGGCTATATTTGTTTCTTTTTTTAATGTGAAGACATCTGTACTTGTTTGTAATAAAAATAACTATTATGAAATTTATATTATTCAGGCACTTCATAAATGTGTAATTAATTTATATTAGGTCAGTCCGGAATGCTTTTTTTTTTATGACATGAATACTACATTGGAATATTGAAAATATAGAATGGCAATTAACATTTATCTCAAAGAAGTAAACGAATAATTGATTTTCAAAAAGGCATAAAATCTAAAAAGTTAAAACATATGAACGTAGTTTTTAAAGTCATATGAGCATTTGTTAGGTGTAATACATGTTCATAGACAAAACTGTTACTGAAAAATAAATTTGAATCACGAGTAATATATTACTTTGATTAAGTGATTAAATATGACAAATAATGAACTAACATATATTAGGATTATCTTGTTTGAATCTTATAACCACAAGATTTACACACTTAACTTTTATGTGTAATGAAATGTACCTACCCACTTTATTACCATGCTTCAAACATCATATGCAATCACTTAATTTTAATACAATGTACCTAATAAGCTTGTGAAGATGTTGGCTTAACATAGGTAATTTCATTTTCATTGTAAAATATATCTACCAACTTCACCTCAGTTTTATTCAAACACAAATATAATTTCATGCCAAACATAGGTTTAAAGTCATGAAGTGTCATACATGTGATTAATAAATTGATTGGTTGTATTGTCTTTGAATCTTATTTGGTGGGCTGCTATTTTAAAACAACAATGATAGCCACATTCGAATTTGAGTCTTTCTTTTCTTATTTCTTGTAATAAAATAATTGTCTGGTGCCTTAACCAAAGGATAACGAACCTTCTCAGAATGCATTGCTACTATTATATGGAGAACACAATCACAGACTGTCCAGCACATTATTAAAACCTCCACTATTCGTATTATATTTATATGTTCGTATCTAAAAGATAAAAATCAAAGCTTTTCTCATGATTTATATTCTCCGTATACTCCAACGCAGGTACATAAAAGTCGTTACTATGACGATTTCACACTTTTGCAATAGTAATATTTTCTAAAACGATGAGTAGAGCACATAAACACTATGGTGAAAACACAAACTAATTTTGTTTATTAAACGGCTTAAATTTATTTTTCAATAACGTCGGTGAAATTTCACCTCGCTGCAGCCAGCAGCATATGATAGCAATGAATAATAATTCAAAGAGCTATTGCTATACAGTATATAATGTATAGTGTCGCCCATAAAATTTCATAATTCAATGACTAAAGCGACGATTTTGATTGTTTTGTTGTAAGTATCAACATGTCACCACGTTCGACCATCAATAAAAGATTGCATATCAGCATTATTAGCTATATTGTTCAGTGACCTTTCACCACACCCAGCTTCTGCAAGGAGTTCCGAATGTCGCGCTGCTGCTGCCTCCATCGGCTTCCTGGACATTAGGACTGTCCAATGCAATAACATCTGAAAGCGGGTAGTTCCTGTTGTTATGGAGCAGGTTATTATTGTTGCAGACTCCTTTCAGTATTATGGACTTGTGTACTCCTCCAAGCAGGCCTTCATAATCTGTGTCGCCACTTTCACCAACAAACACTACCAAGTTTGAGAGATCCACATTCCAGCGAAGATACAAGTACCTGGGGGAAAGAAGGGAGAGTTGTGAAGGGCATACATTTAGGTGAACAGCAGGACGGTAAGAACACAATCCATCAAGGAGCATCTAGATGGTTGTTTATCGAAAGAATATGATCTTATATGGATCTCCATGTGTAGTCAGTGAAAACTGAATTTAAACAAGCCATGATCACAGAGACAGAAAACAAAGAAATCTCAAAGGCGAGGGTGTCAGGCGCACTGGTGTGTAAGAGTAGGTAAATCAGAAGTAAGGAGAAGGTATGTCGAGTATGGTAATTGTATTCTCCAGAAAATGTCAGAATACAGGAAGCATAGTTATTGCCTAAATTCTCCAAGCAATAATCATCACCCTATCCTTTTAATAAGAAATATTGTTCAAGAGTGGACACAAATGATATGTAAGAAGATTCAAGACAGCGGAACCAAACAACCCTAAGCACCTTCATCAATCAAGACCACATGTATGTCACCTACCAGGCTATCGTCGCAACAAGACTAATAAATGAAAAAATTCAAGCAGACAACAAACTGGTTTTCATAGAAATTATTGTTGAAAAGTCAAGATAGATGTTTGGCAAGAAGATCCACAAGACAACAGAAGAACCAAAAAAGATCAGAAGCTTCATCAAGCACAATGACATGTCATCTACCCTTGCAAAATGCAAACATCGCAATCACCATGCCTAATTCCTCTAAAGAGGTAGTGGGGAGGGGTTAGAACAGTCGGATAGTAAGCATCCTTTAGGTGAACCTTAGGTAGTGCAATGAGCCATTTTGAAAAGCACAGATTGACTAAAAAGTGATGTGCAAACACAATCTACTACTTCACAATAGATAAGAAGCTTAGGTAGTGCAACGAGCCATTTTAATTCAAACAATTATACGTAAGAGATAGTGAATACATACAAAATCTTTATATCTAAGAGTTAGTGAATACATACAAAAATTTTGACTCCATAAAATATGGAAATCCATCAACCAATGCAAATAAAATCTAAAAAGCAATAAAGAGTCAACAAAGCAACAATCTAAACTGACATAAACCATCATGTCAGTTAATACAGTTAAATGTACCTGAGAGCCTGACATCGAGATGCGAGCACTGGTAAAACATTGATCTTACTTCCATTCTGACAATAAACAACATGACAGCGAAGAGCCTGGATTCTCATCATCTTCCTAAGATCCTTCACAGGAGGTATCTGTAGTTTTATGTATTTTGAAATTAGTTTTACCTGACTGAAAAGTAGTAGATCTGACACATGTAAACCAAGAAGCTTAAAACTTAAACAAGGGATGATTTAAGCTTACCACCCCAGGTTTGAGAACTTTGAAGGCATAACAATATTCAGCTGAATTTGCTTCATCTTCAACTACTATATGTTCTTCCTTGTCACTTTCCCTGTCTACCACTGAAGACGCCCAACGCACCAATGTCTTTCTCAACCCTTCACCTCCCCAGCGATATTCAATGTGTGAATGATAATACAAGTCAACAACGTAAGGATCTTCTTCCATATGGAGGCTTGAGTAGTAAAGATCACCACCACTATTGCAAATGAAAGCATCAAAATCTGTGGGTTTCATTCCCTCAGAAAGCACCAATGAATTCAATTCAGAAATGTTGAAGGATGTGGCCAGAATGAACCCAACTGACCCCTCTGTCCTTTCCTTCTGCACAGCCTCAAGTATCTTCTTTACACTTCCAGTAAAAGAACTAGTACAATCACCATCTACAGCAATTACAAACACATGTTTTCTTCTCCGCAAAGCTGGGAACTTCCCAGTGTTAGATGTTTGGTCACCTTTCTCAATGGACCCAGCTCTTTGAGTGTTTTGCAAGGAACCCTGGATTCTTGACAAAACAACATCCTCTAACTTATTCTTTCGATCTTCAGCATCTAATGAACCATATAAATTTTCATTTTTGTCTCCATCCAGTGAAAATCTTAGGTTCAGAGATATATCTTGTATATCTCTCAAGGAATCACTTGGTGAATCTGCTTCTGAGGTATCGTCATCATCATCATTCTTCAACCATCTCGGTTGTCGTGGCTTGCAACTTGCTATTTTGGACAGGTAAGACTTACAGTGTTCGGGCCATGAGAAGAGGTGAATATTTTTTAAACCATTTGCCCGACATTTTGCCCAAAGCTGCTTATCTGCTACAAGCTTCAAGAGGGCATCAGCAATAGATTGCTGATCATGGGGATCAACTAAGAGTCCATTGTCCAGAACCTGCAATAGATCGATTCAATCTGAACTTCAGGAAACTTTAATAGATATTACTGCATCCAGGGAAATTTAAAGAGTAGGGCATACCCTATGGATGTCAACAGGTCCACCATTTTTTGTCGCAACCATAGGCAAACCATAAGCTGCTGCCTGCTCATTATAGGACAAACATTCAAGAAAGATGAGGAGACTATGCATATACAAATTCAAAAAGAAGAAATCCTTGAAGGATACAGAAATTAAGGTTAAATGGGAGAATTTATGTACGAAATAGAACATAATGATTAAATGCCTCACCTCAATCAGAGTAAGTCCAAAAGGCTCAATAAAAGCCGGATTAACAAAAACTCCCTGCCATATTTAAAATCACACGTTAATCCGACACTAACGAAAGGGAATGTATAACAAGTGGTATGCAATGAATATAGAATCCAGGGGGGACCATAGACAGATCTCGGACCCCAAGCCACAGCCCGTCCTAATTAAAAAAAAATGTATTTTCTCCATTAATTTTCATAACATTTTATATTTTATAATATTTGGCCCACCAATAATATGGGAAATTTTTTTTTATTAAATCAATAATTTGCGGAGTATTATACAATTTAATATTTTCTATTTGGCTTATAATAAAAATAGAATTTACAGCAATGATGCCTCAACAGCTCAACTGGACCTAATTGTGGCATGATGAAGGATCAGATTTCGAAAACATATTGTAGTATCCAGTCATCTCTGGCTATTGCCAAGTTAAACACAGTAACTCATATTTCTCCATATATCCATTTATGAGGTCAACCCAAGCTAAGCTTAGTAATTTTGTATTTGTACCATTCCTGTTCTAATAGAAGTTCAAGAGACTATTGGCCATGTCCACTAATGGAATTTTTGGGAGAATATGCCCGTACAAGAAGACCACAACAAAAGGAAAATTACCTCATACTTTAAGTTCTCTAAGTAAAGAGCAAAGAGGTAATGATTGTTTCATGTCTATCCATAAGACCATAAGTCACATTCCGAGAACTTTATGCATGACCTAACTAAATCAATGAACTATTTTGTGCAAAGTACACAAGAATTGACCTGATAAACATATTATAATGTCCTCTCATTTGCACAAACACGATATCAATAAGGTGAGGCATATTATAGATATGGAAACATTACCTTCGTTTTTGCAGCCAAACGATATATGTCGGGAACATCAGCCTGCTTGTGATGTTTGGGATAAGCAACTTGACCATAGAGATCGTACTTGTCAATCATTTTGAGTATTGATAGAAGCACAGAAGCATTGGTGCCAGACATCTCATCTACATCATCTCGATTACCCATGATTAAAATCTGGAAAACCAACCAATATAAGTAAATTCTTGTTTTGGTGAATTTCGTTTTACTATGTTACATCATAATGACTAAGTTCACAATGCAACCATACAAGATTAGCAAGCTCCCTGAGAGGACGGCATTCCCCAAATGCTTTAACAAGAGTTATTAGGTTCTTTTTAGGATCTGGCCTGGCAAGAGCAAGAATCATAGGCTTCCTTGGATTTGAAAAAAAGCGCATAATCTGGATCCATGTACAATATATTAGGCACACTTTGACATTTACTATAAGAAAATTACTAACGAGAAGGAATCAAAAAAAATTATAACTGTAGCAAACCTCGGCCCATATTGGGGGATCAGGAGATTTTCCATCCTCATTTCCTTCGCTTTCACCATCCAAATCACCTTCCAGAGGGACAATATGATGGAATTCCATCCCAGGTGGCATAACCTACAACAGAAAATATTTACACCAGTCAAAGAAAGGCCAGAAGATTCAAAAATAGAATAACTGGGTACGAGGTAAAAAATACTTACAACCATACGAGGCATGAACCTTCCATAACAGCTAACATTACGTTTGATCCTAGCGCGTAATTTGCGCTCTAATATTGGATCAAAACCATCATACAACCTCCACTGTTCGTCTATTTCTTGTCTTGTGCTGGTTATGACTATTTCAGATGCGTCAAGTGCTAACTCCTCAGCTTCTATCCTGCGCATTATTTTGTATGTGGAGTTTATTTCATCCCTTGATTGTCTAGCTTGCCTTAATAGCTGTTCTAACTTATCACGACCAAGAGAATGACCAGTTAGAAGCATGGGCACATTTAGAGCACCAGATAAAAGCGCTGCTGAATCACCAGCATCTGCATAATGCCCATGAATAGCTACAGGCCAGACTGGTTGTCCATTACCAATCTGCTCACCAAGTACCTTGGACATATTTAATATGTGGTAAAGTGCCCCATCAACAAATTCATGGATGTGGGGCCACAGTTGCTCTTTTGGAAGATATTTATCTCTAGGGCCAAATGGGATTCTAATAATATAAGCGCCACTACTCTCTCCCAATTCCCCCATGTCATTCATCGAATCTTCAGGACCATGTGAAGGCAACATCTCTGTTGGTTCACCATAGCTCCAGTCTACTTCCGGCGATGATACTTGTCTCGTGAGTAAATCAACTCGGTAAACACCAGGCATTGAACCTAAAGCCCTAGCAAGCTCTACGACATATTTCACCTGATACACAATAAAAGAAAAGCATGCAATTTTCATTGCTCATTATACAACAGACAGACATGCAGGATAAAACTTAAAAATTTATCAGCATCATACGTCAAGTGTCTATCATTCCTTTCTATTACTATATTAAATATGGGAGCAAGACAGAAATAAAATAGGAAGAAAACAAGCACCTGGCCTCCAGTGTCCGAGTCCCGACCAAGCTCCATATTCTCTCCTCGAATTAAACCGTGAAGGCTGAAACAATAATTTTAATTTAGCTACTAGGACAATGATCCAAACATAGAAAACGATTTTCTAGATGGTCACAAAAAGCTAAGCAGTCAAATAAGTATGAAATTAAACTTGTTCTGGAATCAGGACTAGACAAGCAATTTTATCTTAGCATAACAGTGAAAGCACGTACATGGTGTCATGACTTCCCCGAATAACCAAAATTGGAATTAGTGCTAACCTTATCAATACAATGTATAATTGCTTCCCCTTTTGTTGACTAGCCCAATTCTCCATGACGTCAACAGAGCTAATCCTTGGCAACCGGCCTCTGTTATTTTCCCCATGGGTTGACATATCACTGACAGTATCTCCCTTTTCCCCCTCGGACAAGTCCTCCGACAAATCAGCAACAGCTTCTCTGCGACCTCTTTCGAGTTCAAGGCGCCTTTTATGCGTCCTCTGAACTTGCTCCCCTTCAAGCTAAATAAACACAAAATGTCAGGATGTGTAAAAAAAAAAGTACACGTCACTTGAGCGACAATATTAACACATTATAGACGTAAAATAATTCCCACAAACATAACTAAATGGAACAAATGATTTCTTTTGACAACATCTTCTTTGTTTACATATACATCTAAAATACCTACGAAAATGAGCTGTAGGATTAAAAGTGTAAAACTTCTTCAAAAAATTAATTTCTCAACCAACATCATCATTTTCAATAAATCATAACATCTACATACATGATCCCTCTTAAACAATCACCCCTTAAATTAGAATTTCATATATTTGCAACACATCTAAATTTATAGTTGATTCATCATTGGACTAATCACCCCTTAAATTAAAATTTCATATATTTGCAACACATCTAAATTTATAGTTGATTCATCATTTGAGTCCAATTTATATATCACACTTAAAACAATCAAATCAATGAACTCACCTGCTTCTTCTGGCGAGCCAAGTTCCAAATCCGCCAACACATATTCTCCAGCCGAGTGTTCCTCTCTTGCGGACTCCTCGTCGCTTGTGCCTATCCATTTCCATTAAAAAACAACTAAGCAAAATCTCCACCCACTTGCACATAAAATCCAAAATTACGAGACACCACCTCCATCCCAAAAACTTATCTACTTTGGTTTCAGTTCTCAAAATTAACAAAGTTTATGACCTTGGTTAACACCCATAATGAATATTATTATGTCAATATTAATATTCACAAAAAATATTAGAATTCAATATACTTTCACCTAATATTATAGTCATAAAAAGTAATCTACAAGATTTACATGTGAACTGTAAAATAACTAAAAATACTAGAACTTTAACAGAATTCTACACAGCATAAAAAATATTCAAATTAACATGTCAATACTAAAATACACCAAAAATAATAGATACTGATATGTTTTCAAAAATACCATACAACACATAAAAATACTCCAAAAATTAACATCTCAATAGAAAAATACACCAAAAAAATACTAGAATTTGATAAATTATCACCACAAACTATACAACAGATAAAAAACATACTTCAACTTCAGAATTCAAAATGCATAATTCCAATCATCGAAAATTCAGAAATGGACAGAGTAATAAACTTTGGATCCATAATTTACACGTATAACTTATAATTGAATCAAAAATTATCATGCTAAGTGCAATACAGCAAAAAATACTAAAATTTCACAGTATTCGTTATACACATCCCAAAAAAAAATACTCGACTCAAAACTAAAAATGCATTTAAATCAACATAAGATATAACAACCACAAACTTCGGTATTCCATATATTTTTATCAAATACTATATGTTGCATAATAAATACTCCGACTTCATAACTCAAAATTCCAATCAGCCATATTTAAAATTGGACAACTTTTTGGGATACAGGCACTACAAACATTTTTTAAAAATACTGTGAGTTTAAAACTCATAATGCCAATCGATAAAACTGGGTAATCTTTTTGGGATACATGTAGTACAACAAACATTCAAACAAAAAATGCTTCGACTTCAAAACCCAAAATGCCAATCACTCAAATTCAAAAACTTGACAATCTTTTTGGGACACATGTAGTATAACAAACATCAAAAGTCAAAACAAAAAAACTTCGTTTTCAAAACCCAAAACATCAATCACCAAAATCCAAGACTGGACAATCTTTTTGGTAAATAGGCACTACAAACCTCAAAAAAAAAAACAGAACAAACAAAAAACACTTCAGTTCAAAACTCAAACTGCCAATCGACAGAATTCAAAACTGGACGATCTTTTTAGGACATAGGCACTACAACACTCAAAAGAACAAAACGAAAAACAAACATACACGAATCCATGAACGATGAAGATCGGTCTCATCAAAGCCAGTAATAACTTCCTCAACAAAGTAGCGAGTCGGGCTAAACCTCCCTCTTTCCCTCAACAATAACGATGATTTCGCGTCATCAAGCCCAGGTCCCACATCGAGAATCGCTTCCAAATAACTATTAATCCAATCATTTCCAGCCATTTTTGCTCACCACCTCAAAAACAATATCTGGATGAATATTAATAATATGTAGATGGTTGAATGGGAGATTTGTGATGATTATTGAATTTAAGAGGTGGGAATTTTGAGGTGATAATAATGAAAGTGACAATTAATTTGGGACAGGGAGGGGGGATTTTATAGAGGAGGGAAATGGAAGAGTTTGGAAGATGACAGAAAGAGTGTATATTTTCCTGACTCGTGGGGGGGGGGGTGTGGGTGGTTTCTGTAAGTCAAATGTTGGTAAAAGTGTTTTTTACCACTTTTCTTTTTTAGTCAAATTCTTTGATTATATGTATAAAACTGGAGTAATATTTTTTGAATTTTTTTTGTCAATTTTCTTATAAATTTTGCATGATGAATAATTCGTAAAATTTGGTATTTGGAGAGCGATAAAAGAACAATAAAATTTTATAATACGATAACTTAATATAAGTACACGTATTTATTAGTGAACGAGAGCGATTTGTGTGAAATTAAAATTGTGTTAGAGTTGTTCCAATAGTCTTGTTTTCTCTTGTGTTCATGCTTGACAATGTGGACTATTTGCACAATAAAATAGAAATTAAGTTACCAGGAAGTGTGAATGAATATTATATAATTAGTTTGTCAAAAATCAAAAAATCAAAAGATCTGATTATGTTATAACAATGTGAATGTGTGTGGTTAAGCTTATATTTTAAACTAGAGAATTTTAATTTTAATTATTTATTAATTATAAAATGTGTTCAAAGTCTTATGATTTGATATGTATTCACCAAGTGTTATACAACACACGCATAATATTTGAGTTCAACTTAAGAAAACACATCATCAAAATTTAAAAGGTCTTTCTTTTTTAAAAATGGAATGTAATCTCCTACTTACTTTTACCTTCCTTCCACAATTTAATATTTCATTAAATTTCGTTTAAATGCAATTTTAACTAGTAATTATCTTTTTAGTCTTCATTTTATATGACGTCTATATAAACAGGTTCATTTATTAAAATACTGTAATATGTCATCTTTTATTAAATTTGTAATAACAATATAATCAAATTTAATTTTAAAAAAATAAAGTATCAATCATTATGTTTTTGATATTTTAAGAAATAGTTCATACAACTCTCTGTAATATTCCACGCAATCTAAAATAATTATTTTTCTTACATATCAGGAGAAGTATTCTTTAACCTTCAATTACTCTTTAATTATATTATTAAAAAAAATATTATGAAAGTACTTTAACAAGTGAATTTAACTATTTAAATTTTATATATTTTAAACTATGTAATAATTAGTAATTAATAATCAAAGTTCAATTTATCAAATGTCATTTATTTTGGATTAGAGGGAGTAGATCTTTTAAGACTAAAATTATCTTTCGAAAAAATACAAAACTTAATTACTCCCTCCTTCCCATTTTCTTATTCTCATTTATATTTTTGGAGTCAAAATTATAAAACTTCGACAATGAATTCTCAATAGCCGATAAAAATAATATAGTCACTATTGAATCTTGTTAGATTTATCTTAATATGTATTTTTGAAATATATCAAGTTTTATAATACCCCCTCCATCCCAAATTATTTATTCCATTTTAACTTTCACGATCTCCGAGACAAAACTTAAAACGTAAATCTCCAATTTTACAAACGTAAAAATTATAAAAAGTTAATATATAAAAAATATATATTGAGACGAATCTAACAAGATCTCATATGATTATATTACTAATGAGAACTCATTGTCAGAATTTTCAAAGTTTGACTCCCAAAATAAAAAGTGATCAAATAATTTGAAATAAAAAAAGTAAGTTTTATGTGTATAAAATTAAAAACATTTACATTTTAGATCGTGATACGATAATTATGAAATTTCAAATGACAATTAAGGAGTAAAATGAGTGGAAGGTAGTACAGTAAATTTAGTCCCACGTCTACTGTGCAATCTGTTAAAAAATTGAGGAAGTGATCAATCTGGTGCTGTAGTTTTTGGTATAGACAATGATTGTTGTGAATAAAGAATAATGACTACTCAATCTCTTTTACTGACACGTGTCACATAGATTTGGTTAAGTAGGGTCATTATTATAATCAGATTAATGTTGTCACCTAATAATTGGCTCTTTAGACCATTTTTCTTTTCTTAGTACTACTACTAGTTAGGCGCCAATATGAACCTGCCGCGTCTCACAAGAATATTCTCCACCTCAACAGATATTCTTAAACTACATACACTTTCATTGTTTCATTTTAATTAATTTTAGCTTTTCCAAATACTACAAATTAATCATCAATGATTTTACATGTGTATCATTATTGTGACAATGTTTTTGAAAAATAATTTGTTATCAATGTTTACCAAGAACTCTTTCAAAATATAATTAATTTAAAATAAAGAAAATCATTAAAAAAAGGTCTCATGATTTGAACTATGTTAGTTAAATGTTGTTATAAATTTGATGAAAATAAGGGAGGTGTCATTTGATATGAACTCCATTATTTGTGAAATGACATTGTTCGTATAATCGTATTTGCAAATAATACTTTGATGCTAATTCTAGTCATTTAAACCTTGTTTATGTAATTACAAAGTTGATTTAAATTTCTTATTTTTAGATTGTCAAAACGTTTATGAATTTGGTTGGTTGACAGAGACGGAAACCTTTACTAATAATATTAGGCTCATATGAACATGACATAATAATGCTAAAATTTGGTTAGTTGGATGGATCTCATATGACTTTGTTGAGGTCACATTCTGTTATTCACGCCTCAATTTTCTTTATTGAATCACAATGCATAAGCAAACTAAAAATATCGAATAACTTACTGATTAGCAGGTTTTAGGACTCAAAAGTTTTGATTTCGAATTTCATTGTAGGAAAATTACGGGCCGCATTGCAAAAGTCTTCAAATAATGATACATTTTCACAATTATTTATTGTTATAACGTTGCAGAGGTCACGATTTTATAGAAAAGTTTAAGGGTTCGTGATTTTATTTTAGTGAACCTAATAGTTAACTTCCAAAAGGAATTTACAAAATTTGTGTATTTGGTCTATTCGCATAAGAAACTGAAAAACTATTCGCAGCTCAATATTGTTCTAGTTTTTGAAGTTTTATCGTTACAGATCGTAGAAGGCTATACAATTATAACCATAAAAGACTACTGATGGTTCAAATAAAATTTGAATTTTAATTAAAAAAAAAAGTTTTATCGCTACAGATCGTAGAAGGCTATACAATTATAACCATGAAAGACTACTGATGGTTCAAATAAAATTCGAATTTTAATTAAAAAAAACAGTTTTGTTACTGAAAGGTATAAAATCAAAAGTATTAAAGAAAAGGTTGAAGAGCATGTATATCGAATTCCTTAAATGTGGAGTATAATAAAGATAAAACATTGTTGCTTTTCTAACTTTCCTAAAATAGGATGGGCAAACATAAAATTATTCGCTCTAAATTAATACTCTCTTTATTTTGCAGTTATTATTATTAATTAATTTGATAATTAGTTATTAATAATTATTAATAAATAATAAAATATCATCATTAGTTAACTATTAGTTACTACAATTAATTAAATAAGTATTAAATATTGTTATTAGTTCATTATTAATTATTATAATTATTGCTAGATTCTTGTTAATTAGTTATTAATATCAATATCATTTATTATGTATTAATGTATATATATATATATTAATTTCCATTATTTTTATTAATTAATTCATAATAAATTAATAAATTGTTAATGGTAATTAGTAATCAAAATTACTAATTAATGTTGTGTTTTAATCAATATTAATATTATTTGTAACCTATATTTCTTTTTACATTTTGAATAAAAAATAAGGGATATACTAAAAAAGATACATAAAAAGCAAATCCCAAAATTCGAAAAATGATCATTGAGAGTGAACTTTAGAAAAGTTCATACACATTCTTTTAAGTGAACCTATAAGCCACAATCGTTGTGTATTATAATCCAAATGCAAAATAAACTTCAACCATTTCGCAAGGCACTTTGCATATGAATCAATGATTATTAACCAACTGAATCAATGAAACACCTGAGAAGAAATGTTATGTGCCAAAACAATTAAAGAAGTACTAACAAACATTTTTTTATCAAGTATGAACAGTTCATGAAACCGAAACCGAAACCGTTCGTTTATTCAAGTCGCCTAGCATCATTAGCTATGTCCCAAGCATGTACGAGGTAAATACTACACTCAACAAGATACAACATAAATCATGAAGTCGAATGGCAAATTAGATGCAAATTTAATCTAAAGAAGTAAACACCCTAAACTAAGGGAACAAACAAGTTAAATCTTCGAATACAAATCTCAATCCAGCAAAGCAGTAGGATAGAGAGTATCTCAGACGTCTTCATTTTCTTTTCTTTGCTGGTGGTTGGTCTTCGTCTTCATCTTCTTCTTCCTCATCGTCCTCATCATCCTCGCCTTCTTCATCGTCATCTTCTTCTTCATCATCATCATCATCACTTCCACCATTACCGTTGGCAGCAGGAGCCTCCTCAGGGTCCCCTTCCTCGTCATCATCATCATCTCCACCCTCTTCACCTGAGAAGTCCTCGTCACCAGCATCATCATCATCATCATCTTGCTCACCAGTACCATCATCATCATCTTCATCATCATTCTCTGAGTCACTGGCATCTTTGTTTTCTGTTGTTGGCTTCTCGACTTTATGAAGTTCGTCCAAGGGAAACCTGTCGATGAAGTAAAATATACTTCTTACTATTTGCACTATCATATGATATTTCACATAATGGAGCTGAAGATCAATATTTACCTATCTTTGACAAATGTCAAATCACTCCTATCCTCCAGAAGAGACCCTGCCTGGATATAAGGTCAAGAAATCTATAACGTCATTTGCACTACACCATAAACATTTATGAGATTTTAGATTGAACTCTTCAGAATCAAAAAGTCCAAAGTTTCAGTGTTTTATTGAAGTGAATGTCTCTCCTGTTACAGTATCATCGAAGTTAGAAGTCCATAATCTGAAACTTTATTACATATACTTGTGTGCAGGTGATGGCTGCTCAAGCCCCATCCACCAAACACTCAACGTCTGGCTGCCCTATTACACTATGGTGCAATTAATTGTTGTATCTAGCATACACTACTTGAAACCCCTCAAGTTATGAAAGCTAACTTAGTAATCGTTGTCCATTTAGAAGTTCACTAAATTGATCCTTCTTTAACACGTGGAACCCTTCCTCGCATTCGACTAAATTCCGTTAAATCTAGTAACTAAAACAAAGATTTTTACTAATTATGCACCAAAACTTAATACAAAGTAGAATTTCCTATTACAGGTTTATGTTAACATATCAATGAATAACATTAATTCAGCCATATTAACTCATGGAAGTAGTGAACATAAGTAGGTCTTCGACACTAATTGAAATTAATCAATACATACTGAATAATTAACCAACACTGACAACCAAGCTACCATTAATCATGCTAAGTATTTGAAATTCACACAAAAGAGCAAATAACATAGTCAAACAAGTAATTCTTAAGGATAATTAAGTCTTAATTTGTTTTTTAAAGCAGAAATATATACAACAAAATAGAAGTTGTACCAGCATGAGGAGGTAAGCAATAGATCTATGAGCAGCTAAGACAGACTCAGCTGCACAAGCTTGTACCATGGAGTACGCCATTATTTTCTCCACATTAGCCATCTTGGAGGTGTAACTGTTGACTTCCATAACAGCAATTGACCAAATAAAATTGAAAACAAGCTTAACAGGGAGGGGGCGAGGGGGGAAGGAGAGGAGTTGTGGGTGATTGAGCAGCTAGGGTTCGGGTTGGTGTGAATTGAGCCGTGGGTGGACTGTGGTTAGCCCTGGCTAATTATTTTGGAGTCATGGTTCAGCTTAGCATGGCTAGGTTCACTTGTATGGTTTGGTCACAATAAAGTCAACAATTATGGTATGTTTGGATTGAATTGTGGACTTGTGGTGAATATTGTTCCCACTAACTACAAGTTATTATTTCGTATCCTGAGCAGTCTGATGCAGGGTGTAGTAGGTGTTACTATCGCAATCAGAATCATTTCAATTTTTTTGGGTTGTGTTATGATGAATTTTAGTTTCATTGTGTCATTTTTCACCACATGAATTCTTGATGCTTTTATTGAACATATGAAATTATTATTGAGTTGTACATTGAACATTTTCATCATGCGTTCATTTGTTTTATGTGTTTTCAGTTTTTCAAATGAACTATTCAACACATGAAATTATCATATTACATATATTAGATGTGAATAAAACGATCAAGACTTTCGGTCGTGGGGAGTGTTACCCTAGAAATATATACGCCATCCGCCCTTGCATAGTTGCATCATCAACATTCAACACGATTACACAATAGTAATCTAATATTTTTCTCCTCCTCCAAATTAAAGAGTGAGTGATAATTTGTAGTAATTCTCATGAAACAAGGTCCCCAACCTTTCCCACCCCTCCTTCTCTCCCTGCTGAAAACACCCATCTACATATCATTGTGTTTCTACATCTTCACCTCCATCAAACCCAATCAACCAAATCAAAAACCTCATATCGATCACCAACTCTCAGATGCAGCAGCCTCCAACAGCATAAAATGATTTCTTCCCAAATTACCCTTCATCTTCTAACAACTCGGCACCTGGAATTTGTTCTGCGTTTGTTGTCGCCATGGAATATGTGATAGTACTCTCTTTTAAGGAATTTGAATATATTCCTCTCTTTTTATAGTTATTATATTGTGTAAATTGCCCAATTTCGTAATAGTATGCCATAATTTAATTATACGCTAATTACGTTTTTATTTCAAGTTACTCTTATTGTTTATATGTTTAGACTATTGCGTGGTGCAAGTTTGATCTTTTTTTTTTTTGTAAATTCTGGGTGAGAATATGAATATAATGATGATACAAATAATGAATAATTGAATATAGAAGTTCCTATCTAATATACCGGTAGAGTAAATATAAGACCAATTATTTTCAACATAGTTTGAACCAAGAACTACATTGGTGAAAATGTTGGATCATATGTAAGCAGGTTACTAAATTCAGAAATGACATGAAAACTTAGTACTAAATAACTTTATAGAAGCTACATGACCCAATTACATAGCCCACAACACCAAACATGACCCACTTGGGGCATGATCCAATAAACGAAGTCCTATATTACGTCGCCTAATAAAATACCAAACATGACCCAATATAGCCACAATTCATGAATCATGAATCTCTTTTAACAAAAATGAGATATTACACAAGTAATTTTTCTTTTTTATATTTTTCCCGCCTTGAATATCGAGAAACTCCAATTTCATTTACATTGATCTAAAGTCCAAAAAGTTAAAAGTCATAAAAATTTAACTAGTATTTGTATAATTGCATTTACATAAAGTCAAGGATGCTTTGACACTTTTGAATAGTTTATGACTACTTTAGTAAACATTCTACTTGGCTAAATCCGGCGGTGGACCATGCCACCTTCAACAACACACCATATTATAATACACGGAAATTATATTTACTCATCAAGTGAACCTAGGGATGATTTATTTCATACTCCACACTATTTTTTACTCAACAAAAATGAAATGAAAGTACAATTTACCTTAATTGTTACCAAAAATTAATGAAGATATAACATAATATCATAAATTGTAGAAACTAATATTAAAATTTGAATGTCCTCATAAATTATTATTGTAATTAACTTATTCATGGATATAATGAAATATATATAAATTAAATGACTAATTACGTTATATGTGATGTCATATATTATAAGGGTTAGGATGTGAATAAACGTTCGGATATATCTCAAACTAACGCAATAGCTTGCAAATTACGTTACTCGACTAAAATCAACTAAGCAAGGCCCATATCATAAATTCGATTAAGAAAATATTCATAGCAAAACTTAACCCATGACTTTGAAGTCGCAAGCAATGGCTCGGCTCGGGCACCATTTAGTAATGGGGGAGAGATGAGTAATTTAGGCCAAGTTTGAGGTGAAAAAGGAGGGCAAGGAGAAAACAAGGAGTGAGAAAAAGGTGCAGGAGGGGAAAGAACACAAAGCTGGAATCTTGGATAAAAGGACACACATTTGCTGGAACTGTTCTTCTCATTGTTTTGCTCTCTTCCTCCTCTTCTTTATTACTATTGTGTCCTCTTCTACTCTCCAACTGCCCACACACATTCATATATTCCAAACCCAAAAACATAAAGAGGAAGATCAGAGTTTGCAATGAAGATGATTTGGAGCTCAAATCACTCCAAATGGCTCCTTATTATATCTTCTATTTTGGTTCTTCAGCTAGCTTCAGCAGCCATTCAAGATGGTATGTTTTCTTTAACTGCACCATTCTTCATTTTTAATGTCTACTAGCATAGTATATCACATCAATTTGTTCTAACTTTTGGTTTTTGTTGGGTTAAGCTTCACTAGTTTAAGATCTGTTTTGCTTTTTGTTCCATTTTCAATGGTTTTCATGTTAGGTAATTGTATTTAGTTTATGGTTGATGGCACAATCGATCATTAATGTTTCACAACATTAATCATTCGATCACTCATATTTCATTTTGACCTTTTTGATCACTTATATTTCAATATCATGTATTGATTTTGTGTTAAGTTTCACGTTAAGTTGGTATTATTGATGTACTTTCAAACTAATGTAAAGTAACATGAAAGTAGAGCTAGGGCACCATCTTGGGTGACTATGAGTAAGCAATGAAAAAATAGTCCACTACCACTTTATGATTCACCTAAGAATTTGGTTTATTTTGGAAAGTGGTTTCCATAAAAGGATCTGTTTCTTCAGGTATTAAGCAGCTACTTAATAGAGTAAGTAAGTTGGTCCAAATTGCCCTCCCTTCATTATTTATGTGGTAGTTACTGATACTGTATGTTTCAAGGCCCACTAACAAAATGGGCTCATTCTCTTGAATGTTTCAAAGGCAAAGCTATTGGATAAAAGAGAAAATATAAAATGCAGATCACTTATATCATGTAGATTACTCATTTTCTATACGCAAACTAGTTAAAGATAGAGTTGAAAAGTACAGAATATATATAACTGATATCTCATCGATACAATATCATACGTTTTCTATGTTTTAGAGTTGAGAAACGAACCTCCTACGAAGTCTATGTCTGAACTGTAGTGGTGATGTCTTCAAAGATTGGACCTCAAAGAATTCAGTTTCGAGTTTTGGTAGAAGTGAGCTCCTTATGAGCATTAGACGCTAGGGGGTCTAGTTTACCAAGATTTAACCACTCCTAAACTATCTGGTCGGGATGTGTGGCGTTTAGTGGATGCAGAAGTCCTTTTACATCTCAAGTGAAAATAAAGGTTCAACAACTCACTCATGGCCTTTCGAATCAGTTGGAACATGGTTTCTTGAACTTACTTACAGTCCCACACTGGGTCTCACCCTTTCTTTGTCTTCATCCCTCAACCACCATCCTTCCTGTCTCCCACCTACTTGTATATTATTGCTCTATTTGAGAATTTAAGAATTTACTACAAAGGAAAATGTATTTTACATTAAAGGACGGAGGGAGTATATGTTACCGAAATACGGCTTAGGATCCTAAGACTATGACAAAATGTATTGTTTTGTTTATACATTAATGTATATTTCTCATTTAGTCAATTAGGTATTCAAATTTGGAGATTATGCTGTACTTTTGTACTTGTGTAAACTAGTTATAAAAAATCAACGAAAATCATCCATGGGTCCAGGGGGGGGGGGGGGGGGGGGGGGGTCCCCCTGTACATATGTCCAATCTCATCATCAATTGTTCGGACATGGGCATGAGTAGCAATTACACTGCACCTGTTTGTCTCTATTCAGGCTTCCCATCAATGCTACATTGCAGTATTATTGACTACCTTTATCCCATCAAAATATGAAATAAAGAAAAAACATCACTCCAGCTGGCGTCGTTTGCCAATTATTACGTCAGTCCGAGGTTTACCCAGTGCGCACCAGGGGCTGTTGGTGCCCTGCTACAAAATAAAATACATCAGTCGAATTCCCAAATCGAATATATAATTACTAAATAATTGACCACCATGCATTATTGTAGGTCCACTAGTCAATGGTGATTTCGAAACACCACCAACAGGTGGATTTTCTTCAGACCGTGGATTCTCAGATGGACCCACCAATGTCCCTAGCTGGAAATCGAATGGCACTGTTGAGTTAGTAGAATCTGGTGAAAAACAAGGTGGCATGATCCTCATTGTGCCTCAGGGTAGTCATGCTCTGAGGCTCGGTAACGATGCAGAGATCAGCCAAGAATTGAAGGTGGAGAAAGGTGAGCTGTACTCGGTCACCTTCAGCGCGGCCCGCACTTGTGCTCAGCTAGAGGCGCTCAACGTGTCCGTTCCACCTGCATCGCAGACTATTGATTTGCAGACTCTATACAGCGTCCAAGGCTGGGATTCGTATGCGTGGGCATTTCAAGCTCAGGATGAGGATGTTAGCGTTGTGTTCAAAAATCCAGGCATGGAAGATGACCCTGCATGTGGCCCCATTATAGATGATGTCGCGATCAAGAAGCTGATCGTTCCTGATAAAATCAAAGGCAATGCAGTTGTTAATGGTGATTTCGAAGAAGGACCATTCATGTTCAGGAATGAGTCATTAGGTGTTCTGCTACCAACCAACCTAGATGAAGATACTTCCTCATTGCCTGGATGGATTGTCGAATCAAACAGGGCAGTCCGGTATATCGATTCTTATCATTACACCGTCCCGGAAGGCAAACGAGCAATCGAGTTACTCTCAGGAAAGGAAGGCATCATATCCCAGATGGTTGAAACTAAGGCCAACAAACGATACAGGTTGACATTCTCGTTAGGCCATGCTAGCGACGCCTGCAAGCAACCACTAGCAGTCATGGCCTTTGCTGGTGACCAAGCTCAGAACATACATTACACTCCCGACTCTAACTCCACCTTCCAAACAGCTAATCTCAACTTCACAGCCAAGGCTGATCGGACGCGTGTCGCGTTCTACAGTATCTATTACAATACAAGAAGTGATGACATGAGCTCTCTATGTGGACCAGTAGTTGATGATGTGAGGGTGCAACAATCATGGTCAAACAGAATCAGGCTTGGATGGGTAGTTCTAACGTTGGCATGTGCATTTCAAATGTTAGTTTTCGTTTCTGTTTAGCCTAAACTTAATGGTTTGGTTTCACTTGGATAAGCTAGTATCTATGTAATATGTTCTATAAATGGACATGGTGATCATAAGACTTACCATCTCCTTAACCAAATCCTATGTAGTTTCAATTTTCCAAGTCCAAATTAAAAATGTTAATTAGCCTCTCTCATGTCTACACTCTCACTACACATACATAATTAAGACTCAGATCAGTAATCCGAAGGGTTTGAGCTCATTAACGTCTCTATCGAGTTTGAAGGTGAACTCGTCATGCAATGATATACGACAACACACGAAGTGGTTTATCTCCTCAAAAAGCATCTATTCGCCTCGCTTCAGCTAAAGAAAAAGAGTTAGATTGTACTATTTACATAAGAAGTAAGCACCACAGAAATTTGTAACAAGAATCTTATGCACGGAGATGCTCTAATAGTTAAACAAGCATGTGATATATTGAACATTATGTTGTTTATGTGGAGTCAATATTATATAATGTTGACAATTGAGCAAATTTAGTAGTAACATGCATTGTCGTGAAATTTGATTGCATTGAGTAGGTCAGTATATACATATATGACAAAAGGATTGATGATTGATAAGCCATATCAATAAAACATTTTTATGTACCAAAATCAATATGCATGCAACGTATGCATGAAAATTATTTGACCCCTCTTATATGTTGGTCACAAGAAGAGACTTCTAGATAATTCAATTAATGTTAAGCTAAACAAGTGGAGACACAAATAACACTCTGCCCTAGTGATTCCCATGGAAAAGGAAATTCATGTTGTATGATTCAATTTATTTATATTGTTTATTGGAGTAACATTTATATTTCAATCATGAGGTAATTGTCGATTCAGAAAACGTAAAACTAAGTTAAGATTTTATCTTAATAAAATGAATTGAACGAGGACAAATCGTTGACGACGTCTTTTTTAGAGATTTCAAAATATAGAGCAAGTTTAATTTATTTGGGAAAATGTATTTTAACGTGTTGTCTATATATGAGAAGCTCAATTCATTCACGATTTGTCCAATTTATCAGATCAGAGTGAGTCCTTTTGGAGGACTAATTTTACATTATAACTATATAAGATTAAACTATATCTTTATTCTTACTATCGAAAATAAATTGCTAATTTATGTATTGTATAATTCCCTAGAATCGAAACTTTCATATAATACATTTATCACGTTTGACGTACATGAATTGAAAGAACATAAAGAAATAATAATGCAATGTACAAGTGGGTATGTGGGTCCTGAATTAATTTTTATGTGTGTTTGTATAAAACTACCTAACTATACCAATTCTTAGTATTACTGCATACAATAGCCAACCCAACTGATCTACTGCTTCCCCTTTATTCAAAAAAACAAGACATTCTCCTCTAATCAAGCCACTCTTGTAATAACATAAAATACATATATATATACTTACATTTCAAACAAAAAATGAAGCCATATGTGATGATCCCTCTTCTACTTTTCTCACTTTTACTCAACCAAGCTCAAGGTATTCTTGCAAACTCCTATCTTAATTGTATTTTTTATGTTCAATTTGCACATTTGTATTCCATTAATTATTAATTGATATATTTATTTTAGGGATGACATAAGTCATGAGTAACGATTTTGATTTTATGGTATATATACATATATATATATATGTATATATACTTTGCAGGTGAAAGTAGAAAAGTGTCGACAAGAGCAACCATTAGTTACACTTTGATCAATCATACTACTTTAAAGGTTGGTTTGTTTTTGTAACATAGCATAATAATTACTCCCTCCGTCCCTAAAAGATTGTCACATTTTGACTTTTGAAGGTCAACAAATCATGATTTAAAACATAAATATCTATTATTCTACTTGCGAAAAAATTATAAAAAGTTAATATTTCAAAAATATATATTGAGACGAATCTAACAAGGTCCCACAAGACTATATTATTTCTTGTCGTTTAATGGTAATTCATGATCAAATTTTGTGATGTTTGACTAACAAAAGTCAAAATGTGACAATCTTTTAGGGACGGAGGGAGTATATAATAATGGTCATTGATTTTAGCATTCCAACGAATGATAACGACACTTCATTTTCAGTATAAAAGTGGATGGAATATAACAGAATGACTTAGTGCCATCTGTGATCCGCCATAATGAAGAGTGAAATGTAAAAATTATTGGCCTATATAATTATATACGGTTTCGTTTCTGGTACTCGATCTTTATTATGTTATTGAACTACTTGCAGAATGAGAAGAATGATCAACATGAGCAAGATATTCTAGAGATGGCTAACATGGATTATTCTACTGTAACTAGAAAACCTCCAGTTCACAACTAGTCTAGATGATATTCATATGCAAAATGTGTTGCCTTTTGTATTCAGGGCCTATAAGCTCTAGCCTCGGCTCGCTCGGGAAAAAAAAGGACTCAAATTTCTGAAGTATGTTTAGCCCTTTTATATTTCTTCGATATCAACATCTGTTACACGTGATAATTTTGTTACACAAATTTAATATATTCGAGCTTAATCTTGTATGAGCATTATTGTTAATATCGTTTAAATTTGGAGCAAAACTGTGATGCCCGATAATGCAACATTTTGCACTTGCTATTACTTATGTCATTGATATCGACACAAGGAATATGCCTCGATGCATAACTTTAATTTACGTGGTGTAATAATTGGTAACTATACTTGAAAACTATAGAAACAATGCTTTTTGGATTCTGTTAAACAAGAGCATATAAATACACTACATAATTTTCCCAAATTAGTCCTTCGTGCATAGGCAGGTCACAGGTGGTGGAGTATGTTGACATTACTGTATGTAGTCCCAAGATAAGATACTTCTACTTATAAAGAATGTCAAAGTGTTTTAGAAATTAAAACAATTATATGAATAAACCCACTTGAATTTCTCCATTTACATATGATTCAAGCTTTCTTAATTTAACTCATAAGTATAGCTCAATTGATGAAAAATTAGTGTGTTGAAAATATTAGCAGTCTCGTCTCTTCAAGCAGTGTGTATTCGACTCACAAGGAGCGTACATGAAAATTCTAGTCTCTTGATCAATAAGTAAGACAAATCTCGCCATTTACCTTCTCCGGATACTCCATTACATGATCTGTATTGATTGTTAGTGTAATGGTTTCACACTTCTTTAGATTCTTTAATTTAAATTACGTCATGTTAGTTCATTTATACTCCAATAGTTACCTTATCAATGATTTTAGTATAAATGTTAAGTTGAATTAAATATGTCAAATAAAAACAGAGTTGGTATGTCATAATTACTTATTACTCCTGCGAATTTCTAGAACTAGCAACTTGCCCGTGACCACAAACTTTAAACACATTAGTATATGTTCCATGATTAGACGACAAATAAATTGATGTTTCATGTTGATAGTTGATCATTTAGCTCTTGTCGTACTCATGTAAAGAATAGCTCATCAAACAACGAATTGATTCTATTCAAATTGAAATTCTCATTCTGGATTCCTAGTTTGTATCCCCAATGCAAATCGAAATTATGTAATATCATAAACGAGTTCAAACTCGGTATGGTAACTGGTAATTAAGTATTTTACCACACTTAGTTAATAAAATTAGACTAAAGATAACAAGAACGGACTATAAAAGGTTTCAACTTCGTCCCAAAAAAATCGTCACTCATAAAGTAACTCGAATTTTTAGAAAAAATCATCAAACTTGTTTGGAGTTTCTTTATTGATTTGAAATGATAATGATGAAATATGTTTATTGAATAGAGATTCTCATTCGACAACATGGACAATGAGCATTAGCCTGGAGCCATGGCAACAAACACTTGGAATGAAATTTATGTGCACAAGGCAAATGCTTTAGTGTCTCCCCACTCTTGAACTGCTCCAAACACACTGCACATTCCTCTTGTTCTGTAGATTTCCAGCTCAATTTTCCCCAATTTAATCTCTTTGATCCACTCCTCTTCAATCCAGCCAACCCTCCTTGCACATTTCCTCCATCAATAGGCCTTGTACTCTCCCAGATTATACTCTGTAGGCGCCGATTCGACGCCCTGCAAATATTCCATGTCATGTCTAATAAAATTAAATTGAAATGCAAGTGTTGATAGGACAAATTAGTTCTGGAGTATTCGAGTGTGTACTAGGTAGATATCGTATGACGTGATAGCCTGCAAATGATTTAGTTAAATCATACTAGACAAGCCTCGTGTGACAGGCTCGGACAATAGCATAAATTGAACTCATGAAGTTGCGATGACAAGCTCACCGACACTATCGACTAGACCACATACCCGGCAAAGTAGTTTGTACTATTGTTATTACCGTTTGTTGTCCGATTTCCATCGTGCGTTTAGCCTCTCATCGAGCCTCTCCTTGGCTTCTCTAGCAGCTTTATCCAGCTTCTCATTCTCATCCACATATGCATGCCGTATTGGATTTCTTTGCTGTTTACATTTCAACCATCAAAACATTGAAAAATACAACTGCTACTACTACATACAATTTGTCCCCTACTCAAACATATCTTACAAAATCCAGTAAGTGCTATTTATTACAAAATCAATATGGTCATATGGATACCATATATTGAACTTAACACACATACTTAACTACTTAAGTAACATCATAAATTACATGCTTAATTATGAAATCAAACTCAGTGTGGTAAAATATTAAGTTCGAAATTTGAAGTAGTAAAATTCTTAACTGGACAATCTTTTTTGTATCGAGGTTAAGTAATTGAGGATGTACCACAGAAGGCGAAGGAAGGGAGTCGTGGGTGGTTGCATGCAAGGGAATTGAGTATCTCCTGAGTGAGCCATGGCTAATATCACAAAATGAAGAAGATGATGAGCCAAAATATCTGGAAGATGTTCCAGTAGCAGCACTCTGATGCACTCTTCTTCGTCTAGCAGTTTCAACTCCAGGAAGCATTCCTGCCATTTCTTATTATTATTATTAAGTATTATTTTTATTATTAGTTTATTGAAGTCAATAATTGAATTTGTGAAATGATTTGGGTTGATTTATGGATCTGGAAAATCATCTCTTGGTTGAGATTAGATTGAGAATAAATGGGGAAAGTGGGAATGGTTATTGTCAATTCAAATGGCAGACCATGGAGGGCCCTGTTATATTGATGTTTCACTCAATAGTTGCATGTACGCATCTCAACAATGTAATATAAACATATGTGGGCACTACTCAATTGGTAAAGAATTCAGGTAACAAATTTTGTCCATATGGTGTAGATTCAAATTTCGTAAATAAATAAAATCTCATATTGAAGTGGTAACAGCCATTTTACGTCTACTAAATTTATGAGACACATTTCATAATTTAACTTCCCATAAAAACTAGGGCACCACCTTCAAGATGAAGTTATCATTTTTCCTTTAACAATGTAATCCAAATAGTTCTCCTTCATTTTCATGTTAATTGTGGCATTTAATAAGAGGTACAGTCTACTCAACTACTCATCGACACGACATATTTTAAGGTGTTTTAAAAAAACATCTATATATTTAGCATAAGAGGTACTAGAAAATTATGATTTTAGTAAACTTTTTTGTGTATTAAAATTTCTATAGAAATATCATATTAAGCTATATATTAGTGTAAAGATTAATTGCATAATTTATACAATAAAAAAATATAAATAAAAAAACTCTTACTAAAACCATAACCGATTCGATATATGAGATGATCGAATAATACTTACTTCATCTTTTAAATAAAAAAGATTTTGAGAGTTGACCCAATAATAAAGTACATATTCTTAATTGTTTCATAATATATCAGTAGTATAAATATCATAATGGGTTATATATTTCGATTATTGCATTATATTGGAGAATATAAAAACATAAATTTTTTTTGTTAGGGTTAATGAGCGACTAGCCTGTAGCTATTATTAGCATTAGTGATCATTGACCATATAGTATTAGTGATCATTGACTATATAGTATTAGTGATCATTATTAGCTTGACTATATTAGCACATAGTAATAAACGTCTTTTTATATAAATATATATCATTATTCAATAATACATAAATTCATTCCAAAATATTCTTACACTTTTATACAACATAGAAACAATTAAAAATATTATAGTGTAAGGGACTAAGAGCCTTTAAAATGATATAATGATTGCCACTTGTTGACTGATTACTTATTTTGATTTGTTCCTTATTCTATCTTATAGAAATGAATTCATTATTCTGTATCAAGTGAGATACATACCTTAAAACGCCATACAATTATTGAACTATAATAATGATTCATGTCCACTAGGCTCGCACGATATATTATCGTACATCAGATTCATTGACGTATGCCAATTACCGATATTTTTTCTTCTCTATTTTCAACAATCATTCACTCCTCATATCTCCACCAACATAATCTATACGGCATATAGCATCATCGATCACTCATGTTTGCTAAAATTTTGCGTTCGATCGCCCTAGTTCAACTTTGAATGTTTTCGGTCACCAACGTTGGATATTTTGTACAAAACGACCCACTTTCGCGTTTTTTTGATAAATGTGATTTTGTGAGTTTTTTTACAGGGGTAATTTAGTCATTTCGCATACCATTTTAACACTACTTACTCTAATTTAATTTAACAACAATTATTTTCCCACCGTGACAAAATTTTAGCATAAGTAGTGTTAAAATGGTATGAGAAATGACTAAATTACCCCTGTAAAAACTCAAAAAATCACATTTTATCAAAAAAACGCGAGAATGAGTGGACTGGTACAAAAGATCCAACGTTGGTGATCGAAAACATTCAAACTTAAACTAGAGTGATCGAACGCATAATTTTAGCAAACGTTAGTGATCGATGGTGCCATTTGCCCTAATATATAATTAAAATACTTTCATTATATTATTTCATGTTTAGGGTATATTATAAGATAAGAAATGCCTTTCCCTCTAAAAGATTTGTCAAGTTCGTCATTTTAATTTTAATCATTAATCAATATTACCTTGGTAAAGTAAAATAGATAGCATAGTACATAACATCACAATTTTTTACTTTTTTTTATAAATTAGCGATGAGATGAGTTTCAAACTCAGGACCCTCTGGCCACTAGCAAAATTCTTTTCCACTAGATTATTCGATTAACTCAACATTAGAAAATATTTGAGTTCATAATTTTTAGAAAAACATCTCATCAGATACTTCATTTATCGCTAAATGATTATCAAGTTTGTTTTTATTATTACTTATCAATAATTGTTAAATTTTGATATCTTAATTAACCTGTAGAGTTCACCGAATAGTCTAGTGAAAAAGGCTCTTGCTAATGACCGGAAGGTCATGGGTTCGAAACTCACCTCACTGGTAATTTACAAATAAAAAAAAAATTAACCTATATAAATTTGTTTCAATCAACATAATAAAAATAATTAAATATTATATTTTAATATATTATATTGAAAAATATAAACTCTGACATTGATTTATTGAACTGTTAAATTTTAGGATGAAGAAAGAGAATGGTGTTATATAAAAGTGGAAACAAAACTATTATGGTGGTTGTGATTTTGGAAGAACGAATTGCTCCATCATATCTGTAATGAATTACTCCATATAAGGATTTTTTGGGTGAAAGAAGATAAGGATGAAAAGAGAATTTTAGATTTGGGAAAAAGAATATAAAGATGAAGAGAGAATTTTAGATCACAGAAAAAATGAGAAATGTAAACTGAAGTTTGAAAAATCTCTTCCGGTGATTCACAAGGGTGTTCTTCGTAAAAATATATCAAGGAACTGTATTTAAAGGATCGTATTTAGCACTTACGTATAGTTAATATACAAAATATGGAACAAGTCCGGTGGGCTAAAAGCCTTTTCCATAAACGGGATGTAAAAACAATGTGACTGCGGTGCTGCCCAAGTCAATCTGGACACGCCCACAATCCCACATAATATATCAATGCCATGGCAATAATAATTACTCCGACTTTTGTCACTAAATAAATATTTAATGCATATCATTAAATATATAAATACGAAACTCAATGTATTCATTAATTAATTTATTATCAATATTAAATTAGTATTAATTCAGGAACTACTTTTTCATGATAAAAACTAACAAATTTCAATCATATTTATATCAAACTTGTACGCACAATTCAATTTTGTTCATATTTGTTGCAATATTAATAATAATAAAATTTTCTACATGAATGTTGGAAAAAAGGTCAGTGGACTAGTGAGAAGGTTGAATAAGCAAAATTTAAATAGAGTAACAAGGAAAGGAAGATTGCCCATCAAATTATTGGCAATTAAGGCAAATTGGCATTTTCAGCAGGATTAAAATAAATTTATATAGTCACAACCACAAAACTTGTTTATCACATATTAATCTAAAATACTAGGCATATAAGTTTGATTACGTCTTTAATGCAAATTACTATCAATAGTTACTATAGTCATAAATTCGGGACCGTTAAATTTTGGGTGAACTTAAATGCAAGGCTCGAGTTTCGATTTTGCCCTTCTCATCGTTCATGAACACAATACCAACCATGTATGTTTTGTATTGTAGTTGTGATACATCTATGCATGTATTGTTTAAGGGCGCATGACAATGTTTTGACCATATTGTACAATGCCACAAGACATCAAACAAGTACATTTCGTGTTATACATTTTATATTATTATTTGTTGCTAAACAAATTGTTAAACCGTTACTAATATAAATATAAATCAAATTGCTTGGTTCCACGAGATAAATCATAAAGAAATCTGGAATAATGAAGTAGGTCAACAAATATTAAACTAAATAAGTCTTTTTAATTTGTTGCTATTCGAACTATTATTTTATTTTATGTGTGGTCCATGTTGTATCAGTTATATTTAGTGGTGCACTTGAATTATTAGTCTTTTTTAAAATGCCCCTAAGACTATTACAAAGAATAAAAAACACATTTTAAAAATGTCTTCATAATTAAAATAAACCTCCGCACCCTGATATTACTAATTTGCCCTCACTCCGCACCCTGATATTACTAATTTGCCCTCACTTTCTTCTTCAACGCAACTCACAAAACCACCACCACCAACCACTCATAGTTCCTCCACCACTAATAACCACAACTAAACACCCTCATTTAAAATTCATACCCCATCTCCATCTACGCCCCAATTCAAAATCCTATCCTATCAAACAACCTTACCAACCACCAACATTCAAACTGGCCACCACTTGCATAAATCTGCCCCTCTTCCCCTTGCACTTGCTCGCTTATTTTGTGTTGGGGCGAGCAGGGAAGCAATTCTACAGTGGTTGTGGAAAAGGGGGGGGGGTGTTGATTGTAGTGTAAATCGTGGTGGTAAGTAGTGGTGTTTTTGTAAGTTCAATAAGAAAGTGAGGAAGAAAATTGTATCATAGGGATACGTGTTGTAGGTAGTAAGAAGGATTCTTAGCTTGTATCACTCCATCGTGCCACTTTTTCGTGTGTATCACACAACATGTTGTTTCATGTTCATGGCTGGCCATGGGCAAGGGCTCCGAATATTTAAAATATATATATATTATATATATTAGATGTATAAAAAATAACAAGAAACATATTTAATTTAGTGGTGAACTTCTCAAGGGGAACGCGTTGAAAGGAAGATGTCTTAGATTCGAATTCCCAAGCGGAAAAGTTGGGAGAAATAGAATTTATTATATCATTAATGATTTTGCTGCGAACAATGCTCGGAAAAATATATTTTTGTAATTTGTAATGGAGGCATCTTTTCCAATTCTCGCCCGAATCCTAAAAATATCAAAACCGACCATGATCATGTGCATCAGATGACACACCTGGAAGTTCTCTTATATATGACAGGTAAAATCATATGATGAATCTTGTATATAAATCACCCTTCAATTTAGTTTCTTCCTCATATATTGACTAAAAATCTAAAATTGCTTTAACTAGTCAAAATAATAAAAAGATCCGGATATTCGTGAAACCGCTCATCTGAATAACAGAATCTCAGCGCCCCACGTTTTTTCATGACAAATGACAAGGAAGCCCATAGCTTAGTCTATGAAACATGGTAATATGTTGTTATACTCATTTATTTTTAATTTCTAATTTCATTTTAGGAATCAAATTTGAAAATTTTGACAAATTTTTATTAGTCGATAAGAAATAATTTAAAAATTTATACATCCATCTTCTTCGTACTTTTTTAACACTATTAAGTGGTGATGTAATTGGTGGGCTCCACTTTTTTTATTCAACATGTTGAATAAATTCAACACCCTAACAATCCACATCATATTCAACATCCAATTACTAAACTATTGCACATATTCAATAGTTGAATCAATTTATTCAACGACCCCATTAGTACGGTACACCTTGTATTTATTAAAATATTTAAATTCATAGTGCTTGTATAATTTGTGATATAAATAAACCCTATAAATATAAATAAAATAATTTCATTAGTAAGGCTTTATTTTTATTTCGTGAAATGAATTTACATAAAAATAAAATAGTTTTATTAGTATGGTATACTTTATTCTACATATGTTAAAAAATAACGATAATTCATATTTTTTCAATGAAATTATAAAAATATGTTACATGTATCATAATGTTAACGAAAAATAAGAGATATTGTCACACAAACTCACAAAACCTAACGAACATAGAATTTGATGTACTGTATTTGTTTTTATTCCAAAAAAAAAAAATCATCAAATATAAATAAGTAAGTAACCACAGAAACGAAAAGCCAAGCAACAGAAACACTCATAAAAAAAATGGAAGACGAAGATACACACTACTCCCCTCCCCCCCTCTCTCTCAAGCAAAAACTCAAACACTCCCTCTGCTTCTCCTTCACATGCTGCTTCCGCCGCCGCACCCGCCACCACCATCCCCTCGACTCACCACCACCACCCTCCGACGACAACCCCTCTCTCATATGGCTGCAACCCAACTCATCGTCATCACAAGACCCGTCAAACTTCAAGGACAAGTGCAAACAAATTATCGGAAATTTCGTGAACCCGACGAACAAGCATCGGAGATGCTCCTCCACCGAGTTCCGGTACGACCCTATGAGTTATTCGCTGAATTTCGAAGATGGGTTCGGGGATGAGGCGCCTTTAAGGAATTTCTCGGCGAGGTTGCCGATGTCTCCCTCGGAGGAAGAGAAGCGTACTGTGGTGGTTAAGGAGGTTGGGATGAGGGAAGTTTCTGCTATTGGGTAATTCAATTGCTGATTTTTTTTTCTTTCTAAAATGGTTGTTTTATGCTTTTGTATACTACAGTTACTATTGTATTGAAATGTGTAGCGGTTTTAATATTGATGATTTTCTGGGAAATCATGAGTAATTTTGACTCGAAAATCGAAACTCGATCAATTAATTTACCAATCCCTACAAATTAATTGAGTTTAGTTTAGTTTTATTGTGGATTTTAATTTTTATGCGTTGAAATTTGATTATCAATTAATTTTAGTTCAATGATAGCAATTTTGAAATAAGGAATGAAACTCGATTGATGATTAAATACTAATACAGGAAGAAAACCAAAGTGTCCATTAATTTTAATTGATTTCTTTTTGTTAATTGGTTGTATAGCTGTAGATTGCATTGTTGATATATGATGTTGTTGTTGATGAATTTGATTAGAAAATTAATTTGGTTTTAGTATGGAACTGATGAGATAATGTTAAATAAGATGATAAGTTATGGGGTCTGAAAGAGACAGGTTATGATTGAAGGTAGAGTTTGCGTAGTGAACTGGCCAACATATTCGATTCTATCCCAAGGATTTACTCAGTTTTTCTTTCTTCTACAATTCACTTGAGTAGGAGTGTAATGCCAACTTATATCTAATGGAGTAATTGCCTATTCGTCCCGGCTTTCGCCTTTTTCATTGTCGACTACATAGATAATTTGATAAGTTGGTGATTTTTTTCTCGTGTTACTATGGGCCGTGACCATTGGGAGGGGTACACTAGCAATCGAACAAAACTCAACTGATAAAGTAGATATTACTATTGTCTACTTGCATCTTAATATGTAGTTTGAAATATCGAAGGTTCAAAACACACTTATTATTGAGTGCTTTTTGCACAACTAAACCTGGTCTGTTCATCATAAAAATTAGAACAAAGGATGTTAATCCCTTTGAGTGCTCCTGGGCTCTAATACCACTTGAAAGTAATAGAATTCATCACAGTGAGCGATGAAGCAAACTCGAACAGAAAGTAAATGTGGACGAGAAATTTTTTTACGGTTAATGGCTGCAACAATCACCTATATTTGCTCCTATGTTTCAAAAGTTTTCAGTTCATCACTCATTCCGTTAACGAACCGTCAAATATATCATGTGATTTGCATGTGACTTTTTACAGGGGCATTTTAGTTATTTCACATTCTACTATATTGTTATCCATTCCATCACTTCATCTATGTTTGCTAAATGTTTTTAGTCAATCACCTGTGTTTTAGAGTGTTCTATTTCATCACCTATGTTTTAAAATGAATCACACTTGATCACGAGTATATATAATTATATATTAAATACAATTATATATATTAAATTATACATTGAATAATATTAAGTATAATTGTGTTTATATATGTTATGTAGATAGATATAGTTATATATATTAAATATAGATATTAAATATGATTAGATATTAAATAAATATAATTATATATACTAAATACAAATGACAAATATTAAATATATATGACAAATATTAAATATGTATATATTATATAATGTATGTAGTAAGTAACTATATCTATATAAATAAAAGAATATAAGTCGGACCAGGTATCAACTTAAAAATAAAATAACATAAACACTATGTAGTCTAACGTTTCCCCAAGCGTGAGATCGTATTTAATATATATTTATAGTTATTTTATATAATTATATGTATATACATAATACATATCATATAGTTACATTTTGTGACTAAGTGAGATTCATTTTGAAACATTACTAATACAATGAAACACTTTAAAACACAAGTGATTGATTGGAAACATTTATCAAACATAGGTGAGGTAATGGAATGGATAGAAAATATAGTAGCGTGTAAAATTACTAAAATGTCCCCAAAAAAAGTCACATGACATGTTTAACGTTTTGTTAATGGAATGGGTGATGGACCGAAAACTTTTGGAACATAGGTGATGGAATTGAACATTTTAAAACACAGGTGATTGACTGGAAACATTTAGCAAACATAATTAATTGCCGTTGTCACTAGCCCAATTTTTTATATAGGTTTAGCAAATGCTTACTTCATGTCTTAGAATGTCACATGATGTGACTCCTCGTATTCTTCAACTATATGTGGAGATCTTGTATGAGTATAAGTATAAATAATCAACTAGAAGCAACTTAAGAACTCAAATATAATGCATAAAATAAAAAACAAAACCATAACAAATTGGGTAATCAACTTGAATCTCATAAGAGAAGCAATGTTCTCTAACCTTGAATCAAATAAGAAAACCAATCTTTCTCTAACCTTGAATCGAATAAGAACTCAAATAGTGGTTTTCAGGTGGATGGAGAGTCATGTGGTATGTTATACAAATAGTCATTTGACAGGGGCAAGATACTACTTGGGCCAAAAAAAAATTAGTGGTGTGTCAAATGTTTAAAAGATAGTTGAACATTTGCCGTACTTCCATATTTGATTTCATGGCTTCATTCTTGATTTCTATTTATTCACTCGATTCAATATTATTTTCTTAGTCTTCTATGATTTGGGTATAGCTCAATTAATTAAAAAACTAAAGTGTTAATTCCGTTGTCTTAACTCTTGATACAGTATGGGCTTGACTCCCACAAACAACGAACCATATGTTTAGGCGACGAAAAGAAAATTTATAGTCCTTTAATTCACAATTAAACTTTTTTCTTAACGTTCCGTACATGAGATACAATTGTGCGAGTTTGAGAAGCCCACGTTTGAACCTATGATTATTGCATCATTGTATGGTTGTGCCTCATTAAATAAATGACTGTTATCAAGTCTTACCTAACCCATTCCATCAATGAAGACATAACAATAAACAATAGATTGATTATCAAAACTCTTCCCTTTTATATCTTTTTTGCTTCTTTTCGTATGAATTAGTTCATCACTTCACGTGAGAGCACATTGATGCTAATAGATCCAGAAAAAAAACATTGTCCTTTTGTTTAGTTAGATATTTTATTCCTTAAAAAGGATCATTCTTCATTTTCACTTATTTTATTGTTAATGGATTCCCACACGTTATTATAATCCAGGTCACAAAAGTAATTCTTACACCATTAAACAAATGGTAATAATATTGTACTTGGAATTTGGAAACTCAGCTCATATAGTTATCTAGCTACCTCTACAATTGTTGTCCAAACTAGAAAAAAATATTAAGTCAAAGATTATGATATCTACTACTTAGTCTATGGTGATATATATGCTGGGATATTAAGAGATTGGTTAGAAGGAAAAGGAGATGGCAGGAGGGGGTCTGGCACCAGTTGGAGTGGCTAAAGAAAGAGCTGAGCAGTACCAAGGAAAGGTTACTCTTTATGTTATCATTGCTTGTGTTGTTGCTGCTACTGGAGGATCATTGTTTGGCTATGACATTGGAATTTCAGGTACTTTCTTGCTTCGCGTTTTACATGTCCCATATCCTGACTCGACAATTTGTGAGAGGTTAAATTAGTGTGATCCGAGGTTTAGACAACAGAAGGTCAACTATTGAACCTCCTACACTGCGGCTGTCAAGACTCGTATCTAAATTCCTAAAACTCGAATGTGACTTTACAGTAGGCTAAGCCCTTGAGGACTTGTTCTCTAGTTTTTGTTATTACTAAAGTTCGTCAAATGGTTGTTAACTTGAAATGTTCATCTTGTATGAATTCGGATTCAAGAATGGTATCGAATTAAAAAACATTAGGATTGAGTTGTCCTACAAGTCCAATGCAATCCATTTGTTAGTTATGAATTCGATTGCAGTTTTTACCAATGGATGAATTTCACAGGAGGGGTGACATCAATGGATGAATTTCTTGAACGATTCTTCTATACTGTATACGTCAAGAAGCAGCATGCTCATGAAAACAGCTATTGCAAGTATAACAATCAGGGTCTTGCAGCATTTACCTCATCATTATACCTTGCGGGTCTAGTTGCAACTCTGGTAGCATCACCAATCACGCGGAAATATGGTCGTCGCATAAGCATAGTTTGTGGCGGATCTAGCTTCTTTATAGGTGCTGTTCTCAATGCCTCTGCTGTCAATTTGGGAATGCTTCTTTTAGGCCGCATTATGCTTGGTGTTGGTATTGGCTTTGGAAATCAGGTCAATTATCTTTCCCTCCTCGAACTTAATGCAAAGTGTATTTCAACAGTGAATCTTTATCAATTGTAATAGTTCCATATACATTTTCTATTACGTAATAGATCACATTGTATAGAAAGGACAATTGGTTAAATGAAATAGACGAGGGAGTTTCATACCGGCTTACAAGATTAATGCTATTCTTTATAGATGATAATTGATATATTTGTTAAATAGTATGATTGCTCTTTGTGAAGGCAGTTCCACTATATTTGTCTGAAATGGCACCAACCCATCTCAGAGGAGCCTTGAACATGATGTTTCAGCTAGCCACAACGCTCGGAATCTTCACAGCTAATATGATCAATTACGGAACAAGTAAGATACATCCATGGGGATGGAGACTTTCTTTAGGCCTAGCCGTGGCTCCTGCCATATTGATGACAGTAGGGGGCCTCCTTCTCCCAGAAACACCCAATAGCTTAATTGAACAAGGAAAGAAAGAAGAGGGAAAACAAGTTCTTGAACGTATCAGGGGTACTAAAAATGTAGATGCAGAGTTTGAAGATATGGTAGAAGCAAGTGAATTGGCAAACTCGATTAAACATCCATTTAGGAACATCCTTGAGAGACGGAACAGGCCTCAGTTGGTGATGGCAATCTGCATGCCGATGTTTCAGATTCTTACTGGTATCAATTCCATATTATTCTATGCTCCTGTTCTTTTTCAGGCTTTGGGATTCAAAAGGAATGCTTCCCTTTACTCTTCAGCCTTGACTGGCGCTGTTCTTGCTTCATCCACATTGGTTTCTATGGCTATAGTTGACAGATGGGGGCGACGGGTGTTGCTGATCGGTGGTGGGATTCAAATGGTTGTTTGCCAGGTAAACAAAATTTATTTGATGTAAACATGTAAATTTCATCATAATGAGACATGGTGATAGATTGTGATATTTTTTTCGTTGAGTGCATCTGCTAAGAACTCATGAGGCCTAAAACTTATTGATCATGTAAACCACCTCGTATCATTTGTTTCTATTAACCTCAGATTTTATCCGAAACAGGTAATCGTTGCTATGATTTTGGGGCTCAAGTTTGGTGATGGCAAGAAACTAGCAGAAGGCTATTCGGTGATCCTGGTTGTGGTGATCTGCCTCTTTGTTGCTGCATTTGGATGGTCATGGGGACCTCTAGGCTGGACAGTGCCTAGTGAAATATTCCCACTAGAAACTCGTTCAGCTGGCCAAAGCATAACCGTGGCTGTGAATCTCCTCTTCACATTCATCATAGCTCAAGTGTTCCTTTCTCTTCTATGTGCATTCAAGTTCGGAATATTCCTGTTCTTTGCTGGATGGGTTACCATCATGACGATATTCGTCTACATGTTCTTGCCTGAGACGAAAGGGGTCCCTATCGAAGAAATGGTGCTCCTTTGGCGGAAACATTGGTTCTGGAAAAAGATAGTTGCTAATACTAAATCTGATGAAAACAATACAGAGACGAAGTTGTAAATGAGGTTGATTATCTTAATGGTATTACAATATTTATACTCGTAACCAGGTGAAAACGATAACAATTTCATTCTCTGCCGAATTCGTAACTAGGTTGAAAGAAGTCGAGCGAAATTATGATGCTTTGAGTATGATTTATGTTCTATAGGTAAGCTTAAATTTGGTTCTTAAATCATGCCGGTTACGATATTTGTTCTTGTAATACATTCACATAATTGAACAATATTAATTGCAACTTTGAATGTGTAGTTTAATTACAAAATTAGAATAGATATGAATCTTTAAACAACTTTTTATACATTTGAAATGCAACTACAGTTTTAATAGTTTAGTGGTACATAACAAAAAAAATTAATTACAAAGTCTTTTAAAATAGACATATTTCATGTGCACACCTTATGAGATTTATGCATTATCGCAAACAACTAATATAAATCCTGAGAGGGAACAACGGACTCCGATTCTTGACAAAGGTGGAATTATTGGTGACATTCTTCACCTGATAAATTACATGGAGATCATCGGGGCATCATGAAACCATAATGGCTTTCAATATCCCAATTTGCCTTTTTCGGCCCCTTAAATTGAAGTTTCTTGTTGCTTAGACTTGTTTATACTATTAGTAAACATTTGTGTCGACGGTATTTTTGCAAAATATCACATAAATTACTCGATATTTTAAGTTTTAAGTGATCTTAATCCGTTATCGCTATCCACTCAAACTCGACTATTGGGTCGGACCAAGTCACGTTCATCTTGGGCCAACAACCAATTACAATATCACACCCTCCCCTCCATTCCCGCCAAATAGTTCCCGCCAAAATTCCGCCTACTTCTTCCAACTCTCTCTCTCGCTCTTGATCTTCTGCATTTTCCATTTATCATTTTGTTCTAGAAACAGAAAGCTTCAATCGATTTCTAGAGAGAGAGAGAGCACCATGTCTGGTTGGGACGAAGGAGGAGTATACTACAGCGACCAAGCCCAGTTCCCTCCCGGCTCCGCCAACAACCCCGACGGCGCCCCTTCCTCCGGCCAAACCCGCCACGTCATCCTCGCCAAGTTCAAGGAGTTCATCAGAAACTTCCAACGCAAACATGAGCCAAACGTCTTCCCTTATCGTGAATCTCTACTCGAAAACCCCAAGAAGCTAGTAGTCAACCTCTCCGACCTTCTCTCCTACGAGCCTGACCAAACCCTGCCCGAACTCCTCCGTCAAAATCCAGCTGATTATCTCCCTCTGGTATTCGATTTATTCGTATCACCTTTTTTTATAATAAGCAATGTGGTGAAGTTGGAACAACGATCTTCCGGTCACTGTTCACTAGGCTATTCGCTTAACTTATGAATTTTTAGCTGTTTTCTAAATTTGATTTCGGAATTTCTTAAAATGTATATGTTGTATAGCTATGTTAATTAGTGGATTCGGTTGGTTATTAATTAGCTATATGTTTTGTTTTGTATATTTGCTACCCACATAAGAGTTAGGGTTAGTCTGTAATTGTTTGAGCATCAGGAAGTTAACTGATTATTGACAAGAATATTAATTCTATTCTGTTTTTGAAATATAAAAATTTAATTGGAGGATCCATAAATAACTATTCTAACTACAATAATAAACTACACGAATTTCTACCAAGAGTTACCCTCATTGTATTTTTAGTGATACACATATAGTTGAATTGATTTTATGAAGAACGGAGTTAGCATTGCCATGGAATGTGACATAAACTAGATAAGTATGCTGTGATGAGTTGGAATAGAAGGGCGACGAGCTTAAATGGTCACAATTTTGTCGTTGAATTTTTTCAATAGTTTGAGACTGCTGCTGCTGAAGTTCTTGGTAGTCTGAAGTCGAGGGTTACTGGAGAAACTGGAGAGTTAGAAGAGCCAGAAATTGGAGAGGTGCAGATACTGTTGAAATCTGAACAGGACCCACTTTCCATTCGAACTCTTGGGGTTAGTTGATGTTATTGCAGTTGTGGATTCTAGTTTGCTTAGTGATTTATGTGGTCACTAAAGTCAATATCCATATTTTGTTGGTACCTCTTCCTCCGCCCCTCTTCAAATTATAGGCACAATACATATCAAAGCTGGTTAAGATATCTGGGATTGTTATCGCTGCTTCAAGGACCAAGGCCAAAGCAACTTACGTCACTTTACTATGCAAGAATTGTAAGAACGTCAGAGTAGTGCCATGTCGTCCAGGGCTTGGTGGGGCTATCGTGCCGCGTTCTTGCGACCACATTCCTCAAGTAATTATATTGTCCAATGTTTTTGGTGTGGTTCCATAGTTTGATGGAGCTCTTATCACTTACATCTGACGACTATTTTATTGTCAGGCAGGGGAAGATCCTTGTCCAATTGATCCTTGGATAGTGGTTCCAGATAAAAGCAAGTATGTTGATCAACAAACCCTTAAGCTTCAGGAAAACCCCGAGGTAACTGTTTATTTTTCCAATTCCCTAAATTATGACTTTCTATAGGTCTACATATAGCATGCACAATTTGATACTTTTTTCTTTTTTATATTAAAGGATGTTCCTACTGGAGAATTACCACGGAACATGCTTCTCTCTATTGATCGGCATCTTGTACAAACAATTGTACCAGGAACAAGATTGAGCATAATGGGAATTTATAGTATCTTCCAAGCAGCCAATTCATCTACATCGTATGGCTTCCTATACATAGTTGATTGCACTTAAATTATGTAATATTCTATTATCTTTATCCTCAATGAATCTTCTACCTTGTAAATTTATTGCTGGACCTCTGCAGTCACAAAGGTGCAGTTGCTGTTAGACAGCCATATATAAGGGTTGTCGGAATGGAAGAAACCAATGAGGCTAACTCTCGTGGCCCAGGCAACTTCACGGTAGATGAGGTAATTGCAGTAGTTCTCTCACATATCACCCCTTATAAATCCACACTTCAACTTATGGCTACAATCATATTTACTCTTAAAATTTTCAAATTTGAGGTGATTTGTAGTATTGTAAATGTATGTTCCTTTTAGTACCTACTGATAGAAGCAAATAAAGGCACTGAAGCGTTACGAGTATGACAGTTCAATATCATCATGATAGATGTGAAATCTTTATGCTCTTACTCTGAATTTGTTTGCGATTTGCCGGTTAACCAAATCTCCTTGATGCTATTTATTCAGACAATGTAAATTGACTTCCGATGACAAATTTCATTATTTCACCTACTAGATGCAGTAGTATGTGTTTTTGCATGTTGTGTTTGATTCTGTATATTACGAACTTAGCATGTTCATAAGACTGATGCTAATTGTTCTTGGCCTCCTCAAATTTGTTTTCAAATACTCACGATAATTTTAGTTTTACCCTATGTTATCGCTGATTGCTTCATCCAATTATTGATTTCCATCAACTACACTTTTTGAGCAGATAGAAGAATTCAAGAAATTTGCCTCAGACAATAATGCTTATGAAAACTTATGTTCCACGATTGCCCCCTCAATATTTGGTCATGATGATGTGAAGAAGGCTATAGCTTGTCTTCTGCTTGGAGGATCAAGAAAGGTAAGTTATGTGATATCTTCTAATCAGATGTTTCTTGAATTTAAGATACATTCTTATAGACCACTTTGTATCACTTTTGAAGATTCTACCAGATGGTGTAAAGTTAAGAGGCGATATCAATGTGTTGCTCTTGGGGGATCCATCAACAGCTAAATCACAGGTTGGTTCCACTTTGTGTATGTGCCAACAATATGATCTGTAATGTATTGTGCACTAAACTCTTCTCTTCATGGTAAATATCATTTCTAGTCTGTCTTGAATTATGCATGACTTTTATAACATTATATCTTAAGATCATATACTTCAGTTCCCACAAATGTTAAGTTGCACATTGTTTTTCATGCTGAAGTTCCTTAAGTTTGTTGAGAAGACTGCTCCTGTGGCTGTATATACTTCTGGAAAGGGATCATCAGCTGCTGGTCTTACAGCCTCCGTCATTAGAGATAATAGCTCAGTAAGTTGTATATCTCTAGAGTTTTTCTTACATCTATCCAGATGATTTGACATTTATATAAGATCACTGCATTTTCTGACTGAATATTGTTGAAACTAATGCAGCGCGAGTTTTATTTAGAAGGCGGAGCTATGGTTCTGGCTGATGGTGGTGTTGTTTGCATTGATGAATTTGACAAGATGAGAGCAGAAGATAGGTTAGTTTCTGCAGAAGACATTCTTCCTGATTAGTTTTGTATCCCATCTCTCAATTGATGAAATTATTTCAGAGTTGCAATTCATGAAGCAATGGAGCAGCAAACTATTTCCATAGCGAAGGCTGGCATAACCACCGTTCTTAATTCTAGGACCTCTGTGCTTGCTGCTGCTAATCCTCCTTCAGGTCGCTATGATGACCTTAAGGTGAAGATGACTAAACCTTGGTTTACTCTTCTAAATCCAAGATAACTACTGTAACTAAAATTTATTATGCTAATTTCACTTCAGACGGCACAAGATAACATTGATTTACAGACGACAATTCTGTCAAGATTTGATCTAATTTTCATTGTAAAAGACATCAGGATGTTCAGCCAAGACAAGGTAAATAATTTTCCTATTCTCTACAAGTCACATAATGGCACAAGTCATTGATCACTCTTTTGTAGTCCATCGTTCCTCACCCCTCACCACACCAGATCATTATGTGTTCGGCTGATATTTGAAGTATTACAGTTTTGAAGCAATATTCTTTTGGTTATGTATATTGCCAAGGGATACAGTTCATTATAAAAGTGTTTACTCTGTATGCTTGTAAGTTGTAAGTCTATTGAGGCTTACTTCATGTCAGTTTTTTTATGTGCCTTGTTAGTTACATAATATTTCCTGCAGAATATTGCTAGTCATATCATCAAAGTTCATGCATCTGCTGGTGCAACAAGGGGTGACAGGGGTGACTCAAGAACTTCCAAAGAGTATAACTGGCTGAAAAGGTGTTGATCTATGCCCTTTGTAGTTCATAAAAGCCGCTACTTGTTAACTGGTGGTTCTAAGAAAATTGGATTGCTGTATGCAGGTATATACACTATTGTCGAACTGTATGCCATCCTCGCCTATCACCTAATGCAGCGAAGATGTTGCAAGAGAAGTATGTCAAAATTAGACAGGTATATTGAAGTGTCAGGACCGATTTAATTATGGAAAGATGGCATGTGTCACCCTAAACAATTGGCAACATTTTGGCCAGAAGTAACTCATTCAGGATGTTTTTTTGTTTGACTGATAAATAAAACACTCAGCGGCTCTACTGGAATCTTGAGTTAATTTGCTATTTTGTAATATATATAACACCTAACATGCTCCAACTTTTGTTAGGATGTGAGGCGCCAAGCAAATGAAACTGGTGCGGCGGCTGCTATACCAATTACTGTAAGACAGCTCGAAGCCATTGTGAGATTGAGTGAATCGCTGGCAAAAATGAGACTGTAAGTTTGAGGAAAGCCCGGTATTGTTGTAATTGTGTCAAGGACATCATATTTTGTCCTAATTGCATGTAATTAGGTAAATAGAATTGGCATCATAGCCAAGATAATATAAATACAGATGTCTCTACATGAAAGTGTTCTCTTTAATCCTGAATGAGTGAACAGTTGCATAATTGGTTAGTTTTTCCATATTTGTTTCTGTTTGTAGCTAGAGCTTCATAAGCCATTGTCTTCATAGGTTTCTTTTTTATCTTTGAAATATTCTTGCTCTCATATCCTGACTACTAAATTGACAAATTTCAGGTCTCAAGTTGCAAATGAGAACCATGTCGTGGAAGCTCTTAGACTTTTCAACAATGCTACAATGGATGCCGCACGATCAGGAATTAACCAACACATAAATCTAACTCCTGAAATGGCAAATGAGATAAAGGTGTGCCTCTTGCAAACACATGCCCATATGTTCTCATCCCTTCGACATTGTGTTGCTCTTTAATATGTGTACTTAATATTTCATAATTGTGGTCACCATAGCAAGCTGAAGTCCAAATTAAACGAAGGATGGGTATTGGTAGCCACATTTCAGAGCGACGACTGATAGATGAACTCTCCAGGATGGGAATGAATGAATCCATCGTAAGTTTTTCTGTTGCCGCCTATAATATATGCTCGTTCTTATAAATCTTACATGAACATTCAAATAAGAAATTTACAGATCAGATGCCCTTGTGCCTGATGTAATTGACATTCTTTGGCAGGTAAGAAGGGCTTTGTTAATTATGCATCAACGGGAAGAAGTCGAATATAAGCGAGAACGAAGAATGATTGTCCGTAAAGCTTAGCATGTAGTTTCCCTTATGATTACTGAAGAACTACATGTATTGATTAATTTAAGAGCCTTATCCTATTGAAATGGAATAGCTACTACTATTTCGAACTGAGAGGTTAAAAATTAAAATGCAGTGAATTTAATGATCTAGTTTTTGGTTGGCCTCTATCTAGTTCTAAATGCTTCCTCTATTCAAAAAGATCGTCAGGTTAATTTCAAATGTTGAGAATCAACAATGTTTCATCTTTTCAAATGCCATTTTCTATTTGATGAAAATGTATTAGAACATACTATAATAGAATAAGACGATTTTTATTTTACCTCTCTTTGTTTTTTTTACTCATTAAAATGGAAGGGTATCTTACTATAATAGAATCAACAATGTTTCAAATGCCAGAGTTTAAAGTGATAAGTGATAAAATGTATCAATATCTCAATAGAATATAATTTTATACTGGACATAAGTAATATTGAGGAATAGAATAAATAATGCAGGGAATAACTATTTCTAGGAGGGGTTATTTGTCTTCCTAGTCTTCCACACAAGAAAAGGAACTACAATTCTACAACATACAATATTAACATGGTGATATGCTCATCTTAAATGCCTCCGCTTGGCTCGCCTATCGCCAACAGTGGAGATAAATTTGAGATATGCCTCTAGCGATCTGGTACTCCACATCAAGAGTGTGCAGATTCTGGGTAACCACCCACAAGCAGGTCTTTCCTTGAACAAATGTAAAGTTGCTCATTCATCCGCCGTGAATCCAATCCACACACTTCTGGAGAAGCACACTGTTACAATAAAGCTCCTGATCATTTGAGCTATGTCCATAGAATTTATATTAACATCACAATTTACAATGCCATAATGCTATTTACATTTTACAGCATTACAATAGCAACTTCGTTTTTTTACACTAAAACATTATCCACAGGTTAGACCTATCAGTTACCAAGCAATGTAAGCACCTGCCTTTCGTACCTTCTAATGCTATATTGAGTTGTGCACTGAACAATATGATTGCTATGAACTACAAACGTTTTTCACTTCAGTTGAAATCTGGGTTCCCCAACGATATCTCGCCTATCAGCCTTATCACTCTACTATCAATTATGACAGAAATGGACATTTTCTTGGTTAGACAACAAGATACCCCTCATTCGGAATGAGCATTCCAAGAAATGTTCATCGATCACAATTCTATTCATAGTTTCACACTAAGAGCTAATCAGGCGATCTACTCAAACAACAAGTTAGGCACAACCATAATAAACCAGACCTCACACTACAAAAAAGATGCTGCCAAAGATAGAATTTGAAAACAATATCCAGGTTACATCAGAAAAATAGGTTCAATCCAAATATTCCAATACTTTCAATACATCAAAACGAACACTAATTCTAAAACAATAACACAAATGAAAAATCCAAAACTCGTTTATCCAGAGTCTTTCAAACTTCGCTACAAACTGAGCTTAGAACCCAAGCTTGGTACGGCGCCAGTGCCTACGTTTTGCATTGTACCTGAACAAAAACAACAAATTCCCATTTAATGACAATCCAATCAATCGAAAACCAACTTAATATACAGTAAAGTCACTAATAATTATTAATAACCTGATAGTGTTATCAGTCCTCATACGAATCCAGTAAGGGATAGGCCTGTTCTGCCTCTGCTTCTTTGCCAGCTTCTTCTTGATCATGAAACTCTTGTGTGAAGGCTGCTCAAAATCACTCATTAAATTAAATCATAAATAATTACAATAACTTAAGCTACATTCTACAATTACATACTCCTTCAACCCAAAATAATATATTACCAATCGCCAAATTTAACAAACCTGACATCGTATTTTCAAAAGGTCAGAATTCACATATTTTCAGGTAAAAATGGCATCTTTAACATAGCATTGACCCAATATTATACTAACATTTACACAAACATTAGAGTTGACAATTTAAAAAGTCATCCAACTTCAAAACTGGACAATAATTTGGGATGGAGGATTAAATAAATTACAGTAGAAAATCAATAAAAGGATTAATAAAAAAAAAAAATAACTATGTTGATTACCATGGTTGCTCGGAGCTCTTTGGGCGAAGGGGGAGGGAGCGGGGGGGGGGGGGATGGAGTAGTAACCCTACTACCTTGTTGAATTTGTACCCTACCTCTACTGGACTTTAAGAGTTTTTGAGTGTCAAGATGGGCTTTAATGAGCTTTTTGTAAACCGCAATATTTATGGACAAACTAGGGCTCAGTGAACTGAGGTCTGCTGGATTTAAATAAATGTTCGGATCGGTTCCAATGGGCAGCTCGGTACTTGACCCGATCCATTTGGTTATCGGGATAGATTCGAGTAGAAATTAGTTCGATACTCGAAATAAGAGGGTCACTCAATAATGTTTATGTAGACTTCATTTTGTTTGCTCTCCATTCGTGAATCGTGATGTTCATTGCTTATTGGGCGTTCAATTTTGGTAATTTGTAAAATATTATTAATATACTCGTATATCATTTTCTTCATATTTTTATCAATTGCTTTCGTTTTAACATTTATGAAGGTATGAGTTGTCATATATATCGATTTTTAATTTGAGTGTTTTATTGTAAATTAGCGATAAGGTGAGTATTGTAAATCACTAGCAAGAGCATTTTCTACTAGATTATTAGATCAAATCTATATCTATACTATATATAATGTGGAAAACCTATAATTATTTGGTGAAGCCTAATAGGTCATCTAGGCTATCTACATGCCACTATATTCTGTTGACGCATGTTTACTATTTAATAATCAACTTTAAAATAACCACTTATTTTTTACACATATACACTCTTTAATAACCAACTTAATAAATAACCACTCATTGTAGAATAATGACATAATTATTTGATAATATTTACGGAGTAATATTTTTACTTTAAAGTTAAAATTATTATGATGTACAAGTATAATTGCTCCAAAAATACTAGTTATATATAAAATGGGAAGCAAAAAAAATGTTTGGTGAAGCCTAAAAGACATACAAGCTAGCCATGTGACATTTTATTGTCAATTGCCACTTATCCAAATTTAAATAATTAACTTAAAAAGTAGCTATTCATATTTTTTTTGTTTTTATTTAGTTATTATTGATTGTCACTCGTATAATTAAATTGTCATGTACACTCTTTATTTCAAAAACAAAATGAATTTTTTGCAAATATAAAATCGCGCAATAAATCTCCTCTTTGACTAAATTTTGATAGGAGAGAATGGCAGGGAAATGTTTTTTTTTTTTTTTTTTGTAAATTAGCGATAGATGTGAGTTTCGAGCCCATGACATTTTGGTCACTAACAAAACCCTTTTTCACTAAGCTATTCGATTAACTCAATGACAGGAATATGTTGATAAGAAATATATTTAAATTTGCATTTGAACATGTGTATTGTCAACCAACAACATGGCCCCGAATTAGGGTTAATTACTAATCAAGTTGTTTTCTTCATTATTGATAATTTTGTTTAATATATGGTGACGATATCGTCTTGTTAGGTTAGTGGGCGAGTAACCCACAACATGGGCCCGAATTAGGGTTATGTCTAGACTTTAATATTTACCTATCAATATAGTAATGTATTCACAACAACAACAATCATTATCACCAATATTTATTGCAAATCGGTAATGCTAATCTTATTTGATTAATTAACAAGTGATTATACCCATACGAATTGCTTACTAATCTTTTTTGATCGATATACCCCATATAATCGATATAATCAATAAAATCTTATATGAATTGTTTACTCGGTTTTTTTGCTTTCAAGTTTAATTGTGACACTTGAATCCGTTATTTTTAAGTTATTGTTACAATAATTTGTTCATGAATTCATTAGTTTGTCCTAAGGTATGTTTGTGTTGTGAAGAGAATGTTGTTGACTTGGTATACCGAATGTCTTTGTCATATTTTTATTTTGAGAGTTGCATTGATGATTTAGCGGATTTGCTCAGCCAATCTCTAGTTTAATTTTAGATTATTATATATATGGTCTATAGTTTATCAGATAAATAGAAAGAGATGTAGGCAAGAAAGCAATATGGACAGACTTGTTATATAGAATGTCCAATCGTAAAAATATTGTTGTCAGTTAAAGGATATATAAGTAATTTAATTATAACATGATTATATATAAATGGTATACCAAACTAAGGATGTAATGGTTAATGGGAATAAAATTACATTACTACGTTCATATCAAACAAAGCAATAATAATCATTTGTTCATTCATTTTATTTGTCCATTCCATTACTCTAGTCATTCAATTTCTATCCCGTTTCATTACCGGCTAGTGGACGTAATCTAAGAATATATGTGCTGGCTTGTTGGGTATAGATTGTGAATATACAATAAACTGAAACTAACAATTATCTGAAATTCCTTAAAAATTAAAAGTTAGGACATATCACTTCTCTAGTTTAGTTATTAAAGCTTTATTATACAAGAAATTACTGTTGAATTATACTTACTTTTGTTCTTAAACTCAAATAAAGAACCTTGATGATTAGTTCAAATATTATTATCACAATTCACATGTAAAATTATATTTACTTTTGTTCTTAAATCCGTAGAGAGTTGTCCATACAACGACAAGTATAAATTCTGCGTGGAGCAATTTCATTTTATGCTTAAGCTAAATTTCATAATAATACGAAAAGTGATTTTTGATGTCATATGCCCATTTTATAATACAGAATTGGGTTGTGTAGTTGTATCCAGTAATTTCCGATAAGCTGATAGACAGAGGCGTCTGAATCGTACGAATGCTGCAATATTTCTGAGGTTGGAATATTAGAGATTACAGAGTTTCCTACATTTGATTTCTCAACAACCAATTACAATACGAAACATGCCAATTTTGCCTATGGATGATGTACTTCAAAGAGTACAATTATATGATTTTGCAAAACAACCTTACTCATCATCATTCTAACATCTTCTCCTTGTACTTCTCAACAACTCATGCAAAATCATTCAAAATTAAAACTTATAACTCTAGATTTACTTAATATAACTAGCTAGAAACCAATAGGACAAGTCATTATTCAACAAATCCATTGTTGGATTTACCTTTATTGTTACCATTTACCAATACTATTTTAGTTTGTAATGGAGGATTCAACGGTGTTATTTATTGTGTGGATAATGGATAGATATCGAACTGAAATAATAGTCTAAAAATTCAGCTATGCCTATACTCATGTATACTTTTTTACTATAGATGATTGTCGTAGAACTCATATTTTATATAATATAGTAAACAATTTGACGATCTGATCCAAGCTTTTAATTAGGAGGTGTTGGGTTTAAGTCTCGTCAAATACAATCTCACACTTAATTTTGATAATCTATTAGTTAATAATTATACATTCATTATTTATAATATTATTGTATTCATATTTTTGTTGTTAATATATAATTGTACGAAAACTTAAAGTTGATTAATTAAATAACATTTATTTAAAGACATTTCTCGAACCAGTCCACGTTTAAATAATGAGTGGCTGGTATGAAACATAAAATGGTATTGATATTCTATCTCATAAAAACAGAAAGATATAATGTATTTATTGTTGATTTTAAAACTTACATTACAATTATTGTTAATTTTACCAGTAAGTAGTAACAATAGACCTTGCCATTTGCCAAAGCGTACTCATTTAACATTTTGAACAAATGCACACTGTTTAGGTGAATATTATATTAGAGAATCCTATGTATTTAAATGTAGATAATTTTTTTTTTTTTTTTTGTAAATTAGCGATGAGGTGAGTTTTGAACCCAGGACTTTCTGATCACTAGTAGGAGCCTTTTCCACTAGTCTATTCGGTGAACTCAAATGTAGATAATCTTATGTATTTAAATACCAAAATTGAATAACAATATTATCAATCGAAAATAATTACGACAGTAATTCAAGAAAAGTTCCAAAAAAGAATCGATAAAAAATTGAAAAAACAAGATCGAAAAATCTGTATCAAAATAAGGAAGGTAATTTAGTCATTTTAATGAAAGTGGCATAGGTGCAAAAAATTTAAAAAACGAGTGAGATGGTGCTATTCTACAAAAATTCTCATCATTCAATGATCATAATTGAGGATCTTTAAAATTACATGAGACCCATTATTTTCAATCTAATGATAATGAATTATACGATTATACGAGCAACGAACATTCAAGATGATAGAGACATTTTTCTTATATTTTTATCGTTAACACATACTCTGAACTGTCTATTAATTTTAAATATATATATTTTTTATAATACTATTACAAAAAAAATTAGTATACTTTTCAAAGAAACTGGGGTAAAAAATGAAAGAATTATAATTTTCAGCGTAGATGTCGATCCAGAAAATCTTAATATTGAGTATAAGTTGTTTTAGTGCAAAGAACAATTATTTTTAGCTAAACAAGTACTCCATCTGTTTTTAAATAATTGGTACATTTTGACTTATGTATTCAAATTTTTTTACTAAATGATAAGAAATAATATAATTATGTGGGATCTTGTTAGATTTGTTTCAATCTTTATTTTTAAAATATCAACTTTTTATAATTTTTTCATATATAAGATAAAAGATATTTATATTTTAAATCATGTTTTGTTGACCATGGAACTCAAATGTACTAATCATTTAAGGATGAAGGGAATAATAAATAACCAGCTAAAGACTTTAATACTCCCTCCATCCCTTTTTAATAGAACCGTTTTGACTTTTTGGGTCAAACTTCGAAAGTTTTGACCGTAAATTTTTATCAACCGATAAGAAATAATATAGTCATATTGGATCTTGTTAGATTCCTCTCAATATATATTTTTGAAATATTAATTTAATATAATTTTTATACATGTAAAATTAAAAATATTTACGTTTTAAATCGTGTGTCGGAGACCGTGAAAAAGTAAATGGCTCTTATAAAAAGGGATGGAGGTAGTAACATTTTAATCACGACTCAATACAGTATTATTGAACCGACTCATCCAAACGTTATCTTTTCACATAGAAAAGATGCAATTAATACGAATAAAAGTCTCTATATTTCAGGTGAATTACTACGCAGTAACATTTAAATGAAACCATGATGACTAATCCCGATCAATTAATATGGAGTAACATTTAAAATTATCAAAATACACGTATGTTCAATATACTCCCTCCGTCCTTAAAAGATTATCACATTTTGACTTTTGGTAGTCAACAAACTACGATTTAAAACACAAATATCTATTATGCTGCATGCAAAAAAATTATAAAAAGTTACTATTTCAAAAATATATATTGATATGAATCTAACAAGGTTCCACAAGACTATATTATTTTTTATCGTTTAATGGGAATTCATGATCAAATTTTGTAATGTTTGACTAACAAAAATCAAAATGTGACAATCTTTTAGGGACGGAGGGAGTATTAATTACTACGAAATAGTAACATTTAAATGAAATCGCGATGACTAATTCCGATAAAAGAATTGAATAGTCCAAAGTTAACGCTAATATTCCATGCATAACTAAAGATGATTAAATGCGAACAATATCATAAAACGGAAAATTTATAATGAGAATAAATATTATTTCCAATTTATCGAACATCATTACATGCCTAGAAAGGCTAGTGGGCCCAGCATCTACAACACAGAGATTCCCAAAGTTTCACCAAAAAGGTTGAAGAAGATACATGCAACACCTTGGTGGGCATCACCACATTCTATTACCGATAAGATTACCCAACAGTTAGTAATTGAAAAAATAAATACGTTAAATAATACTTACTAATTACTTTTACACTCCATAACGGGTGATATTTAAGACAATATTTAACTTTTCTCTTTTTACCATAAGACAAACATGAAACCCACCATATATGTTCAATATTACTTTCCTTAAAAATAGAAAAATTAATTATACATATTTAAATAGAAATTTTTTTTATTGAAACTATTATGTTAAAATGGTTTAAATTAGTTGATAATGTACGTTAAAACTGATATGTTATACACACTCAAATAGTAATTTTTGGGTGTGAAATTACATGTATGCCCCTATTTGCAAGTGCAAGTGTAGCAATTGAGAGATTTCACATAGAGAAATCAATAGTATTGCCCATTAAAAAGTATAAGAAAGTATGATTACTTGTCCAAATAAAATAATTTAAAGTTCTAATTATAAGAATTTTAATTTGTGATTTAATGAGTAGAGGAGAAGGCATGTTGCATGTCAATTAATGTGAGATTAATACCCTATTTATTCAATAAATCTCTCATAAATGTGAATCATCAATTAAATAATAATTGGTGCTCTAAGTATATATCACCATATAAAGCCACCTGCTGTGGATAGTCTAAAAACTCTCCACTTCCAAATTTGCATGCTTCGCTGCTTCTGCTCCCAATTTGGTGATGAGAGATAAAAAGTGGACAAAAGTAAACTACTCATAAACCAAAAAAGCTCTCTATTATTCACTCATTTGCATATAAATGCCCCCAATTTAATATTCACATATAATCCAACTGAATCTATACTCAGAAATTAAATATTACTATTTGCATTTTATTTTATTGTTAGCAACAACAACAAGAAAGGAAAAGCAAAAGACAAACACAGAGATGAGATAGTTGACTAAAAAAACTTGTTTCATTGGTTGTGTTGTTGGGTTGAAGCCATTCACTCTATTCTGGCAATCACCATCATTGTCCACAAACTACACACATTTATTCGGATCCAATCGTTTAGTGTATTTACCGCTAGACTATATATGTTCGGCTTTAGAATACCTTTACTCCCTACTACAAAACATAGCCTATCTTGTCTTTTTTGGCCTAATTTACAACTTTTTTTGCACATAAACGACTTCAATTCCCCTCACTGATCTGTTTTCTCATTAGTCTTCAATTTATTGGCGAATTTCTCATTTGGGTATTTCTGGAAAGGTTAAAGATCCAAGCTTTTTAAGCCGAAGGTTAAAGATCCAAGATTCTTGAAGCCAAACACTGAAACATTAGCTCTGTTTTTTGGTGCCTAAATCTGACTTTTTTGGTTTTACAGGTTTCAAGAATGGGTATGGAGGAAGTCAGGCATAGAAAAGGAGATGTTGACAATTTTCCAATTGGCATGCGTGTTCTTGCAGTTGATGATGACCCAATTTGCTTGAAACTATTGGATGGCCTTCTAAGGAAATGCCAATATCATGGTATGTTTTTTTACATTTGGTGTCTTTTTTTTGTTATGCAGGTGATAGTTTGAATTGGAGAAGTTGAATTGGTCTAACTGGGTTGTTGTATAATTTGAATCTTACAAATCATGTCTGAACTGATATATAATTTTGTGTATAACATTATGAGTTGTCCAAAGTATCAGTCTTTATGCCTCGAGGGAAATTGTGTGTATAACAATCTGAGTTGTATACAGTAGAAATCCTTATGCCTTGAGGGACATCAAATGTGCTGAGGTTTGGCTTGTTGTAATGATTAATGAGTACTAAATGAAATAGGTGTCAGTAAAATAGAGATTTGTTGTGTTCCCTGAAGAGTGAGTGGATATATCTCCTTGCATTGGTCCTCCCCAAGGTCCCTACTTGGATGTTTTGTGTAACTTTTGGATGTCATTTTTCTTACCAGATTAGTTCAGTATGTCTCCTCTTTGTGCATTTTCATTAGCATTCCAATTGTTTGTCTTGTTAATGTTTATTTTCCAACTATAATTGAATGTTTGTCCCTTAATGAGTAATTCTGTTATCAGTTTTTGCTAATTTTAAGAAAGTTGATATGTTTTACAGTTACAACAACGAATCAGGCCAGAGTGGCATTGAATATGTTGAGGGAAAATAGAGACAGATTTGACCTGGTAATCAGTGATGTCCATATGCCAGACATGGATGGTTTCAAGCTTCTTGAACAAGTTGGTCTTGAGATGGATCTACCTGTCATCAGTAAGCTTCCTGAGCTTTGCTGGTCTTAAGTTTCGATATATTTCCACTGTACATATATTTAATCTCGAAAGGTTTATTTATAAGGCTCTCGCCAACTACAGCATGTATTTATCTAAAAAAGAAATGTATGAAGTACTACTTTCAAAGGTTATATCCTAATGAATCTATTATCGATTACACAGTGCTCTCAGCAAATAGTGATCCCAGACTTGTAATGCAAGGGGTGACACATGGGGCGTGTGATTATCTGGTGAAACCTGTTCGGCTCGAGGAGTTGAGGAATATATGGCAGCACGTGCTTAGGAGAAAGAAGCCCAATCCTGGCCACCAAAGGAAGACTTCTGATGAGGACAAGTTTCACCAGGGACATGAAGATTCGGGAAGAGATCCCTCTTTCACAGGTAACTCTGATCACAATGGAAAAGTGAACAAGAAAAGGAAGGAGGATGACGATGGAGCTGATGAGAATGATCAAGATAGTGATGATCCTACCTCACAGAAGAAGCCCCGAGTAGTGTGGTCCATAGACCTCCATAGGAAGTTTGTAACAGCTGTTAATCAACTAGGAATTGAGAGTGAGTATTATAGCTTAAGTACCTTTGACTCCATATTTGTATATTCTCATGCCTGTTTTCGTTATATTTCCATGCAGAAGCTGTCCCCAAAAGGATTCTTGACCTGATGAATGTTGAAGGGCTCACCCGTGAGAATGTGGCAAGTCATTTGCAGGTACTTGATAAATGTCCTCATGATATTCTGCTTGCTGTTTTGTAGTAGCACAAAATGGGTCATAACATGCCTAACTCCAAGCCCCCCCCCCCCCCTTGCTCAAATTAAGAAAAATAGAACATCATAAATTGATGTAGTATATTGAATGCTACAATTGTATTGCAATCTGGTAATTTAATACACTATCAACATTTTGTTGTTTCACAGAAGTACAGGCTCTATCTTAAACGAATTAGTTCGAATGCAACCCAACAAGCCAATTTGGTAGCTGCATTGGGGAGTAAGGATGCATACATGAGAATGGGTTCATTAGATGGTTTTGGAACATACCAGACACTGGCTGGATCTGGCAGGCTAGCAAATACTGTCCTGTCACCCTACACGTCGAGTGGCATGCTTGGGAGACTTAATAGTCCCACCGGCGTAAGCCTCCAGAATCTTACGTCATCTGGGATAATCCAGTCAAGTCATGCTCAAACTTATAACGGCCTAATGAATAATATTGGACAGTTCCCTTCAATTGTTTTGTCAGGAAGCCACAATGGAAATTTGCTTCAAGGAACTCCTTCATCTTTATCAATTGATCAACTGAATCATAGCAAGCATGCCACTTGCTTAGCAGAGTTTAGTCCTCCAGATGATCCAAAACTTTTTTCACCTGCTAGTTCAATCACAGGCTCTGGAGCCATTGGCAACACCAATAATTCTTCAAGAAATTCTATCATGCTCCAAGACAACTGCTATCCTCTAAATGAAGGGGATATTGTTAACCAATCTTCTCTTCCGACAACGTCTTTTCGTTCAGATTGCTTTAATGTTAATCTTAATGGATCTTCTGGTTTCTTGGATCCTGGTAGAAGTAACCAGACAGTGCAGAATGCCTCTCAGTTAATGAACTTTCAGTCTGGCTCCTCACATTTAACCGAATCGTTAAATCAAGGCCAATTGCCTCTCAGCAGCGTAAGAGAGAATCAGTCATCAGCAGTTCCTAGCATGATGCACCCTCTTGATATTTCTGTTACAACATCAATATCAACACCAATTGAAAATTCCAGAAGCGACAACTGTGAGGGAAATTTTGCTAATTCTGTTCCAAACTTCAACCAGCTGCATAGTCAAAGATGGAGAGACCATAATCAGAACTACTCAAAATATTCTGATAATATTTTAAGCTCCCTAAACTCTCAGTTACTCACAAGTCATGGAAATCAGAGTCCCGGCCATATCAATGTCAATAGACAGATTAGCATGCCTTTAGTTGGCAGATCAAATGGGGGTGCTTCAACCTTGTTGCATCAAGGAGAGGCTGGAAGGTTATCTATAGATCCAAGAATGAGATCCAATAGTGAATACCTTTTGGGGCAAACAAAGCAAAATGGTGCTTTTACTGCACATAATTATGACTCCTTCGATGATTTGATGAGTGCTGTTGTTAAGCCGGTAAGTTTCTTACATAGTTTTGCCTTCATATATTGCTGGTGTATTTCTTCTTTCTATGTGCTTGTGACTACTAATATTATATCTTCTGAAACAACACCTTCATTCATGCTAGTCATTAAATATTCCCTTCTAGAGAAGTCAGTATATAGGCAGGTGAAGGACTCTTGATGGCTTGTATTCATCGATTTATTTCTTCCCCCAGGCTTTTGTGATTTACACATGTACATTCTTGCTCACAGTATTTGGTCTGCCTATACTTAAATGCAGGAACATGATGGACCAGGAATAGGTGGAGGATTTGCACTCGATCCCTACTCGTACGGGTCGTGTTTGTGAGCAAGATTTATTAGCTGCCAGACTAGTACTAATCTAAACGTAATCAAGAGTCTCTTCATATGTAATGTCCTAGGCATATTCGTCACTCCTTTGTCCAGTTCTTTTCTACTATGTATACACTCAGCCTGACAGTATATTAGCTACTCATGGATTCATTTTCTTGTTCCACAACAGTCGAATGTTTTTATTCATATAATCTGGCAGTATATTAGAGGTGATCAGGTGAATGTTAGTCTTTTTAATTTCTAGCAATTTTCACACTTATCATTTGATAGCTTCCTTCAGCATTGTTTTCAAGGTTCTCTGGCCATTTTGCCTACTATATAATGCTCCCTCCATCTCATGAAGTTCGTCCAGTTTCACACTTCTTCCATTCCTCGTAACTCATATTTCATTTAACCAATTTTGGGTGGAATATTTGTAAGTACATTTTATTTCAAATGTTATCTATTAAATTATGAAAAACTCGAAATGCGATAATCCTTGCCGGATGAATGGAGTAGTACATAATACTAGTCCCATGTGGATATGTAACAGTGTAACTACCTTAAAGGACTTATTGGCTATTGCCAACGATGAACACATTGAAACTTCCTTCTAGTCAAAGCATATATCATATATGTTGTGGTCTTTATGCGGACACCATTTTTTGGGTTGGAACTTGACGGGAATGAACAGATTTCACAGTATTTGCCATTTTGACAGTTTTCCGAGCAAATTAAGTACCTTGGATTATCATTGGGTTCTACGTTCTTATGGAAACTGAGCTAACTTTTCGATATATTTATAGAGACGAAAAGTGCAACGAATAACTAGATTAGGGTGTGATACACCTTACACTCTGTAGAGCACTTGCAGCATTGTACCTGTCCCAAAGCAGATGAACACACAATATAATAACTCGATCACATCGGTCCTAGAATAGATGAGCACAATGTGATATGGTACGCGTACAGCCAAGCATGTAACTATCCCATAAAATAACACTAGAGACTTCTAGACGACTCACGCCACACATATAAAGCCGTTCGATAGCATATCTTTGATAGTGACTATCATAATTCGTCGGCCTTTTATTAGAATGATAGAGAATAACTCATATCTCACTTTCCTAAGATAGATTTAATCCACCAAATTCCTTTAGTATCGTTTGGAGCTTCAACGTCTTCTGAAGGTGGATTTGCCTGAGGAGTTTTCCGGAGCTTGCTCACATCATAGCCCTGGTCCTTGGCCTTCTCGACAAGCTGCTTGTAGATATCATCGGCAAGGTAAGGTGTCCTGCTCAATATCTGGTGAAAGTATATAAACCAGGTTGACTACCATCAACCATATCCAATCATGGGAGAAAATTGAAGCATAGATTTGGGTAAAGCAAAGTGCAGAACATTGTCATTAAATTTCTACCATATTACCTTGGGTACTAAGACTATGACAACCAAAAACATATCCTTGTTTCTCATCCCTCATATCAAAACAATCAAGCCTTTGGCCTAAATTTCAACTAAAAGCAAGTAATCAACTAATAAAATAAGTCGAACAAACTACTGGCCGATTTGGCGCATGATGAGTAATCGACACAAACATAAAGAGACATGTGATCCTAATCTCTCAAACTAAAAGCAAGTAATCAACTAATACAAAGTCACATATTAGTTCCAACTTCTCTATTCCCAGATATGAACATCTTTGTATATGTTACCAACCACGACCATATGCAACAATACATATGTTAATTGGCTGCACTAGAGAGGTACCAATCATTAAAGGATAAATCACCTCATAAAGTTATATCTGATCACCTATAATCAATTTAGTTTAGTGCATTGCCAACATATCAGCAGTATATGATTAGAGATACATAGAGATACAAAGACGCATAATCACACATTCGTATCACCAGAAACCATTTGAAGCTCATTAATTGAACGTTCACCAGCCTCGCAGAATGAATAAAAAATTCCAAACACAAGTTCAACAATGCACTCAGTTATCACTTTTGTTTATTCCAGTTACAGTAGAACAATTTCTAAATCTTGCTCGTGACACGACACATCTTAGTCGCTGACCCTACAAAGCTCAGTATCAAATTCCGCAAATACAAACAAAATTTACATTTGCATCGAAAAACTAACAATTCAAGCTACAAACTACGCGAAACTGAACACAGAATTAGAAATATGAGAACTCGGATTGATACTCAACTAACCAGGCTAACAAAATACTATCAAATTCTGCAACTCCAAAACATAATTCCACATTTGTAAAAAGAAACCAAACAATTCTTGCAAAACTACTCAAAACTAACAAACATAATCCCAAAAGATCAGAACTTGGATTCGCATTTTCTGCAATTTCAAGACATAATTCCACATTTGCAATAAAAAACCCACAATTCTTGCAAAAACTCAACTAACCAGGCTAACAAAATACTATCAAATTCTGCAACTCCAAAACATAATTCCACATTTGTAAAAAGAAACCAAACAATTCTTGCAAAACTACTCAAAACTAACAAACATAATCCCAAAAGATCAGAACTTGGATTCGCATTTTCTGCAATTTCAAGACATAATTCCACATTTGCAATAAAAAACCCACAATCCTTGCAAAAACTACTCGAAACAGACAAACACAACTAAACAAAAAAAAATCATAACTTTAATTCAAACTTTCTGCCATCCAAAACATACTTCTATTAGTTCTATATATGCAATAAAATCCCAACAATTCATAAACCAAACTACTCAAACCAAAACACATAAATCAAAAAGATCGAAACTCGGATTCCTACTTTCTGCAATTCCACATTTGCAATAAAAAACTAACCATTCTTGCAAAAACTACTAAAAAAAATCCAACATAATCAGAACTTTAATTCATAGTTTCATACCCAAAGATAGTTTCTGCTAGGCTGACCAACCAAAGCATGAGTATACCCATCATCAACATGCAAAATCCAATAATCTCCTGTCACAGGAATAATTGGCAAAAATGGAGGCACATAAAATCTGACATTCAGTTTAGCTTCATCACTTTTTGGGTCAGCTTTAAATGCAGAACCTTCAATGTACCCCCTCTTGCCACCTGTCCATGTCTCATTCAGAACATGAACAGAACCATCTTCTTGGTTCAAAGTGTAGGTGGCTCTTGTGTTAGCTCCATCTTTTGGCTGAAATCTTGATGGGAATGAAGCTATTTCATACCATCTTCCCATGTAACGTTGAATATCGATTTTTTTCACAACCTCCATCATTTTTATTGTCATTTTCGAGGGGTTTAAGGTTTAATCCAATTTTTAACTAAATATATCTCATCTGATTGTTTAAGGTTGAATGTTGTAACGTAATCTAAGGGGAGGTAAGCCCTTTGATTTTGTTAAGGTTTTTTTCGTGAGTTGGTTTGTGTTCTAATATTGTATATGTTATAAATGATAAAATTGTAATAGAGAAAAATTTATAACCTTTTTTTAGCTAAATTTTCATTTACAGAGTACATTATTTCGTGATAACAATGTAAATAGAGGTAGTATCGATATAATCATTTGACCAAGTAAATCTCGAGCTTATATCTAAAACACTCATAATTCTTAATCTACATGTAAATAACAAGAAAAACAACTAAAGGAATCGAAAAGAAGTGGTCACAAATAACAAGAAATGACTTCGAAACATTACTTCTTCCCAATTTATTGACTTCTATTTTTAGAGTTACACATAAATGTCAAAACACAATTCATTAATTTATAGCACTGGTTGATTGATTGTATTTGTGCTATTGAACAAAAAAATAGTGAAAAGACACGTAACAAATGTATATAGTCTAGTAAATATTTTAAAACAGTTCGAAAAACCCTCACTAGTAAACATAAGTTTAATCAAATGTGGAGTTCGAGTATCAATCTATTTGAGCTCACTTTGACTTAACGTGGCTCGAGTCAACCAGGATGCGTACTCAGTAGCCTTTGCAGCTTCCATTCAACAACTAGATCTGGCTTAATGGACGTAGGCGAGCTGGGGGGTGCCTTCTACACTTCCTCGGTCTGTCCGGCTTGCAAGGGCTTGACCAGTCTGGGTGCCTTCCCAACTTCCTCCCAATTACTTGAACTTAATTTGCACAGGTGTCAGGCAATTGCCTGTATGTGTCTACTCACTCTACCTCAAGGCTTCAATAGTTCGATCTTGATCACAATATTTAGTTTGCGGGCCTTCACAACTTGATTGAGAACTTGATTCCAGTAGTCGCCGATGACGACAGGTACCAGCTCTTAGTGGGATTGGGTAACAGGGACTCACCAACAACATTAACATGAGCAACAAAATAAAGAGCACTGTGATCAATTTGCCAACTCCATCATACTCTTATGGGCTAGACTATCTATTACTAAGACGATGAATAATCAACCATAATGTCATGAGCTTAATTCTAGCATATGTATAGGCCAAACAAGGGTAAAGCTTTGCACCTTTGAGATAAAAACATAGTATTGAATAAATCAAGAATAAGCAGAAAGCTGAAACACTTAGGTAACTGGATAGATTAGAAAAAATTACAACCAATAACCCTTGCAACGCACAGTTGTCGAGGATATTCAAACTGCATTGTCCTGCCAAATCATGTCTCTAATGCCTTATTCAAAAGCTAATCAAAGTCAAATAATAATAGTAATAATAACAGTACCTCCATACCAACATGTACGATTTCCAGCTTTGAATTAATTTTCAAGATCAGGGGCTCAGATCTGTTAATTAGAAAAGGAGGCAAAAGAGGATAGTGGCACTGCCATGGCTGCAAATTCTCTGGTTGACCGTGGGAAGGAAGAACCAACCCACTTACAAACCACATTGCCTTGCCAAGATGCAGGCCAGCTTAAGCCTCATTGCCTTTGCATTGGCACAGAGCAGAGACAATAAAGAAACATATCATCATTGCCTCCCGAGTGTTTCTTGCTACCGAAAAAGAATGATAAAGAGGGTTAGGTTTAGGGACTGATAAATTTTAAGGCTCATATCCATTAAAGCCAATGCCAGATAGTGCAAAAAAACTATCAATTACAATCCCTCTTTGCCCAGCCAAGCCACAGTTCACTTAGATTCACATATTATTTGCCCAAAGAAAGTAGTTTCATCACAGATTCACAGCCTTCCCAAAATGACAAGAATTAATCATTTGATTGTTAAAAATTCGTGAGAAATGTGAGTTAGTCGAATAGCCCAGTGAAGAGAAGGTTTCCAAACTCATCTCATCGCTATATATATAAATAAACAAAGAGCCCACGGGGCACAACTCAAATGGTAAGGGTAAGGGCTTCACTATAAGAGTGTGCTTCTCCGTGCTTCTCCACAAGTGTGTAGGTTCGATCCACAGCAAGTGCATGAGTAACTCTGCATTTGTTCAAGGGAGGAGGATCTGCTTGTGGGTGGTTATCCAGCCTCTTTAGGCACTCTTGTGGTGGAGTATCGAGCCGCTAGAAGCACATCTGGATTCACCTCCTCGATTGGAGGTGGGCTAGCCAAGCGGGCGCCTTAAATGAGCGTATCATTTATAAATAAACAAAGAAACAATACCAGATATACCAATGCATCACAAGAATTTCCACAAATTTGCTGATTATTAAGGCTTTTTGACCGGTTGCCCCAACTACCGTTTTGGTCTTACGAAATTTAGCCGAAAAATAACAACCCATCTCACTTCTTTTCTGGGTAAACAAGTGCATTTAATCGATCCATTTCCCTGAGCCAAATTTGCTGATAATAATAATAATAATTACAATAATAATAATAATAATAATCCGTAATATAAACAGTACCCGAATCCCAATTGAAGCAAACATGAATGATTTGCTGGTTCAAAATAAAAGGCTCAGATCCTTTGAGTGAAAAAACAAGGCGAAAGAGGATAGTGAGACCGCCATGGCTGCAAAATATCGGTTGCATGTGGGTCCGACCCATTTACCATCCGGGTTTGCCTAGCCAAGATACGGGCCACTTGAATCCTCAGTGCCTGCAGAGACGAATATAATCAAGAAAGATATCATCATTGCCTCTTGTTAGGGTTTAGGATTTAGGGTTTAAGAGACAGCGACTGAGAGAGAGAGTGAGAGAGAGAGAGAGAAATCATCGGCAGAAGATAGAGAGAGGCAACCATCGAGAGAGGGGGAGGGGGGTATTCTTCCAAATTTCTCGGCGACCACCTTTGAGACAAAAAGCCTCTTCTACTTGAGCCTCATTCTTGATTTCTCGCCTCTGTTTCGAACACGATGACCCGTGTTCTTGCCTCTTTATAGAACCCTTGTTCGTGGAAAGGAAGTTAGGAGTTCAAAGGTTCGGGTTCGAACGAGTATCGGGCTTTTAGACGTCGGGTAAGAACTTTAATGAATTGGTAATTACCCGGTTGGTTTGTATACCGAGAAATAAATTATACTCGAGCACAACTCGATTAACTTAGCGATGGTTTTGAGTTGAATATTTAGGGTCGATTACATAGTGGATATCGAGTTACTCGTTCGTTGTTACACATTAGTAGTAAAGAGTTTAATTAAATGTACTCGTATTAAATATATAAATATTTATATATTTTCCATTTCACTTTCAATAACGTTTTGGGAATTCGTGTAAAACTTTGATCACAAATTATTTTTTATTAATTAATCAAAAAATATCATTGAATTTATTTTTCAAGATATTTTTTCACAATTTTTTTTTTAATTTTCTAATAATGTATATATAAAGTAATTGAAGTTTAAAATTTTGTTTCAAAAAACGTGAACTCAATTAAAGTGAAATGGAGAGAGTAACAAATATGATGATTACTGTGATGTTTAACGAATCGAGAACATTGATAGCATTGAATATTAGCACCAAATATTAAGCGTATAGCCTAGTCGAAAAAGACTTTGGCTAGTGAGTAGTGACCAGAACTCCAGAAGGTCCAGGTTTGCTCACCTCATCGCCAATTATACATATAACAAAGTTGTTGAGGCTATTCAAACAGCACACTGCCAGACAAACATATTTTCACTGCAATTATTTTCTCGGCGCCAACACGCTCTCCCCCATAATGCCTTTGAGAGTAGTAATGTATCAGTAATTAAATATACAGCTGACAATTAGCTGAAACTGGGATATACTTCCCCAGGGCTCAAGGAGGAGATAACTGATATTTTGTTCAGATAAATTATTGCATCAAGATATATAATCATACATCTGTCCGAACTCTGAAAGCATTAATCTAGCTGCTATAGTTTACCTTGCATCTGTAACTCCCAATGTACAAAACACAAGTCCTGAACACTGTGAGGTCGACTACTGAAGTTAGAGAGACCTCTGATACTAACCGCTCGTCCTAAAACTACAAGTCAATGCCATAGCTAACATCTACTTGACAAACATCTCAAATCTCAGTGGAAATAGGAAAGACTCAATGACATTAGAGGCAAAAAATCTTCCTCTATCAAATAAAGGTTTCACTCTGTTCCAACTATTTCATAAAATGTAAAAGAGAACAAAAGAATGAAAAAAAAAACTAGCAAAGCCCTGATAAATTGATTAGTTACTCTCCCTGAAACCTAAAGACAAAAGACCATTTTAGCCGTTTGCTAACATTATGGCATAATGACGTATTACTTGATCAATATACTGATCTGAAAAGGAATGGTATCTCGTTCCTGTGTGCAAAAGAAGATACAGTTAGTTGCACTTTTCACACTTATAACAGGATTTCATAAACTAAGAGGTAAGCACTCCACACGCAGGTAAGAAATTAGGAATACTAGAAACACAAACAAAGCAATCAAATTAGTTGTTAAGAGTTGAAGCACAGCCTCTTCTCAGAAGAAGTTACGATACACAAACTTCACAACAATGGCAATGTTAAAGGGGAATGAGTCCTACCAGTGTGTTATATTCAGTGGAGGATCCACTATAGTTCAAAGTGGTTCACATGAACCACCAAAACTAGTGATAGATCAATTGGTTAGAAGGTTTAGTAGAATGACTAGGATTGGTTTTGGGATGAAGTTTACAATTACTGGACCCCATATCCACATTTCCGTATTCAGCGGCCAGTGTCAACAGCAACCAAGCTCCACAAACTTGGTAGACCATGTATCTTAAATCGTCATGAAAGCATTTTCTTCCTACTAGAAGGTTTTATTCTCAGCAAATAAACGAATCAGTAGCTAGGTACGCTTCCCTCTTCTTAAGGACATGTTGCGTACCCTCAAAAGATATTTTGTCAGAGCTAAGAAGCTAAGAGGCTAGCAATCTTGATATCATGTACAGCTAATATCCAAATTCCAATGTACACTAAACCAATCTTTAAATCAACGTTTCAAAAAAGAAAAGTAACAGCCCCTGTAGGGGCAAACTCTTATTCCAACCTTCTACCTTCTGCTTTATAGAGTGTATACATTGTACTCAATTTAGTAACATATCCATTCCCTGAGAATGCAACAGAATTCAAAACTGTGAAGCCGAACACATAAACCAAGCAATCATGAGCAACTAAAATTCAACATTGTGGCAACTGATAACGTAATATTGCTTTGCAATAAATTACTGAAGGCAAATATTTATTTACTGTCTGTAAGAAAGGTATGACATAGAATTTGAACGGAAACAAATATCATGACGAACCCAATTATGTAGCCCTCAAATGGAACTCAATTGTCCACCAAATATCATCAACCGAACTGTTTAGTTTACAAATGTAAAAGTCACAATTACGACCCTAATACTCTAACTCATCATTTAGTATTTGCTCACATTGAAAAGGAAATTCCCTTCATGAAGGTGTTTTGAAAGTACTAGGCTGTAGAAGCGACAATGGGCCTCTCCTTGACTCATTATCATCCAAGAGCCTCTGCATCTTCTTTTTCGCACAGTACTGCCTATCAAAATGCTTCACCTACAAAAATATATGATATAAATAAGTTAAAACGAAAGGAAGCCATCAAAACTAAAATAAAACCCCAATTGGAAAAAAGAATAGTAACGTTATTCATCCAACACATACATACTCGATAATTTAGATCCCATTAGTTAATCACCAAAGCTCATAAAAGAAGACGCTTCTCTGAAATTTATAGAGCAATTGAACATGATTCATCTTAACACACATACTACTCAACAATCTATTAGATAGATATCGCAAGCCATCAAGATGCCCCAACGCCTTTGAAGACTCTTCCTCCGAAATGGGGTAAGGGGTCGGATAGTACTAACCTTACCCCTATGGTAATTTGGAGACCTTCTCAGAATTGAACCAAGAGAGAAGTGCAAACCAATTGCAAACACTATCGACTACTTCACAATAGAAAAGCAACACAATTTTGAGTAAAACATGTTCTTGAGAAACACACATATACTAAAAAATTTAGATTTCACAAGCCTAACTATCAAATAGCTTGAACGAACAACTTTTTTCTTGAGATTCAACATACATATACATGATATTTTAGATTCCCCAAGCTAATTATCAAAAAAGATCATAAAGAAACAAACTTCTGTTGAAATATAGAAAAAATTACCCAAGTGGGTCTACATTGCTTGACATAATCATCTCTTGAATTCTGGCATTCTTTGGGGTAAAGCAACCCAACTGTGCCACTCTCAGTTGCAGGCTTGTTCGATTCCTTCTCCAAACATGTATAGAAAGCGTCACGTGCCTTCATGGGTATTCAAAAAATCAATCTTTTTATCCAAAATTGTTAACCATATAAAGAAAAAAATGTATTCTTTGACAAATTACACCAAAAAACACTCACTTTTTCCTATTTTTTCTAGATCACCTAGTTCCATTTGGCCACATTTTTCTTTCTTGAGGGCCATCATGACCAAGAATAACCTCAAGGAACGTTAGAATCAAAATATGCAAAATGAAACTAGGATAATCGAACAGAAAAGGTTAAAGAAACGTGAGTGATCTTCGGTGTTTCCCCATTTTTTCAGAGGCATATGTCAGCGAAGCACATGGTAGGGTGGGGGTGGGGGGTGGGGGTGGGGATGGAGGTGGGGGTGGGGGTGGGGGTGGGAGTACCTTATAACAAGAAATCCGAGCTTGAGAGAGAACATCAGTATGAATGGTGTCTGGGGGAGAGTCCGTCGGCATCTTCAGCTGCTTCACTGAATTTGTGCAACGAGGTGTCCCAAATAAATAGGCTTAATTTCTATATGCCCCAAAAACATTGTCATATTTCATTTTAACCAATGAACTATTTATCATTCCAATTTACTCCCCTAATTGGCAGGTCTCCTTTTATCTGCTGTCTAAATTGACTATATGAGAAGAACAAATGATTGTCCCGAAGCATACCTCTATTAGTAAAAACTAGAGTGTTAAGTAACAGTCTTGCTTCTTCACCCTGATCAGGTGAGAGACATCTCGAAATTCACCTATTTCATGTACTCCAGTACATGAGATCATTAGTGTGACGGTTTCACACTTTTAAGAAGAATAATGATTAATCCGTCTACTGATGCAAATGTGGTCATTTTTCAAACAAAAAAGTTAAAGGACCCAATAGTATTATGTATGGTTTCAATTTGTCTTCTAAACCATTTATTATTTCAATTTTCTCCCTTAAACAAAAGGTCAATATCAGACTTAAATGACATTTGAGGGATGGACATTAAAACACATGCAATGCCATTGTCGTAGTTAAACCCTTTCCGAAAATAGTAAATTAATACTCCTTAATATTCTTGCTTCTTTGTTTCATTGGTAAAGAAAACTAATAGCTTGATAATAATGAATTGTGTTTTGCCTCAAGAAATCATCATGCCACAAGCCTACCACACTCTTAATATGTGGGCACAATCTATTAACAGTGGAACAAGGATAATCTGGGATCATCAAGAACCTACATCGAGATATCGACACTAATTTCTCTTGCAGAACATTCACACCAGTTACCTTAAAATCGAAGTCAAAATTTTAGATCATGGAGTGAAAACAATAACTACAATGAACTAGATGAAGTACTACTACATGCTTAGCATGACGTGAATGTAAATCAGTAATATGTGCCAATAAACTATTGATAGCCACCAAAAAAATTGCAGAATCATCATTATAAATCAAATTCACTGATATCAACAATTATGCTATGAATGAGCCTTGCTCGTAAATCACAATCTAATCATCAAGAAACAAGAAAGCAAAAGTGAAGTTGAAGTGGAAGTACCAAAAAGTAAAATTGATGAACTCTATAAAAACTTAAGGGTACATGAGAAGAAAAACTCTTTACTACTAGTAGATTGCCTTAACCTACAAAATTATATACAAAACCACCCCACTTTGCAGAGGGTTCAAACTCCCACCTTTCCCTTGTAAAGCATTCCCCTCACACCTCATCTAGGCTCAGGAACTGAGCAAACCCAAAATTGTGAGCTGATGCAAACGTAAGCACCGGCAAGTAGGCGATGAAAAGGGGAAGAGGAAGAAAACCCTTTTCGGTTAGAGTCTAAGTCTGATCCCCGTATCCATGTATCGTCGTAGCTATATACATTTCTTTTCACTGGATAGCCACCATCTTCGGGGCTTGCAACAGACTCCCTTAAGAAGCCTGTCTTTTGCTGGAATGATAAGTCAGTTGATTCTATCCGATGCTTTGTGTGAAGCTTTAAATAATTGCCCATGGTCTTTACCAGGAGCACCATTCTTCGACTTCTCAAGTGCTAATTCTTTCTCGGCTTTTTTCTTTTCCATCTCTATCTGCTTGCAGTTCTCCTCATGAGCTCTTTGGAACAACCGCACGAAGTTCGCCAGAGTTGCAACAACTGCAATAAGAAGGGGATTTTAGCTGAGGCTAAGCTGAAACGATGCACAGCCAGACATATGCTAGTTCTTTTCAGCTAGGCTCTGTATTATTTTAGTACCTTGTTCAAATGAGCATTTAGATGGATCTTCCCCGAAGTAAAGAATCAACGCATCCACATTTCTACCCTGCACGGACCTCAAATTCAGAAAATATATTTGAAAGCAAATATGAGAAGATTCAACATTACAGGACAGTCTGCAGAAGGCACGTAAACCATAAGAAATATAACTACACAATACGTGAAAGTCTTGTATCAAAATATGTTGAGACTTACCACCCCGGAATATAGTAACGCCAAGGTCCGTACTTCCCTTTCAGCAAAAGATAGAAACTCTCCCAGAGCCTGTGAAATGGAGAGATACGATAAAAGGTAATTAGACAATGAAGCACTAACATTAGAATCAAGTATGCTCCTTAGGGATGGGATTAGAGTATTAGACTACTGCTGATAACGTGGTCAAAGTCTCGGGTCTTGACCTCACAAGAGATGGGTGGGTAATGGGTTATGAGAGATAAACTTCATAAAGATTAAACAGAGAAAACCACAATAAAATACTCTCCAACATGTTAATTTTTCCTCGGAACAAAAGAACTACTTCCAATAATAGGAATTTGGAGTCATCATTTGGTTTTCCCACCCTTGTTAGAATAGCACAGCAATCAAGATGTCTTTGTCAAATTTCCGTAAAATTCGTTATCACACATAAACTACCACTTGGTATACTTGATTAAGAGACACTTGTAGGAGATGATGGGGGGAAACAAATCTATACGAACATTGAATCACTTAGTATGTATTATTGAAGAATGATGTTAGTTGCCACATAATTCAGTTCATAGTCTACCATGCGGAAATTGTCACAAACAGGCCCATCATGTTCGGATGTGGATAACTCCTGCACAATTTTCTCCAGTCCTTTGGTGATAGCTTGCATTTCCTCGGCTAAAAACTTCAATTGAATCTGAAAACAATTTGGAGTAAATAAACGTGTTCTGTTTCATACGTGATATCTACTAAAACAAATAATACCTTTGATGTAGCTTCCAAGCTAGACAAGTCTTTCCCAAAATCAAGAAGTTCTGGCAGCTTATCAGCAAGCACCTTTTGATATATGATACACATGGCGTTAGTTGGTGTAGGATCTAGAAGCAACACTCAGATCTTAAGCTATGATCTTATTTAGCAGTTCATGCTAGAAGTACGGCACATATAGAACAAATCACTGAGGCGGATGGTCAAAACAAACAACATGGCCAGAAGTAAAATAAAATGTACAAGGAAACAAATTCGACTTTTAGCGTCATTTCCATGTGGCAACCAGAAGCCGAGAACATAGAAAACATTCATTATCTTGCAGGAGGGCGAACAATCCACTCTTTGATATAAAGCACTATGTTGAGGATGCTGGCTAAACTCATTTAAAGCCTCTGTTAGCTTCTACGTCAAAAAGAAAAAAGCTAAAAGCCTAAGCGTTTTCTGCACTAGCTTACTCATAAGATCCTAAAAAAACCAAGCCAAACACCCTTACTGAATGGGAAAAGCTTATTTTCCTTCGTATTGGGACTTGTAGAAAAGAAATTGAAGAAATACATAAGAGTACGTGGAACCAAAAACTGAATTCTACAAGACAATAGGAAAGTAAGTTTTGACATGTTTTAGGTACTTCTGTACACTCGAAACAATGTCTCTATATTTAGCATACTCCTGTTCCGTGCTAGTAACAACATGCTTCATTTAATATTGTACTACATGCTTTAACTAAGGTTTCAAAACATAAAAGGGTTTCTAACTGGAACAAAAAATAGAGGGAATAAACCACAAAAAACGGGCTAATATATAATTATATATAATCAGATCAAGCAAATGGGGATAACTTAAGGAGAACTAAACGCCCCCATTTTAGCAAGCCATTTTTCAAAAATATATTGGCATTCCGTAACACTAAACCCTTGTCCCCACTTAGTGGGATAATGCTTAATTTGGCTTGGTTATTTAGCACTAAACATAGCCAGCATTTATACTCCCGCCATCCCCAATTCTTAGGGTGTTCTTCCCGAAATAGAAATCCCAAAAAAAGTTCATATCTTGACCAATTTGTGAGTTTCGCAATGGAGGGAAAATCTTAATTGAGATGTTCAAATTTGCATAAAAATGTGCAAAGTCAAGTGTCTCTTAAAATAGGGATAGAGGGAGTAATATGCATGTTCTATACTTGTAGAGCATCTGAAGCTATCTTACCCTGATAACTCAACCACTAAAAGAATATATCTACTAATCTTACTTTAAAAACAACTCTATGTCCATCTCAGAAATTAAAACATCGGCAGAAAAGCACCTTGCATAGATAATGCATAAGAGTCATCTTGTTGTTTCTAGCACGTGTGTCAGTAAGCTTCAGGAGGCTATCCAATTTGAACCCAACAGCAGAACCTACATAACAGCGAATCGCGAAAACAAAAGTTGGTAAACAGCGAGTCGCGAAAACCAACTACTAGTAGAATTAGACTCCGGTAAAGCTCTCTTATTAAAGAGTTCAATAGAACTCCATACCATCTCCTATATTCAGGTTCTGCTGCAACTATCTTTATCTTGGGCATTTGATTATTTTCAGAACTAAGGCATAAAGAAGAGAATGTATGGGGAATGGAGGAAAAACAAAAAGGACAAATACATAAGGCATAAGTAATCTTAAAAATCCGCAATATCAAAATTACAGAATCAACAAATATTTCTTACCCCTTGCAGTTCCCTGGTTTAAAGCATTTCCAAGAGAAAGAATTGTTTGCATTATCCGTTTCAATTTTGCTGAACCCCTGATCTGGAAAACAAATAACACACTTGATAAAACTTTGGACTGCCACATGTGAAGGCGTTCAAGAGTCATATGCAGGGAAAAGAATTTGCCTGATCAGTGGCTGAGTTTACTGCATCCAAACTTCTCCGCAAGTCAGAAACCTGGGTGGGAAGGAGGAGGGATCTTATACTTAACAATTAGTGGTATAAACAAGAATATGTTGAAAGGAAAGAGAAGGCAGACTCTCCAACCTGAGACTGAAACTGAACCTTGAAGGAGAAAACTCTGAGCTTAGATTCTATCCTAGGTACTTGCATCAACTCCAAGAAAAACTGTAAATCAGTATGTCAAGTGAACTCATATCATTGACATGGAATTTAATCTCTAACAAAATTATGGGAAAAGCTTAGAGCAGAAACAGGCAATGTAACATGACTATTTTATTACCTGTTCACATTTCCCCAGCTGAGCCTGATCTCCTTTATATGCCTGAAATAAAACCAAAGTTCTGGATATGATAAAACTAAACTAGTATTTTTGTTACCTTTATCCACTTATGACTATTACAGAAGTAGTAGGAACAATATTGTGCAGATAGAGGACAATTCCAGGTAAACGGTAAGAGTTCTTGCAGTTCTCCCCATTTGGTTCAATAGATATTTGATGATGTCATGCATTTGTTACCTTAAGTAAATCCATTTCCTCTTTGGTAGGGCAAAATTTTATGAGGTTCTCAACTTGATCAACATCCAATGCTGAGTCTTCCAAGGCTAACACTGAAGTCTGTGGAGACATGTTTTCCAGAAGGCATTGTCAATATAACACATACAAATATTAATTGAATGTAGCTTATCCGCTCTTACTTCTAAGGGAGAAAGAGGAGAAGAAAGTGGTATAAGCAAACAGGCCAGACATCAAGAAACTCAGCTTAAACCAAAATTATGCATGGTCAAGGAATTATCCACTTTTGGGATGAACTAACTAGCTGGGAACTAGATCAAATGAATTGCAAAAGAAGAACTACATTGAGATCTTATAATTTTACACTGATATGTAAAACCACCACTGTCACCCCAAAGAAGTTAACATACAAGTCCAGAAACTTATTTGCTTGAATCACTATATAAAGTGATTGACTTTCAGTTCATACATACAACATGCACCATACTACACGCATCAATGCTGCTAAAGAGGCTCCCGCCTAATCGGGGAAAAGGGGGGGTCAGATAGGATGCAGCCTCCCTCTTATCACAGGGGTAGGGCTGCATACTATTCAACCCCCTTACATTAGATGAAAGACACAGGAAAAAGTGTGAAAGCCTTAAATCTAATCAGATATTCAGCAAGTAAAAACTAAAGCCTATGAGACAACACAAGTATATTAGACAAGAGACCATGTAAACATATGAAACACTTACCAGTAAATCAGGCAAGGGTATCTTCACCTTGGAAAGCATGATTTCGCAATTGTAAGCCCGCCTATGGTCAACCTGCAGATAGTGAGAATAATCATCAATTTTAGCAAGCAAAATGTCAATCAACTAGCAGAGTCATCATTACTACGGATGACAACTGAACGAGGTACCAGTGTGTTGACCATGTCCACAGTTTTCTCCATATCCTTAAAGTACTAGCTGCTAGAGTTTAGAAAAAATTGAGAGAGATAATTTACATCGTTAAGATATCCTCAATCATCTAATCCCTTGGGAGTCGGTCTTAAGTTATCCTATAATCTAATCCTTTTGAGTAGGTCTACTACTAAGCGTTAATCATTCATCCCAAGGATAGGAACAACACATACGCATAAATGTTATAATTCGCAAAAAGAAATTAAGACCGAGTGAAATGATAAGAGTATTGAGTTTCAATGAAGCGTGGAAGTAAGAGTCAACTGAATTAGGGAAGATATATATGTCCAGCACAAATCTGAGGATCTCTAAGTATGATCAACTGCAAATTTACATAAATGGTTAATTCTTGCATCACACACAAATATATAAAGACCTTTAAGGTCAGTTGAAGTGCCATATATATATGATCCACACCTTCTATCCCAGTAGATATGGCGTAAGCAATTCAAACAGATGACGATCTCCATGCTTTACCAACTTAGCAGACACCACATTTGCAATGAAACTAACATTCTCTGTCTAAACTACTATCACAAAGTTGAAAAAGTAACACCACAACATGAGTTAGAAGCAAATGGGAATTCAAAAGTTCATATATTACCAATTGCACTTTCTCAGGAGCTCGTGAACCTGTCTTCCTACCTGAGCCTCCTCGATCTGAATTCGGAACTGCTGCAGAGAACAGAGACTCAAGTTCCGTTATATCAATCTCTGGAGTCCTGGGGAGCAGACAAGAAAAATTGAAGAGAAACATCAGTTACAATGTGACAGTTTGACACACGTTCTACACTCATAAGAAACAACACCTTGAAGCTTCACTGGTTTTCTGTGATTCAGCCCACAAGCTTCCTGACACTGCTCTTGTCAATTTCAACCAATGCAATGGCTTCAGTTTCTTCGCCTGATTAATTTTCGCGGTTGCCCGTGACAACGAAGCTCTTCCTTTTGCACCAGGTGGAGGAATAGAGGGTGGAGGGGGAGATGGACCACCCACACTGGGACCTAGTTTCATTGCTAGGTTTGGTGGAGGCGGTGGGATGGCAGGGTTACCTTGCTTCGAAGACAAACTTGAAACAGGAGGAGCTGGCGGTGGGGGCACAGATGAATTTGATAGTCCTGTGGACGAAGAAGAAGAAGAAATCATAGGTGGAGGTGGCGGGGGAGGTGGTCCAGCTGTGACTGCGGATGGAGCTAGAGGGGTTGGAGGAACCCCAGCACTTGGACCCGAAGTCTCCTTCATCGGAAGGGGAGGTGGAGGTGGAGGAGATGGGGCAGCCATAGAGGATGGACTTCCCTTTGAAGGTGAAATTGGAGGAGGAGGAGGAGGTGGAAGTGGAGGTGGAGTAGGTGGTGCAGCCACAGAGGATGAACCCTCCTTTGAAGGTGAAATCGGAGGAGGTGGGGGTGGAGGTGGAGGTGGAACCAACGTCTCCTTCAATTGTGAAGCTGGAGGAGGAGGTGGTTTTCTTGTGATATCTTTTAGAGGTGGTGTAGAAGGGGATAGAGTTGGTGGTAGAGGGGGCAGGGTAGCTGTAATTTTGGTAGATTCATGATCAGTTGAGGACAAATAAATTGGAGCTGGAGGTGAAGGTAGATGTGTTGGAGGCTTGGATTCTGACAAATTAACTCCACTTATACTGGCTGCATTATCAGTAAGCACTATCGGAGGAGATGGAAGGGGCCTACTTTTGGTGGCAACATTATCCTTCAGAGGAGGAGTTAAAGGATCCATTGGAACTGGTATAGATGATGAAGGGCCTTTGAAGTCAACACCTGAATCTTGTGCCGATCGTGTATCTTTAAGTGTGGTTGAAGCAGATGAATTAGAAGTTTCAGTTTCAGTTTCAGTTGTAGATGCAGAAAGGGAAACATCAGTATCAATATTTTCTTGTTGGATGCTCTGCAATATTTTTTTCTCAGAATCATGATGTTGTGATAGATTTTCTAAAGACAAGGCGTTCTCTTCAGAGGGAATAGAAGAATTCTTTGATCCAGGAAAACTTGACTTGTCCGATACAGCTGCCTCACCTGCGTGTTTCAGGAGCTGGAACTCCACATTTTGAATGTCCTCAGCTGCCAGGGAAGACAACTTCAAAGATGCAAGATTCTTACCTGAAGCTAAGCTGATTAACGTCTTCGCAACGCTAGCAGAAACCAAAGGCCTTCCAATGTTCTGAAGTTCTCCAGAGGCTGATTCCTTATTCAAATGGTCATCTTCAGTTTCCAGCTTCTCCATTTCAATGTCTGATGCTGCTAGTTTCTGAAGAACATTAAGCGCCGCATCACCATTTGGGGATGACCAATCTAAGTTGTTGAAGATCTCACGAACTTTAGCAAATGCTTCCACTGGAAGTCCATCTTTTTCTTCAAAAGAATGTAAATCTACGGGAACTATAGAAGCTTCAGCATCCATCTCCGAGAAGAGAACCTTCATGTAGACGAGTACGTGAAAATATAAATACTACTGGATTCAAAGACCATTGTAAGACATGTCAAATGAGATGATGCACATGCGTCTAATTTTAAGATGTCATACGGCTACCTCTCACAAGTTGAATTTGCTTACATGCATGTATGTGATTTAAGATTTCATAGAATTACCTCTGCACGGAAATCTTTCGGTAATTGACTTTTTGTATCCCACAAAGTGTCAACATCATCCCGATTAACAATTAGAATGTTTGACCTAATAAAGGCTGTATTAAACATTGTCCGGAACACCATGATCTCCCGTTCCATGTCATCATCCAAGCTGATACATTCCAACACAACATCGCCTTGGATATTACAATTGATGTCAATCTTAGCTAATTCACATTCTGCCTGTAAAATGAATGAAGAGAGTGCACGTTATAGAGCTGCATCGGAGTCACTTCAAGAAGATCAGGAAAGGGAATTTGAAAATGATTTAATAAAATTTTGCTTCCAGAGGGTTTATATATTCATAGTATGGTCAAACATTCGACAGACAGTTTCAGGTGCCAGGAACTATGGGATATCTCATTACATGCCACCAATTCATGGAATCATTCTTTACTATTTATGCTAATTGGTCCATGACTAATTTAATTTATTTGACCTGTTTTTTTGCTAAATATGAGCACCTTCGCACAAACACCATAACAGCACCAAAAAAGGCGTACACATTATAATTTTGCATAGAAGAATAGATTTCTAAGTAGGAAAAATAAATGCTCAAAGGAAAGGGCCATCCAGTCGCATCCCTAAATCTCATGGTTTATTTAAATTTATTTTTTAAAGAAGAAGCTCCACTGCTGGATTATCAACAATTTGCAAATAGGACTATACAGCAAGCTTTCACAGACTTACAACATTATAGAATTAACTCAAGAAATAAAATAAGTTCAGGTAAATAGTATACCACATTACCTGCTTGTAGTATCTAACTGTTTTACTTCTTTTGGGAGTTGAGAATAGAACCTTTGGGCATCTGTCATTATCAAGAATTGGATCTGGCCCATATACGCGAAATATTGGTCGGCAACCACCCTGTCCATTAACATCAGGAATCATTCTAATAATGATGCAATCCAGAGTGAGAGCCCGGTCCAATGGAGGCCATTCTGTTGCTACATTCCTTCTTGATATATACTGCAGGTACCTCAATTGAGAAGGAATTGGATTTAGTGGTGACAGCAGTTGCAAAAGCTCTCGAGGGGCTTGCTTGTGTACCATATCCAAGGTCTTTTGCTCCCCAGTGTATTGCCTCCGATATATCAGTAAAGCAGCCAACATGAAGGCTAAAACTGGCCAACCACCGCGTTCACAGTGCATAAGAAGCACATTTTGGTGGCCAAGTGAGAGCCAACTTTCACTTGATCTAAGGAAATGGTGGATCATTTCCATTTTCAGTATTGGGCAGCCCTCGTATTGACGAGGATAGTCCATTATGGTCATATCATATTCTGACAACACATTTGCCATCAGGCTTAACGACCCCCCTTCCCGAAAATTGAAGACCAAGATTGAAGCATCAGGGTAGTGTACTCGTAGTTGGCTAATTATACTGCCAACATAACCTTTGTATTCCTCTTCGTCCCATACATCAGTAGTGAAACAGCAATCGAATACTACATTAAACGTAAGGAAACATCAGTACATATATCATATGCTTATATTATTTCATGTCTCAATCATTTTTCTCTTCTAAAACAGCGCTCTATCTGAAACGGATTTCAAAGACAAGAAAGATAACTCCTCAAACAATAAAAACAACACCCCTCATGCACATCTCAATATCTATAGCCATTACTCCTTCCTTCAGCTTAAAAACGCCGATTCATGATCATGCAGTGTCCGCGTTTCCAACCAGAAAAGAGGGGGAACCACAGACAGAACCCAGTCCCAGAATGGTCAATTAAGAACTTCCAGGTGTATTTAATAAGGAATAAGCTCCAGCAATTTATCCATCTTAACAATATCAAATTATAAGAGTTAATCGAATAGCCTAGTGGAAAAGGCTATTACTAGTGACCAGAAGGTCCTGGGTTCGTAACTCATATCATCGGTAATTTACAAAAAGAAAAAACAATATCAAATTATAAACAACTCCCCTGAGTACTGTTAAACAACAACCATAATGGCCCTAGAGATATTATATGCTGAAAATGGTCAAAACTTCAGTACACATTTTACCTAGTATATCATCATGAAACAATATGGTGTATGAAAAAAGGTAAAAATGTGATCTTTAGCTCAAATTTTTCGCAATCAAATCAATTAACAATAAAATGAGCAAAATCTCATCCTAACCTCCTAATCTATTGAGTGCCCACCTCCACAATAAAACTCACAAATTGTAATCATACTAACAAACAACAAACTATTATTCCCATAACGAAAATATTAAATCAGAGAAAAAAGTAGAAATTGAGCTGAAATAAAAATGGAAAACTGACCATAAACTCGCTCAGAAATCTCAAGAAGTCCATCAGGTGGCTTCTTGTAGAACAATTTTCGAAACATTGATTACTCAATCACGATACGTATATTATACGTATACATAAGCGTATCTATACGATGTGAAATAAATCTGAATATTTATTGATATTGTTAGTGATTTTGAGTATGTATTAAAGTAAGTGTATTTCATGAAAAATGAAAGAAATGATTGATGTCGCCGTCGAGGGGGGGAGGAGACACGTGTCGGTGAATTGTCAAACGACAACGTGGGTAAGACTAAAGGCAGCCACGCATGATCCAAGTGTCCGACAAAATACTACATAAATACATTAGATTGTACATAAACTTCTACAAAAATTTTGTGATAAAGTTTTCTATTTTTTCTTACAAAATGTAGTAGAAAATGAATCAACTATTTATAAAAGGGAAAAAATTATGAGATCACGATAGTATTTAGTGTTAATTAAAAAAAATATGGACTATGCTTTCTAAAAAATCCTAAATGGATAAAACTATATGTTATTCAAGATTCAGTTTTTTTAAATTATTTCTCATTTATGAAAAAGCACAACACAAATAAAATACGAACTTCTTTTATGACTAATAATTAATCGTTATTGTTTCGATGTCAATCTATTCATTCATGACAACATTTATTGCATTACTCCCTCCGACTTTATCATTTATTGAATTAATAGTTTGAAATATTAAATATTAATAGAGTGGTCTATGTTACTACACTCACATGATCACATCAGCTTCGATGCTTGTCACCTACCAATAGGGCTAACATTACCATCTATATGAGGAGTAGCATTCATCCCAAGCTTGTGTGAAGAAACCAGTAGCCCCCTCCTACAAATCTACAATAGACCTTGGATCAAATGAAGCTAAACCTTTTTCAATTGGCTATATAATGGTTTTGTTAAATGGATAAGCTAGTTCTACCTATTTTAGTTTCAATTTTATCAACCATTAAATGAATAAGTAGTTGTACCTATTTTAGTTTTCATTGGTAGTTCAATTTTATCAATTCATTATATTTTTGGTAACAAATTTAATCGTAAGTATCAGAGCTCCTTGGACCAAATGAATTGTAAGATAAAAATGTGTCGCAGACTCGCAGTAGCAGTTCTGCAAGGTAGAGAATCAATAAAACGAAAGCAACTTGTATAATATTTTAGCAAATTATTAATCTTGCAAGATTTCGAACCCACAATATTGAAATATTTTCGTCTTAAATGTCTGATCATTTATATTTTGGTGACAATTGGAGCAATTAAAAAGGGCATGCAATAGATAGACAGCTTCTCTGTTCACATGCATGATGCATCCTTCCTCCTTTTTATTTACCTAAACCAACTAGCTCCATAACAACCACATGCTTACCAATCATTTTGAAACAAAGTTCTACCAACTGAGTTACTCGAGCTTTTGCAAAAAACACAAGTTTGCAGATGAGATAAACTCTTGCTTAACTATGTTCTCAATCTGTACAAATCTGATTGTTCACATAGACTAGACTATAGTTTTTCATACAAATTGAGCAACTCTTTTCATTTCTAAGATATAAAGGAACACACAATTCTAATTCAATCTCAAACCTTGTCAATATCAAACTATGATAACTTGTATTTCAATCATGTATGATGCAAAATCTATCATTATAGTATGGGAATACAAGATAACCGATGTAACAAAAAAGCACACTAACATGTAAAGGATGATAACTACTCATAACAACGGTGGACACGGTGTTTCCCATATATCAAAAACATTTTCCTCGCTGTGAAGGGCAAAGAGGCGATCACCGCCAATGGAGAAATCACAAATAGAACCACCATAACTTCTTCGCAACCTTGATGTCAGAACGCAATCAGGACCTGAAAACACTGAAATACTATCGTTCATAGAAGAAAACAACTGCCCATTATGACAAGCCAGTTTGGGGTAACATGGTTCATCAGGCATTGTCCCTTTCATCAACCGACTTCTTGAGCTCCATCTTATACTCCCTGAAGTACTCCTTAGATCCATGAACCCCAAATCCTCATATTCATTTACAACACATATTGAATTAGTCTCTTCCATCGCTATTGCATCCCTAACACGCCTCTCATCAGAAGCAGGAGCACCAATATCAGACCAATGCCAAACCATATTTTTCTCCCTAAAATCCAACAAACTGATGTAACAATTGTCTTTCCTAGGGAACAATGTTGCAACCAACAAACAGTTGGTACTAGGTAACCATTGCAGCTTGTCAGCATCACCTAAGGACCACCCGAAGGGCTCATAGAAAAAATCTACCTGCTTTCCAGTTACTTGATCCCAAACACCAATCCCATATTCATTGCTTCTACCTTTACAACTAGAAAACAACTTATAATCTTGACTAAAACTCATTGCACCACCAGTGTAACTCTTCACTTGATAATCATGTGTAACTAGAAACTTATACCTTAATTCACCTGTATTAGAATTAAACAACCCCATCCCTCCATCTCCGCGGCCTAATCTCTCACAAGCACTAATCACAACATTTTCAGAATCAACCCAAACAACATCATTTACTCTCTGATAATCAAGATTAATAGGAGGATGCTCCTCCAACATCCAATCATACACATGTACCATACTACCATGAGCAACACAACAACCACCATCGGGCCCAGCTCGAATAGCAGTTCCATCTCCCGGGGCCTGTCCCGTGATAGACCTAGCAAGCCGAAGGCGGTTACCATCAAATGGTCCGGATCTAGCTGCTCTCACATGATCCAGAAGGCCATAAAATAAGGCTTCCCTACAAAGCATTTTTTCAGACACATTTGGGGGAATATATAGCTCCCCTGTCCTAAGGAGGTCTAAAAGAACAGCAAAACAATCGGGGTTTCGATCAATGAAGTGATCAATAGTTGTTGAATTTGGCTTAAGGTTCCAATCATCATCAAACATGGCTCCAAAAAATGAATTTCTTCCAGCATTAGCTAGAGTGGTAGACGTTGTTTCAAATATTCTACCACCAACGTTGAACTTAACTATATCTTTCTGAATCCCCATTATTGCAAATACCCACAAAAATAAATCAACCCAAAGAGCTATGAAACAGCACACAAACCAATTTTAATGGCTCTGATATAGAAAAAGAAAGCTATTTGCAGTATGATTGAGCACACAGACCAATTTCAAGGGTTGTGATACAGAAAAGGAGATATTTTTTAGGTAATATTGATTAATTGGATTGGTTCTTGATGACACCCATTAATACAAAATGGTTGAAAAAATGAACATAAATGATTAAAATTTGAATAAATTAAGACATGGGTTTTGAAGAAGAGAGAATTTTGTGAGTAAAAGTTGTGATTTTGAGGGATTTGGTACAAAGAATTTTATGATTTGTGAGTTGTTGAGGTTCTACAATTGACTATGTTTTTTTATACTCAAAACGGTTTCTTGATTTGTCTGAAACTGCTATGTTTGGCTGCAGAACCAAAGTCTTCTCTTCTGTCCTGAGATGCTATATGCACACACCCAAATACTGTTCTTTAGAAGTGCAATGACTATTTTATCCCTAATGTCCCCCTATTTCTAAAAAAGTGCAACTACTGTTCTTTCCAAGTGCAATAAAGGAGCTGCTTATTCAGCTCTGCTCGGCTCTTTCATATTATCAACCCTTCATTTTTCAAGGTTCGTTGATTATGGTAGCAGACTATAATAGTATTGTCTCATCATTTTCCATATTCAAATTATAAATTAGCATTGATAATAGTTATGATTCTCAATTGAAACTATTGAGATAAATTAGTGAGCTAGCTCGGAGCTATAGTCGACGAGCTTTCACCGAGCCGAGCCTAAGGCTCATTTAGAGCTCTAATTGGAGGTAGTACATACTTAACTATAAAATCAATTAAAATGTGAAACAATCCATTATTCAAACAAACTATATCACACCATGTCTATATATGAGCATGTAGTTGTGTCGCATATGATAATATTTCGAGTCAGGTCGGTCGAGTACTCAATTTTTTTGAACAATTAGGTTCGACTCTTTTTTCGAATTTTTGTCTTTGATAACGTTTATGGGGTTCCAATTCTAGTTAGAATATACTATAACACTAAAAAGTCTAGGGCTTGTAGTGACTTGTACATCTATGTTTGATCCAATTCGATCCACTCACGAGTCTAGTATACAACATTTGAAGTTTCAATTAGGGACAAAGTAGTCAATTCGTAGCTTTAATTTGAATGTTTGAGTGTGCAAATAATTGGAGAAGAATCAATGATCCAATTGTTTTTTATGTGGACCCTGATTATGTTTCAATTTTGATAATATTGGAAGACCAAAGGTGTATATACCCCACATTTTTTGGGGGTATGTGTCCCACATAGACATTATTGGTGAAATGATATAGAGTAGTGACGTTAAAGCAAAGATTAAGACTTAATTTTAAGTTATTGATAACTATTGGGTGCAGATTTTGAGATTTTAATGTCTCTTCCATCCATCACATCTCAATTTTTAATTATTTTCTTTATTTTATTATATCTTGTTTGTCTTATTCGAATTCAAAATAATATTAATATTCTAATTTTTTTTTTTTGTTAATTAAGGATGAGTTGAGTATTGAACCCAGAACTTTCTGGTCACTAGCAAAAACTTTTTCCACTTGACTATTTAATTAACTCAAAATAATCACGTTGTAATTGAATCATTATTATCTTAAACAAAAAACTCTCGATAACTTGATGAAGATTGAATAACTATCATGCAATATTTGTATTAGTTGAGGACTTGACTTGAGGTTGAGGCTATGGTTTGATCGGTTTCCACTTTCCACAAAGGCGGCACTTGCGCATCAAGAGAGACCGGGTCTTGTGCGTCCCCTAATTTCCATTCCACTATTGTTTTAATATTTTATGCACCTCCAAAACAATCTTATTGTCTTTTTAGTTTTGATATAATTGACTTAATTTTTTAAAATAATAAAAGTAACGAGTAATCAAATGAGAGTTTAATATTCAAATAAATAACTGCTTTTGGATGTGATTTCGATCTTGAAGTAGTTTTGAAACACCCAACTCGAAAGCATATGAAATAAATTTAACTGCAAACTTTTGCGAACATCAAATCTTAAAATTCTTAAAAAAAAACTCAAACCAATACCACAAGTCAAAGAGCTTTGAATATGATTTAGGTGATTATGACTTTTGTGTCTTCAAAAAAGTAACATGCTAAAACTCTGAAAGGTTATTTTATTGTTTGTCGACATTATAATATAAGGTATGACTGTTAATATAATTATATTCAATGTTATTTTTGTTTTCGTAAAGAGTAAAATATTACACTTAAGTAGAACTCTTAAACACTTTCAATTTCACAATATATTTGTTTAATATTTATTGACATTTTGACCTATTTGGATTTGGATATTGTGTATGTGATTTTTACTTATTTAAAATAATACAAAAAAATTATATATACTGACATTTTGACATAATTTAAAGTTGGTTCGTTATATAAACATATTTACACTTCATCGTTCCTTACAATACTCAACTCGTTCATTTATTCAATAACATGTAGTATTGTTGTCTTGTTATTATTTAGCAGCAATATAAAAATTAGGAGTACGCAGAAATAACTCTACCGACATAATTTCAAGGTATGTTATGGGTTAAAAAGGGCGAGATTAGTTTAAGCGAGCTATGTATAACCTACCCAACCCGAGACACGAGGCAACATAAGCTAAGTTTGGACTTAACTTTTAAAAGCGAAGTTAATCGAATAGTCTAATAGAGTAAGTTCATGCCAGTAATTTGACTATTCTTGTTCGAAATTCACTTCACCACTAATTATTACTCCCTCTATCACTCTATGATTGTCACATTTTGACTTTTCATGGTCAACAATACACGATTTAAAACATAAATATCTTTTATCTACATGCGAAAATTTTACAAAAGTTGATATTTCAAAAATTTATATTGACACGAATCTAACAAGATCCCACAAGACTATATATTTTTTTTATCGTTTAATGAGAATTTATGATCAAATTTCTTAATGTTTGATCATCAAAAGTTAAAATGTGACAATCTTTTAGATCATGATCATGCACCAACGTTTGCCTTAGAGATTAAATTGTTTCGTTCCCAAGTTCATTTTTCCAAGAATAATTTCGGACTGTCAGATAAGCCTTAAATCAGATATAATGTAATCGAATTTAATATAATTTGTTTTGAGTACGTTACGAACTTATTTTTAACTAGTAATCTCTGCACAGTTCAACCTGTGCAATTTCGTTCAGATAGTATTTCATAAATTTTTGTAACCATATTCGCCTAAATATGACATCATAAAATAATAAAAATTAAATTGTATATCTAAACATATTAATTAGAAAAAAATACTCTTCACCGTTAACTATTTGACATTAAAATATATGAACATTGCTTGAGTTACAAACGTATAATAATCAACTGATGAATACAACATTAATTCTATAAATGGTGAAAAAATCAAAATATATACAACTAAGTTAAAATCAACTGATGAATACAAGATTAATTCTATAAATGGTGAAAAAATCAAAATATATACAACTAAGTTAAAATACTCAAGCAAAACATATTCGCAACTACTAAGAAGTTAACAATAAAATGGATCAATAATAAAGGTAGTTATTTTTTAAATGTTTATCTTAGATAGGTGGCAAACATGTATGATGCCACATGGATAATCTAGAAGATCTCTTAGGCTTCACCAAATAAAGACTTCCCACATTATAGTATAGATTAACAAGTTGTTTCGAAGTGTAGAAAACAATGTAAAGGAATATTCAGTTGCGGGTTCGCAAATTAATAATGGAACTGTACTATTTCCCCTCCGGCCCTCCCTCATCTTCATCACCTTCATTTGTCTTTATGTTTACTCCATTCTTAAATCAACACACGAAACGAAAACAAAACCATCAGGTTTCAAATCCTACCCTCTTCATTTGTCACCTTCATTGTTGTAAATTATTGCAGCTTTATCAGAGGATTGACCTTGTTTAGCTATAATATCATCAAGTGCTTTGTTTTTACTTTAATATCTGCTCTTGTTTTCATACGGTTTTTTATTTTGCAGCCAACTCTTTTATGGTTCAATCATTCTTCTTTGTGGTGTTTCATATTGTGACTTTTGACTTGTGTGCCGTTTCTTGAATTTCTTGTTTCCCTCTGTGTTATTTCACTGAAGTTTTTTTATGCTTCATTATTCTTTCTCAATATAAAGAGCTCCAACTACAGTTCTAACTCTAAGGACAACCTGTGGATTGTGCAGGATATTGTTTTGTCGAACGAAACAGCAAAGTTTCATAGAAGTTATTTGCATCTAAAAATGGCATCGCTGCAAGCTCAGCCTCGTTAGTTAAATGAACATGATTTTGATATTGTGAAGATATTGACATTTTCTTTTCTTCCAGGTCCGAAATTGCATTGAGAGATTCGAAGTATGCCCAGATATTGATTCCAGGTCCGAAATTGAAATTTGTAAAGGGAATTTCTATTCAAGCTCTAAAAATTGCCTCTTGTAGTCCTATTATACCACATTCATGAATAGTTTAAAGAGCAGAGAAGGATAAATAGTATATCAACCTAAGGGGTTACAGACCCAATCTAAGTTTGTGACGACCAATTGTTTATACATTGTAAAAAGCGTTAAGATGAACTCTTATGTTACTTAAACTGCGCTTGATAGGATATTTTAACATGTATAGATGTGTCGTCTTTTATTTTTCTAAGCAAGGCATGACTTATGGTTTGGTTGGCATTCAATGATGAACATGGTTATCTCTATTATATGCATTTAAATGTTTTCTTCCTTTTTCATTTCTCTCTGTATAAGTTGGTTCCCTTAGAAAAGCACGTTTAGTTTCTTAGTATCGGTCCTTAGTAAGAATCTCTAATTTTCACAGTTTTCATTTTATAAATAATTTTGAAGCTTCCAATGCATGCTTAAAAACTTTTGGTTTCAAACAACTTTGAAGTATTCAAATTTTTATTGCAGGCATCTTCTGGCCTTTATATCGTTTGGGGGTGGTAATCTATTCTTGGCACTGTGCACTGCAGCATTATGTGCCTTCTTAGCCCCCGCTGCTGCAGGATCCGGTATTCCTAAAAGTGAAGGCTTATCTTAATGGTGTTGATGCTCGTTCAATCTTGGCCCCGAGCACCCTTCTTGTCAAAGTAAGAAAATCACATAATCGTCCATGATAATTGTTCTATATAATGTTTTCCGCGTGCACAGTGCTGCCTAATAATCGTCGCATACTGGTGCTTGCATAGCCAATTTACTAGGTCCGGGAGGTTCTCGCAAGTATCACCTGACATGGAAATGGCTCATATTCTTTAAAATTGACAGAGACAGAAGAGATTTCATCACCTGTGAGCTGCTGCTGGTGTGGCATCCTTTTTGCACTAAGATACTACTTCATGGTCTCTTTCTCTTTCAAGATTCTTTTATACTGCATCTTATCATTTCCTTTTGTGTAGTTGCAATTAATTACAGTTCAATTACATTGCATCTTCGTAGTATGATTAGTATTTACACATGCATATAAACTCGTATTTGTTACCGAGATATATATATGAATATCTATTTATTAAAAAACGAATTTTGTCTAATCATTTTCCTAAATGTAAGCTTCGAAATTTGAGGTTTGTTGATATGATATTAATATTTCGGAAAAATATCGAAATATTATAAACATATTTCTATTATAAAAAGATTATAAGAATATCTCTACTACTTTCCAGCCAAACCTACTTCCACTCACCCCTAAAAATATTATAAAAATATCCCTATTCTACTTTCCCACCAAACCTACTTCCACTAACCCCTACAAAAATCTTAAAAATATCTATTTTCTTTTGGCCCCCTGAAGTATTGAGACGTTTTCAATTTACCCCCTGAATGATTCATCTTTTCAGATCAGAGACTGAACTATTCATCTTTTCAATTTGCCCCCTAAAATGTCAAATTGAAATTAAATTTCATTTTTTAAAAAAGGCAAACTTGAAATAACACACTTATTAATTTTTTGGGCACTTTTTAATAATAGCAAAATTTTATTTTTCAAATTAACCCCTCCCACCTTAACATTGAGGTTACTTTCTCAGTAAAGAAAAAACCCATTGGTGGTTCTCTTGTTCATCAATTTCCTTACTGAAATCAAAATTGCAGAAAGCTACAATTGAAGTAATGGTCTAGCCCGGTTCGTTTGAGATCGTGGTAATCTCTTTTCCTGCCTCTTTTTGCTTGCACATACAATGTTTTTGTTGGAAGAAAACAAGGAAATGGTGGGGGTGGGGTGTGTGGGAAGAAACTAAATCAACGATCCATCAAATTAATCTACCATGTGCTCAAGACCTTATACATTATACAATTGTCAACATCTGATTTTTTGGAGTAAATTTCTAAATTGTGTTAATGGACAGTTTATTCAAGATGACCGACAATATTTGTTTACTTATCTTTGAGAGTTCATCATTCACAATGGAAGAAGCAATATGATGTCAAAGTTGTATCAAATGACAGTATGAGTATGGCGGCTATGGTGAATTGGTGATGATTGCGCAATCGGGTGGGTGTGGGGGGTATGGGGGTGGGGGTGGGGTGTGAAGAAGAAGGAGGGGCTAATTTGAAAAATATAGTTTTGTTATTATTAAAAAGTGCCCAAAAATTAATAAGTGTGTTATTCCAAGTTTGCCCTTCTTTTAAAATGAAATTTAATTTCAATTTGACATTTTAGGGAGCAAATTGAAAAGATAAATAGTTCAGTCCCTGATCTGAAAAGATGAATCATTAAGGGGGCAAATTGAAAGCATCTCAATATTTCAGGGGGCCAAAAGAAAATAAGCCTTATTCCTACTATAGTACTTTACATGCATTGAACATATATTTTCCCACACATTCACTTAAGAAAATTATATTAGTAGAAAAATGAGTGATCTGGGACCAATCTATGGTGCGAAGGAGACGACCAAGAAGGGGTTGGATCGATTTATAAGTGGAGATGAGAAGCTGAAGAATGCCTTCAACGATGACCACTCCCAGCTTGCTGCTGACGTCTACACTCGATCCTTTACTCCTAAACATGATGCTGTTTATCTTCCTCACCAATCCGGATCCTCTATCTCTTTCGATTATTCCACTGGTACTTTTATCACGGTTTAATGTTCTAGTTTTTCTAATTATACTTTCATATTGTCCAATTTGCTTTTACTTTTTACTGACCAAAATTAACAAAATATATAGCTTTAGTTAGTAGTTCAATTAATTATAATTCGAATCAAAATACTCATGTTAGTTACTCCTTACGTTTTCAAATAGATAATTGTGTTGCATATTTTTTTTTTATAATAGTTGATTGTATAATAATTCGATGTACTTTTAAACAAATTTTTCATTTTTAACCCTGATAACATTCTGAGTTAGAGATTGTTTTTGTTTTTCAGAGTAATTACATAGTATAATCTTAATAGTACATCTTTTGCTATAAAGTTTACCACCTCAGTTCGTTAGCTCAAAGTGTAAAAAGTCAAACCATCAATATTCAAATGCGGATAATCGTGTTGGGATGGAGGAGGTAGTCTTACTTATATGGAATGTTTCATTAACACGTCTCAATGCCTTTGAAGAAGCTCTCGTCTAAACGGTGTGCAACCTTACCTGTAATAACAAGGACTCTATTTTCAAATTGACTCGAAAGTGGAGTGCAATTGTGCAAGCAATCTAATCCTACACAATAAATAAGAAGCATGATTAGTGTAACGACTCATTTTTATATATTTACAAGTAAATAAATAAACTCAAAATCTGTCAATGATGAGCTACTACATCACTGGCAGGCAAACATTGAGTATCATATCATCTTATTCAAATAGTTTACTAAACATCTCTGAATGAATATAGCCACAGATGGAAGCAACAGCAGCACCCAGATTAGGAATGATGCCACAACCAATCTTGCTACAAAAGAGGAGGGTGGATGGGAGATAGCGAAAAAAGTTGCTGTGGTTGCCGGAGGTGCACTCATGGCGTGGGGCATCTCCAAGCTGTTGGGAGAGGATCCATCATCAGAATCTGAAAGGAAGACGATGAAAGCGCCTGGAAGGGACTATCGCATGTTGAGAGAGGTCTTTGAAAGTAATCCTCGAGGCCATTTCAAGGCAAACCGCGAAATGAAGAAGAAGGGTCGAATGCCTTGAGAGTTGAGACTTGCTTACACAATGTCTCTTGATATGCAATGTCATTCTACTGTATATGCTGCTATCTTCAACTCTGCGTACTTTTGTGTGCATTTTATGTATGTAATCAGACAAGTTTGGATCCTTTGTGTGTGGAGGAGTGGAGGTACTAAATAAAAGATACTCAATGATCCTTTTTATATGCATTTAGATCATGATCATGCACCAATGTTACTAAGAGTAATACTCGATTACTTATTTATTTCCACATAATGGTAAGGGAATGAGGCGAGGCCATAGAGATGAATTTGTTTCGTTCCCAAGTTTATTTTGCCAGAATAATTTCGGACTGTCAAATAAGCCTTAAATCAAAATTAATTTAGTCGAATTTAATATAATTTGTTTTGAGTACGTTACAAACTTATTTGTAACTAACAAGTTGTTTTGATTAGTAGAAGTGTAGAAAACAATGTAAAAGAATATTCAGAGTATAACCAGCCGTTTGAACTTTGAACCTCAGCTATTTATAATGTTGTCATCTGATTTGAGCGTACTTGCAGTTCGCAAATTAATAATGGAACTGTACTATTTCCCCTCCGGCCCTCCCTCATCTTCATCACCTTCATTTGTCTTTGTGTACTCCATTCTTAAATCAACACACAAAACGAAAACAAAACCATCAGGCTTCAAATCCTACCCACTTCTAGGGATGTTACCTGAATTCCTCATAAACAGACACCATTTCCTCCAATGGTCCACTGAAGTCCTGTCAGGTTGCGCCACTCAAACAGCCGTCTTCCACCGCCCTGGAAAGATCCATGGCCTTATAACTGCCAATCCGTTAAACGTTGAGCACATGTTAAAGACCAACTTCAAGAATTATCCCAAAGGCCCGCGTTTCAATTCCATTCTTGAAGATTTTCTAGGACGAGGCATCTTCAATGCTGATGGGGAGTTGTGGAAGGTTCAGCGCAAAACCGCTAGTTACGAGTTCAATACGAGGTCTTTGCGAAACTTTGTGATGGAGAATCTTACTATGGAGATCCAGACACGTTTGGTTCCACTGTTGGAGAAAGCAGCCATCACAGACAAGGTGTTGGATCTCCAAGATGTTTTGGAACGTTTTGCATTTGATAATATATGTAAGATTGCATTCAATGTCGATCCAAGCTGCCTTGGGGGTGATGGGACGACCAAACGGGAGTTTATGACTGCTTTTGAAGAGGCTACCAATATCAGTGCAGGCAGATTTCGGTATGCTCTGCCAGGCTTATGGAAAATCAAGAAGCTTTTCGGCATAGGGTCCGAGAAAAGGTTAGCACAATCAATTGCTATGGTCCATGAATTTGCAGACAAGATAATAAGCTCTAGATTGGAAGAGCAAGATATGAAAAACAATGATGACGATCTGCTATCAAGATTTGTAGGTAACAGCAAAAACTCACCTGAATTTCTCAGGGACATTGTGATCAGTGTAATCCTTGCTGGTCGCGACACAACATCATCAGCACTCACTTGGTTCTTTTGGTTACTGTCATCAAGGCCTGAGATACAAGGAAATATACTAAAAGAGCTGAAAACTATCCGGCAGCAATATGGAAAAACTAAAAACATTGGGGAAGCTTATGATTTTGATGAGTTACGACAAACGCATTACCTCCATGCTGCTATATCAGAATCTATGAGGTTGTTCCCACCTGTATCAATTGATACAAAATATTGCATTGATGATGATATAATGCCGGATGGTAATTATGTTGGGAAAGGTTGGTTTGTCAGCTATAATAGTTATGCAATGGGGAGAATGGTAAGTGTCTGGGGTCCAGATTGTTATGATTAGAAACCAGAAAGATGGCTTGACAATGGGATATTCAAGCCCGAAAGCCCATTCAAGTTCCCAGTGTTCAACGCTGGCCCAAGGATTTGTCTGGGGAAGGATATGGCTTTTATTCAGATGAAGTACATTGCTGCTTCTATTTTGGAAAGATTTCAAATGGATGTCTTGTTAGAGAAGTGCCCCGAAATGCTGTTATCTTTGACTCTTAGGATGAAAGGAGGTTTACCTGTAAGCATGAAGCAAAGGCGGACAAAACGAGACTTCATTCTTTAAGTTCTACGTACTGTACCTTTGTATATGAGCAAACAGTTCTCTTTTCAATAATTTTTGCCATAAGTGAGAACTCCACGACATATAAGTTTCCCTTCATATGTATAACTATCAGCAGCATAAAATGAAGCAGAACATTGGAAAAAAATCCTAAGTTCTCCATCTCTTTGAATGGGAACTCAATGGCCACAGTACCAGCACATAAAACGACTTGCTCTCTGAAATCAAAAAGAAATAACAGCATAAAAAAATGGAGAAAAGGTGCACCTTTCTCGGTCTCTAACAGCAGTGTCTTGCTTAGTGTCTTGGAAGACGCCAATCTGTCACAAACTCATATTTCATGTAAAAGCTAATGTATTGATTTCTTAATAGGCACCGAGGAAGATATGTGGACTATGATTCTAGATTTCGTTGATAAAAAAACGGATGAAAAACAGGCTAATCAGAGAACAAAAGAAAACATCGTGCAATCTGCAATATAACTTCATCATACCAGAAATAATGATCACTAAATGAAATGGTCAGAGTACTTGTGCTTATGGAGATAGATTCGTGAAGTTTTCACGATTATGCTGATATGTAGAAAGTGGAAACGTCTAGTTACTTGCATAGACTAAATAATAGTTCTTCCAAGGGAACAAAAAGGGGCAGAAACGATTAAGCAATGAATTTTTTTATTCTAATAAAGGAATTGGGTACAGATGTAAGGGAATCCATTAACTTTCTTCAATATTTATAGAAAAGCTAAGACATTGATAATTTCTACTTCACACAGATTGTAAAATTGCCTCAATTGAAATCCCTCAATCTTTTCTTTAGAGTTTCCATAGATTTCTTCTGAGCGCTCTGTTTTGAATTCCTATTCGAAAGACTTCCAAAAATTCCCTCTGCTGCATCCTTGAACTTATCACAGATGGTAGCTACATTCTTATAATCCAAAGCATAATAATTCTTCTGCCGGATGACCGGATTCATAAAGTTTTCAGGTTGACTGCTCAAAAGAAGATTTATTACTTGCCTGGCTTCAATCAAGCAAGCCCGGAAACTTCCTTCTTTGTATATTTCCCCCAAACCAGTTGTAAGAAATCTTTCATCTGCAAAAGACTCAATTGCCTTCAGATCAAAATTAATGCTCATAACTGCATTGCCATTGAACCTCTTTAAATTTTCACTGAGGAGTGTTGCCATAATTGAGTGTGAAATGTGCTCAAGCGCACCAGTCCCAACTTTATACAAGGCATCCAGAGGTAAAATCTGCTGGGCAGTGGTCAGGAGTGTATCAAGGTACAAAATTACCTCATTAACATAATCGTGTGCATTCTGAGGTACATCATCTGAAACCCAGTTTACATTTTCTGTAAGAGACATAAACTCGTCCAACTTTGTGTTAACCAAATCAAGCAGAGCCATATAAGCAGCATCTTTTGAAGATTTGAAAACAATCTTGGCAGTCAAGCTACCCTTAGCCCTTTCAACTGTTCGAATTGGAATTCCACAGAGTTGAGCTGCATGTTGAAGGAAATAATCACAAGCCCTTTCCAAAACAGAAACATTAGCAGTAATTTGCATAGCCTGAGAAACACCGGTGCTACTACTTTGGATTATGTTAAGCATCTCTTCATTCAACACATCGATCAAGAGCTTGTCAAGATACTTCTTCACAAAATCAAAGAAGTTCAACTGACTGCCATGAGATAAGTAGTTTATTGAGTCCTTGACGAAAGCTCTAACAATCTGACAGCAATCAGGTACCATGGAAGAGAAAGGAGCAATATAAGGGAAAGCTGGCATAATATCAGAGGTCTGAAGATGGAATATTAGCACATTTGACTGGTAATCTGACTCTTTTTTCAGTACCATTTGCTCAAAGCTATCACAAGCAATTACGTCGGTTATCTGTTGTCGACACTCTCTCAAAAGAAGCTCGTGATATTTCTCACGGCTACTGTTGAGGGTCTCAAGGATGGGGCTCACTTCATAACCATATTGCCTAAGGGTTGCCCCAACAAGAGTCACATAATCCTTAACTTGAAGAAGATGGCTTGCCGTAATCATTTGAGAGAACTGCACCTCCAGTATTGATGTCACTTTCGAAACAGCTGTTTCCCACATTGTATCAACCTGATTTGACAAAAGCAACCCACCAGCAGTTCTTAGGACCCTATCCTCAACAATGAAATAACCTACAATTTGAGCCAAATAGATCTGATGTGATTCAAGGAAAGGTTGCACCGATGAAATTTGTAGATCTGAACTAAGTTGCAAAAAACGGTTGTTGTAATAGTAATCACGGAATTGTTTCTGGATCCCAAGACATTTGTGAATATGGTCTGCACGATAAAGAGGGGTAAGATCAAACTTCAGGATAGAATCTTCTCTGATTTCTTCCACATCTAAGGTATAAATAAAATCCCCTAAACCAAGATTACTATGTTCCTCAGCTTTTCTTTGACGAGCTAGCATATCCTCATCCCTCTGCCGAGCAGATGAAGCATATCCGATAGCAGTCTGCCCAATATCCTTTGCGGTGCTTCTAATGTGAACAAGCCATTCGTTAACCTGACCACAAACTTTCTTCTCAATGTGGGATTTTATTATCGGTATTCTATTCTCGATCAGAGCCTTCACTGTTTTGACAGGGATGTTTCCCAAATATGTTTTCTCTATCAGATCAATAGCTTTGAGGGCAGGATAAAATCGACCCTCAGAAATATGATTATTACATTTCAGACAAACCTCCAGCACCTGAATGCAGAATCTTGACATCTTAATTGCTTCAGTAACATTCTTCTTAGTTCCATACGCCTGGAGAAGCCCGTCCACTTTGACAAGTAAGGCACTTCCAGCCTCTCGAAGCCGAAAGTTAGCAGTCGCAAGGTCACCTTTCAGCTCTTCGGCATCAACCAATACACCACGGAGATCGTCAACTGCCTTAATGAACTCCTCATAGTGGAGCTTGCATAAATCCTCAATTTCAGCTTCTTTCCTCTTGACTACATTTTTAAGCTGCTGCATTAGGGCTTCAGGCTTCTCAGTATCGAAAGCATACCTAACCATGGGACTTAAATCGTCTCCATTACTTATCATTGTCGTCAGGACTGAGTCATCAGCCGCCGAATCCCCATTGTCCACCTCAACCCTCCTCTTGGTTTTAGAGCTCATCCTTCGTCACCAAACCCTGAACAAATCAACATGGAAGGGACATTTAATATACTAGTCTAATTTTACAGCATAAAACCGCACACAATCACACATCAATTTCAGAAATACGCCACAAAATGAAAATTATAAAAAAAACGAAGACAGACTGAATAAATAACAAAATGATAAACCCCCAAAATGCTTTTTGATATACTCTGAGAAATCAGATATTGAACCTAATTTGCATCAAACATAATACTCAACAAGCAAGAAAACTCACTTATCACAGTTCCACAACATAAATTGAAATGAAACAATAAGCTAAGCAATACTCAGTACAATACAGCACTTCTCCACCCATAACATTCCAGAAATCGGCTACATGGTATTAATTAAACTGAACCCAAACGGGCAAAAGGAAGAAGAAAAAAAATCCCAAAAATATCATCTTTTTATCAACACGGAAACATGAAAAATTCAAAACCAATCACCACACACTCAATAACCAAGTAGACCCTATAACACTTACAGAAGAAACCCAAATATAACAATTAAGTCATTATAATTCCAGAAATCAGAAAAAGAAGTACTAATTAAACGGACTAAATGGAGTACAACCAAAACGAGCCAAAAAGTAATCTCTTTCTCAACACATGAACAAAACAAAACCAAAATACACTCAGTAAGAAGCAGATTAATAATCTATAACACAATCACACTTTCAGAAGAAAAAAAAAACAAAAAAAAAACAATAAGAATCAACTAAAGATTACTAATTAAACAAAAACCCAAATGGAACAAAACCAAAATGACCCTGAAAAGATCATATTTTTGCCAATACAAAAACAAATGCACTCAATAAAAAGCAGACTAATCTATAACACAAACACACTAACAGATAGACCAATAAAGTAATTATGATTCCAGAAATCAGCTAAAAACACTAATTAAACTGACCCAAATGGGAAAAAATATAATTTTTATGAGTATAGAAACAAACCAAATCAAAATATAGTCAATAAAAAAACCTGAAATTAATGGCTGACAAAAATGTGTATAGAAATTGTGTTGGTTTTGTCCACAGTGTTGGAGCTCTAAATTGGGGTTATTTTCGGTGTAATTTAGGATGAATTTGACAAGGTCATGTATTTTTTGATATTGTAATATACAACCGGCACAACATTATTCCCCAAAATAACAACAATTCATTCTTTACTATGTTTTGATTTGATTGGGATGATGGAGAACATGTAAACAAGTCGAACCCCTATCCAATTATATTAATTTGGATTTTGCTGGAACATGTAGGTTTGAGGTTCGGTTTCGATATGGTATTGAAAAGTTCGGAGTTTAATTTGAATCGAAAAATTTGGAGATTGAAGTTCTAATGGATGTTAAAATTTTACTGTTAAAATATAAAAGGAAAAAATTTGTGAATTTATGTACTTGGAGTCAAGACCAAGCCTTCGGCTCGCGGAACCTAAAATGAGGTTTCAATTCAGTTATGCTCGAACTATATGGAATCGGACTTGTTAAATTGAATCGCACTCTCGATTTTTTTTCAGGCTTTAATCGAGACGATGGTATAATTTAAAAACCAACCTATTCGGAGTCATTGAAATAAATTGAGATTAATGTTTTAAAATGTTGTTTAATTACGGAACATTATTGTAGTTATCAAGGTAAATTTAACTTAATATATAGCGCTATTCAAATCTATCATATTCGAAATAATGATTAATAAATATGAAGTGACTCTGAGTCTAGGCGAGGCGGTGTAAAAAATTTAAACACGATTGATCTACATAAAAAGAAAAGAAAATAGAACCTACATAAAGTGATCAAAAAATTTACTCATTGTTCACCTACATTGATCCCAATCGGTGAATTTTTCATTAGGCGAACTTTATAGTTAATTGAAAGACTCGAAAACTTACTATAGACTAAGAAATTCTCTCCGGAGATAGTCGAATAGTCTAATAAAATAAAACCATAAGTTATCTAAGTTGAAAGTAAGAGATCAATCTACTAATTTTATTGTTTCTTATTTCCATCGTTTTAATGGACTTAGGTTCTTGACTTCTTGTATCCCTGTGGAAAACTGTCGAGTATGCCATTTCTCCCTCTGATTCATTCTCAACAATCGTATGGTATCCTTTTGGGTACATAACAAATTTGAAGGTTTTAAATAATATCATAACTTTGATTAAAATTAAAATTATCATGTTACTAGTATATAAATTGAAACTAATATTCATTATATATCTTCAGCAAATCATATAAATATATATGGAGTACCATTTTAGTCGCAAACTTAAAAATCAATCATCAAGATTTAAAACACGATAAACTTTTACTACATCCATTTCAACTTTCGATAGATTCTTTCTTTAACTATGCTTACATTTGTACCAAAAGGCAAAAGGAGCATGCATTAAGCTTACAATCAGACATGCACTCAACACCTACCTAACACCTACCATCCTCAGATCATTCAGATATGCATATTTCACATCTGTTGGACATATAAGACAACATATATATGGACCACATTTGGTGGAGGATTAGTCCTTACATAAAACTGCACATACTCATCACCTAATGTGTGTTGATACTCCTCCTTCTCTCTGGAACAGACAAGTGCTACACATTACATTTGGTGGAGCCAAAGCAACATCAAATGGAGCACAATGTCAAGGGACAACTATCTCGAATAGTCGGAACCATGAGCCACTTAGCTTGCTCGAGGCTAATCGTGACTACATGGATCCATTTCGCTTTAGCTACTTTCACCTGGTTAAACTAGAAAATCTACCAATTGCAGTACAAAACAGATGGTTAAATTATTGGAGTTTTGTCAACAGTATATATAGATCAGAAGGTGTTGTATATGATAAACAAATTATCAATATAGATCAGCTACTAACTTAAACTATAGTTGTAAATACTAAGGGTCACTTCAGTTTATTATAAGCGAAGTTACCAAACTACACTGTTCTGCAAAACTGGTTTATGTGGTCACCAGATGTGGAAAAGATCCCTTAAAAGGTAGCATACATGAGTAAGTAACATACTTTACACTGTCTATCAGCACGACCACGAAAATTCTTGAGAATGACTTCGGTCCCATCACACCATCTCCCTCGGTATCAGCTGCCTCCCTTGGATCCACGAGCACAGAGACGACCATCGAAGAGGCAGATGAATCTGTACCAGTGTAGTTCATTTTTCCTGCTCCCCTGGTTCGATCTTCAGATATATTGTGAGCCGAGGATCCAGGAAGCGGGATAGGTAGACCATGGAGGATCCTCCTATTTCTACCACCTTTGCCAACATGTGTAGAGTTATGGCTATGCTCTGCTGAAACATTTGCAGATGAGGTAGCAGGAATCATAGCTCCCGATGCTGATGATACCTCAAACTGGAATACTTCAGTGCACATGCCTGAGCTCAACATGGGACCTGCAGGACCATTTAATGTCATTAAACATTTATGCCCATATAGAACTCATAAAAATGTAGGATATATCACTCTACAAAGAAGACAAATTAAGGAATTAAGCAGGCTGGATCTACAATTTTAAAATGCTCAAATTAACTTGGAGAGGTCGTAAAGAGAATAAGAATAAACTAGTTCATAGATAATTTCAATTTCTATTAAACATAAAAGTACACTAAAAAATTTGGTAAGGCTAAAGTAACATATGATGACACATATTGTATGTCATATACAAAAGCATGGACAGAGAAGAAGAGGGCCGAAATGGGATGCTCACCAGCAAGACCTTCACGGAACCATTGCTGGAGGCTACGATCAGCTGCCGTTGATTTCGAACTTTCATTCTCAGTACCAGAACCAAGAGCAAGATGTGGATGTCTATCATTATTCCTTCTGGGAATTGAAGAGGTCACATCTCTAGGAACAGCTAATCCCGTCTCGTCGGTCTTCTTCACTTTATTAGTTTCATGAGATGCCATGGCTTTATCACTTGCAAGAACAGAATGAATTATCAAGTTCCCATCAATCTTCACAAGCTTATCATTCCGAGGAACATACAATGAAGCCACGAGAGGCTCACTCCCATTTCCTGCACCAACAAATTCATCCCCTGCACGCTTAGTGTTAGGTTCTCTACCACAACCTTCCCGAGAACTATGAAAGTTACTATTTTTATCAGGTCCGCCATTAAACTTCTCACCATGAACACTCCCATTCACAGTTAATACTCTTCCATGATGCCTTTCATAATACCCGTTGCTCTCTGAACCGCCTACAAGGGCATCTTTCATTCCTCCATATCTTACATTCACCATTGGAACCAAACCACCAAATAGCAACATAAAGAACAACAATCCCAGAAAACTAACACTAGCAACCTTCTTACTCTTCCCTTCATTCTTCTTACTCTCAGCCTTCTTACTGGTCTTTGACACAGATACCGACTGCTGTGGTTTCAACCTGGGGATTGGGACCAAAGGCACTTGAGATCCATGAGGCTTGACCATATAATGGGGTGCAGGCATCCACGGATACATCATCGGTGGAGCTGGGTACATTCCTGGAGGCGGAGCCATAGGAGGCGCCACACCTCCATTGCCCATCTGTTGCCTCAAACTCACATTCTCAGCCATTATATACGACACTCTATTGTTCAAATCTTGAATCGTGGAATGCAAGGCCTTAACCTTATCCTCCAATTCCTCAACATACTGCTTCTTTCTTTGCCTAGATAAATGGGCACTCTCTCTATTCCTCACTAACCTTGCCTTCCTTTTATCATCCTCCATCATAACACCACCATTTTCACCTCCAGAATTATCGCTACTAGCATTTAACTTATGATATTTATTAGTCCTAACCTCCGCATTACTCGAATCTTGACTACCCTGTTTCCTTTTCAACAAACAATCCTTACCCTTATTCCTATTCCTGTCACCATCACAATTACTCTCATTCTTAACACGCCCTTCCAACTTAATCCTCTGGTCCACAACCCCATTCTTTATCAAATTACAATCAAAATCACCCGAAGAACTCGCCGAATTTGCGGTTTTATTTGATCCAGCCACGGAGACATCCGATCCAGAGTTACCCGAACCCAAATACTCAGGCGATTCACAATTCAAACCCGCACCTCCTTCCAAATCCTTATTAGACCCATTCGATTCCGTTGACAAAACTTCCACATCATGAACACATAACCGATTATCATCATCATTATTATTAGGAAATTCATCATTCAAGTAGCTTGAAACATCAACAGAAACGGGAAGATCACCAAATTCAACAGAATCATTAAAAACCCTAGAAAAATTCGAGCTTTGAGGTGAATCAGTACGCAAAAACTCAGGCGACGTCGTTTTAAGAGCGTTTTGGGGGAAAGTAAAATTTGGGTCTTGGTAAAAGGCCTTATCGGGTCCAAACCTGGTCTGGTCAACGTTGAATTGGAGGAGGTCAAGGTCGTCGACTGAGATGTCAAAATCGATGTCTTCGAGTGAAAAGTCAAAGTGGTTATTTTGATGAGGAAATTGGACATCTTTTTGGGAAAGGAAGGTGAGATCCATTGTGGAGGGTGGGAGGGAGTCGTGGAAATCGTAGTTGAGGGGTGGTGCTGGTGGTGGTTCTTCGGACAATGTTGTATTTTCCATTTTTTGGTATTTTGGTTGAGAGAGAGAGAGAGATGAGGGGGTTAAGGTTAGGTGATGGAGGTTTTAAGAAGGGGGGTTGGAGGTAGGGGTAGGGTAGGGTAGGGGGTAGGGGTGGGGGGACGGCAGAAATGGGTGGGAAATAGAGGGAGGTTGGTGGGAGAATGAGAAGCAAGAATCGCAATGTTGTGTGATGTGACATGCACTCTGGTATTTATAACGTGTTGAATGGATTCAATTTCTTTTAAGTTTATAAAAGATTTTATGTACTCCAAATTAGTTTGACGATTTAGTACATGAATATGAGATTTTATAATTAATTATCTGTTATTGTAATAATTTTACATTTATGAAAGTATAATTTAATTGTTGGTCAAAATTGCAATAGGAATATGCGGAAAAAAACCCATTTTTAATTTAGAGCGAGTATTTAAGAAAATTTATTTCATTTCAATTTTATTTTATGAGAAATGATTACTTTCATTAAAACATTAAATCAGATACTATAATTTTGTAAAATTCAACTTTATTTGTCTTCACTAAAGATTGAGGGTATATAATGAACTTTTTATTTAATTAATTATCTATTTAACTCATGAAAATGTTTTTTTTTTTTTTTTATATGTCAAAATCTATACTAGGCAAAAAACTAATTTCGCAAACTGCTTAGATGAGAGTTATTTTGTTACTATAGTTAGATAGTTTATTGGTTAAATGTGATTTTATTATTTATAACCTAATTAATACGTTATTTGCAATAAATGAATATACACTCATTTATTAAAAAACATAGAAATATAGTCAAGCTAGATCAAGTTGCTCGCCCACTCTAGTTCAAGTGAATTAAGTCTCAAACTTCAATAGCTCACTAAGCTAGTTCGATGAGTTGACTTGGTAGCTTGAAATTTTACAAAATTACAAATATATTAATTTCCATTTTGAATTGTCAAATAACAATTAGTGATGTTAAAGATTAGAAGACTTACATACATTTAAGTCGATGAAATAAAGAGTCCGAAGAAGTTACGGCTATAAACTAACTCGGAAGCACTCAGGACATAAATTTACTGATAAAGAATTAGAGTGTTAATAATCAATAGTCTTGCCTCTCCACGCATTCTAGGTTCGATTTTTACAAGGAACGAACCTTGTATTGCTAAAGTAGTTAACATACAAGCTTAATCAATTGATATCGTTACGATCTAACCTTTATTGTGTGTTATACGATAAAAATGTATAGAATTATTAGTGCGATAATTTTACACATATTTGTAAACTAGGTGGGAGCGAGTGAGCAACAAAACTGAAAGTTGTTGAATATTATAATCCCCAAAATGGTCCCATTTGAGCACTTTGTCGAAACTAGTTTGTTTGTTTTATCCATTAAGATGACGCGTGACTTTGTATACAAGTCTTCCAGCCCAACATTATCATCTACTAAAATATAAAAATAAATAGTTATCTACTTTTCAACTAAAAATACCAAATCTTAATTTAATTTATTTAATCATCAACTGCCTAAAGTAAAATATAAAGTATACGTTAGATCTCTAACGTTATTATAAAAAAGAAAGCTTAGCATATAATCTTTGGTCCTATCTTTGGTATGAAGATAACAACATTACTAATCATAGATCTAACTCTGTCTCATTTCACATGTCCACTAACCTAACACATGGACGAATATCTTTTAAATAATGCACGTTATCATTTCTCAAGAGACTTCTAGACTATATTTTAGACCACTAACAAACATTATACTCCCTCCATCTTCATTTTTCGATAGTTGATTGCAATAATTTCCAACATCACTTCTCTCCATAAAAATCCAACTCTCACCTATATTTAAAAAGGTCCTGATTAATTATTTATGTTACAAAATCAATCTCATTAGTACTTTGAACTAATTTTTATCAACTCAACGTTAAACAGGTCACTAATCTTCATATTTTTGGAAGAAAATATTACACGCAAGCACCAATAGAGACATATTTAGAAATATAAGTAAATCAATTAATACCATTTGAAAATATAAATGATCGATTGAAAACACAACTCAAACATAAGTAATCATGATCATCACCGCTTTTGACCTTAATTTAATTGGATTCTCTTTTATCAATAAACTCACCCTATTTTATAGCAATAGTATATCAATATGTTGACATTTTGTTGTTTTTTGTTAATTACCGATGAAGTGGGTTTCAAATTCAGGATTCTCTAGTCACTAGCAAGAACATTTTTCACTAAGCTATTAGATTTAATTAATATGTTGGCATTTTAAAATTATTAAATATGCGTTTCATTAAATATTGTAAATATTGAACAATTATTTTGAAGTAAAAAAGTGGGCAAAATACCTCTAAACATACCCCCCCCCCCCCCCCCCCCCCCCCCCATGAAAATTGAGCACAAGCAAGTCGCAATTTTCTATTAAAAACTTCGGCTAAACATAAGAGAATTTCACCTCGTTACTCGACTTTCACCTATACAGAATTGGCCATAAGGAATAATCCACAGATGCGTGGAGCTCAACATCCATGACGATTTTAGTTGCTTAGGGAGCTCTCGTGATGAAATTGTGGTTGTACCATAAATTCGTATGGCGAGGTGATGGTGTGTGAGAAATGCAAGCACTTACAATGAGGCAAAGCTAGTTGTTCGCCCAGAGTACTGTCCGAAGCATTCAGACAAGTAGACAATAAATAACCAGCAGAGGAGTATGTGCAGTATTCCACTAATATGGGCAGTGTATGTGGGGAAGCGAGTGCATGCAGGAGAAGTTGCGTTGGACGAGAAGAATGGTATCTATCTGACTGAAGAACCAGAGCTCAAAACTGATCCTGAGAATCCGAAAAGGAAGTGTCTAATAGATCTGAACCTGCACAAAAATAACCAATAAATTACTAGAACTTCATATGTACCTTTGCAGCTGGTGAAGAAAGTAATTGAAACCTCCCTAGTATGTTTGCACAAAATTAACTGGAGTTGGGATGTCAGAACAAAGAACAGGAAATATCGGACAATTAACTAAGAAAAGGTCTCTCGTAAGGACAAACGTGAGTAGCCAGTGCTCCAATCACACACAGACAAACAAGTCCCAACCAAAAGCAAGAGACAAACAATCACATAACATCACTCTTCTAAGAACTTAGATTCCGGTGGGCGCATGCTATAAAGTTTAGAATTAAGAAAGACAAATAAGTAACGAATTTGAGCACTTTTGTAGCCTGACCTGTCTCCTATGAAAGACAGCACCTCTAGAGTAGGGCATCATATCTAACGTAATTGGTTATACACAGTTATGCTAACATGTCATACAAGTCAAAGCAGTAACTTGAAAAACGAAATAAAAAGCAGATTTACAGAACCAGCCTCCACACCACATAAAGAATTGGTATTATACAAAAGTAAGGAGGTAAATGATCTATGCGCACAAGGGGAGTGATTACCAATGAGGAGATTGAATTGATATTACAGGTTGCAATTGACTGCTTTGATCATCCTCAACAGTTGACTTAACAAGTCGTTGGAACTTTTTTGACAAGTTCTGGTAAGATTGTAATTCGGAAGGTTGTACTTGTTTGATTCCCACTTTTAGATGTTTCATTGCTATTTCGGTAGCATCAAGGGACTCCTAAGGTTTCCAAAATATTATGGAATATTAAAATGAGAAATTTCAATGATACGGTTAAATGCAAGGGATAACTCAAAACATACATCAATAGCTGCCATCGCTGCTTCACGACAAACAAGAGATATGTCGGCTCCGGTGAAACCATCGGTAAGAAGGGCAAGCTCTTTAATGGAGACATCAGAACTGTAAGGCATTCTCCGCAAATGAACTCGAAATATATCCTCTCGATCTTCTTCATTAGGAGGTCCAACATATAGTAGCCGATCAAAGCGTCCTATTAATTTTTAACCAATTGTCAGGGGACTTAATGTCAACGAACAGATATGTAAATACGGAGTACTAAATAGTCAATCAGAAGGGAGTATAGGTGGAAGAACCTGGCCTTAGAAGAGCTTGATCAATCTTATCGGGCCGATTTGTTGCTGCAATTACAGTGACATTAAGCCTTTGATGCAATCCTGAATACAACAAAATGCAGGTATAAGCTTATGTGAAATTATACCGCAAATATATGCGTCTTCACAGCTTAGCCTTCTTTTAGATAAGTTATCCATTTCTCCAATTCCTAAACCAAGGGTCAGTAATTCATAGTTGCAGTGCTACTTACCATCTAATTCAACAAGAAGCTGACTCATAACTCTATCAGATACTGATACCCCATCACTTTCTTTGCCACGAATAACAGCAAGACCATCAATTTCATCAAAAAAAATAATTGATGGGGAGTTTGCTCTAGCCTTCGCGAACAGAGACCTGACAGCCTTCTCTGATTCACCCACCCATTTGCTGAAAAGTTCAGGACCCTTCACTGCAAGAAAATTCAATCCTGATTCCGAAGCGACCGCCCTTGCCAGTAAGGTTTTGCTACATCCTGGTGGGCCAAACATCAGGATTCCAGAAGGGGGCCTAGTTCCAATGCGTTTGAAAGCATCCTGATGCTTTTGAGGCCATTCAACTGCTTCCATTAACTGCATCTTCACCTCCCTCTGCCCGCCAACATCTTCCCACCTAACTTTTGGAACCTCCAGTATCACCTGAAAGGACATGCAACATATGGAACTTTTAGTACTAAAGAACCACAAATAATAAAACTATGAGTATTAAAGATCAAAGGGTTCAGCTGAAACTATCCATTCAATATAATAACAATGAACTATTTTGCTAGCAAAATTAAATGCCACAACTAATATTTCCAGAAATTTGCATGCACCCTCAATAATAAAAACAAAGAAATAGCCTGTGGAAACAGCAACATCTAGTACATATGGGCCATGAACAAATCTACAAAACACGAATGTCCTACCATTTTGTGGAGTACGACATAAACCAGTCGCAAGATTATATTTAGTATAACCAAACTTTTTCATTTAGTTTGGAAAGTAGAAACATTTAATACAGATATGCATACCTCTCTCATGGCGCTTGGTCTGACTCTCAATCTAGCCTTTTCAAAATCTTCAAAATCTATTATTAAATTCTTATATCCTTCCCTGGAGGTCACATCAACCTCAATTTCGTTACTAGCATTGACTTCCAAAATAGAAGAAGATGCATGCTCCAATGAACGACCATTTGCAATTACTGGGCTGTTATCACTATCATTGACTGAGGATCCTGAAAATTTTGTTGAGATTTGCGGATCTGGGGCAGCAGAGTCTTCTGAAGCAACATATCGCCTAAGACAAACCAGTGCAGATTCGTTGCAGAGAGCAGCCAAATCAGCACCCACAAAACCATGTGTCATGGTAGCAATATTTTGAATATCCATGACTGACAAGCTATGTTCCATTTTTCTAACAAGGGCACTCAATATCTCAAAACGTTGCTTGGGGGATGGTACACCTACAAGCATAAAAATTGCTTAACACCAAAGGAGAAACATATCATAACAGTATGAAAGAACTGGTACGAAATAACCAATCAATTCCCATAATTCGTATGTCCAACTGGCACAGCTCGTAACCCAAACTAGTTCTACTGGATAAACAGTTCTACCATGACAAATGGAGATTTCAATTACCTATCTCAATTTCTCTGTCAAGTCTTCCAGGCCGTCTGAGTGCAGGTTCAATGCTGTCAGGCCTATTGGTGGCAGCAATAACCAGTACGCCATCCATTCTGCTAACACCATCCATTAGATTTAACAATGTAGCAACCATCCTCTGAGAAAGTTCTTCACCTCCATCTTTTCTAGCCGGTGCAATGGCATCCAACTCGTCTATGAAGACCTGAAGCAGGTAAGAATACTAAATTGAGTTCTATAATGAACACACATAAGTATCCTGTCTAGTGAGGAAAAAAGAATTTCAAGCTTCAAGAGCTATCGCCTATCAGTATAATGGAAGTTTCATCATACGATTTTATGCTGAGAAGTTCATGATTCTTAAGGACTGCATATGTGCCGCATACCAATGTACATGAATGACTAAGATAGTATGAAAGAAACTAACCACAGCCGGGGCTGCCTGACTAGCAGAATCAAATATCTCATGTAAGGCTTTTTCACTTTCTCCTTGGTATTGGCTTACAATCTCTGGTCCATTCACTGAGAACAGGTTAACACCAGCATCTTGAGCACATAAACGAGCTAAAGAAGTCTTTCCAGTTCCTGGTGGACCATGAAGTAATACTCCCTTTGTAGGCCGTATACCCATGCTAAAACACAAAAGGACATTATTTGCATGGCTCTATAGAAAACTAGGCAGTCGGCTTAAATTGTTGCAAGAAGGCATATGTCCAATAATAATGTATAGCATGCATAAAGAGAATGTTTACCTTGCCAAAGTACCCTTAACGGTTGATGTGATTATTATATCTTTCAAGACTGTAAATTCTTCAGAAAGACCTCCTAAACTAAACTCAACAGCTGAACTCACTTCAGTATATTCATGGTCAATCCCATTATCTGCATTCGATCTTCTATCTGTAATCACTGACTCACAATCTTTAGAGGGACTTATGAGTACTGTTGTTCCTTGACTAACAGTTAGGGGTTTCTCTTTATCTGCTAAATATTCACTGTTAGTGTTCACAGAAACATCTTTGACATTTTTAACCTGGAACACTATGAGACTAGAAAGTAGTGGGATGGCTATAAAATTTCCAGATAATAAGCTACGGGAACTCAACCATAAAGCAAAGCAAGTCTGGAAACCCTTCTTAGAATCAGCATCATTTAGAAACTGATTTATATCCAGGCCTTTATGACATCCATGCAAATCAGGAGCTTCAGCCGCCGAGTCTGCCATGCCTGTAGTACTTGATCGAAAAGAATTTGAAGAACTCAACTTAGACCGAGAGAGAGATGGTGTCTTTGGCGATGTCATAAGTTCATTGTCAAATTGAACATTTGCTTCTATGGAACTATTAATACGAGAGTATCGACTTTGCTTTGGGAATAATCCCTTACTACCAACCACAGTTAAGCACAATTCTTTGCACTCGCGTAAAGAATGGTAACCGGTAATGCCACCATGTAATTTATTGTTTCCATTTGTAACACCCGTTATAGACTGAGACTGCAAAGGATGAAGAAAAACAGTCCTGCCTGTTTGAGGGAAACCAAGAGTACAAGATAGGTTTGAAGATAGTCTCACATCATTCTTTGAAACCTACATATAAAGTAACCATGTAAGAAGGCAGAAAGAGAGAAAGGTCAGTTATTTATCAAGTGAAGGTAGAAAAAATATTCAAGGAGAAGGGGTCAAGAATTATAAAAACGGTAATAGAGTAAGTGGATTACTAATATATGGTAGGCAGAGTAAACGAGTAGTGTAAAATGAATAAATCTTTTGCAATTATATGTATGTGGATAATTTCTTACAAAATATTAACAAATTTGATTTAGGAACTTTATTATGCTTGTTAAATATGACTTGAAAGAGAAATATAAGATACATAAGAGCATTTAAACTGGATTACCTATATTTTCCCCCTGTAAAATCAACTTCTTATATCACTTTATCAAGTGTACAGTTTATTTTAACTTCTACCCAAAATCAGATTCCCTGTATTATTCACAACACTCAAAGTAATTATTAATTCATTACAAAAATTGGTTTGAGGAAGGAACAAATATAAGCCTAGCCAAGGTTTTCCCTAAACTTTTTGGGTAAAGATTTAAAGATGGGGAATCAGATATTTCCACTTTCTCAATTTTTTGTGTTGTCCGATCTACATATAAAATAGGTTGGATTATAGCGCATCTGATGCGAACCATAACAGAAATCTGGTTTTCATATACCAAGTTGATAAGCAAATATCTTAAGCAGGTTTAGCCAAAGACTGGATAGCCAAAGACTACCAAGAGTTACAGTTCAAACCTCAAGAGAAGGACAAACAGTTGCAATTGTGAAATAGCTTCCTGGTTCATCACTGACATCCTCCGTGAATCCATAACTCTTCGCACATTCGAAGGCTAATGAGCTTAGTGGGAAGCTCGATACAGAGATAGCAGAAGAAGCAAGCGAAACCTGACAAACATTTTTAAAGAATTTAAGAGTCACTCACCTTGCCCCAATATTACCTTATTCAACAAAAAGTTAAAATTACAACAATTAAGGGAAAAGAAGATCAATCTCTGATGTAAAGTCTAATCAAAATTAAAAGGACTCCTCCTTGCAGCACAGGGCGAAGGGCACTCCTCTACAACTTCAAAGGACATCTCCAAAAATATGTTAACCCGCTAAAATAATCAATACAACTACTGAAACAACTAGAACCAGGAACAATTTTAGCCAAAAAACATACCCGAGCAACAGACATTCTTCTACAACTCAAAGGGCAGGTCACGAAAAATTGATAAACCACTAAAAATATGAACTTTTAGCTAAATTTTCAGATAAAAGGTATAGTTAACACAAAAAGAGGACCTTTTCCAAATAGAGTCACAAATCAATAAATACAGAATCCAATTACACTATATCAGTAATAACATTGCCATTCTTTTCATAAAAAGATTACTATAATAAACCAAACCAAGCCTTTGGCCATATAAATAAAAACGACGTCTCCAAATATCCGGGTCATCCCAACAGAACACTATAATAAACCAAACCAAGCTTTATCCCACTAAATAAGGCCAGCTATTCTATACCAAATCAAGCCTTGTTCCACTAAGTGAAGTCGCCTATATGAATACGAATACGCATACGACATCCCCAATCAGAACACTACAATAATAAAAAGAATTACCGAAACAGTAGAACCAGGAACAAGTTCAGCAGATATCATAGCTGCATGAGAAAGCCAAATCCTGCAGGGTCCCCTATAATCAGAAACATCAAAAGAAAATGCAGCAATACTGCATATAAGGGCAGTTTCGGATATTAAAGATGGGAATTTTGTTGAGGCTTCTTTAAGGGACTTCCTGAGCTCTTCTTCAATGAATTCTTCATCATTGTTTGATGAATTTTCTGGTGGTGATGAAAATTTGGAGGCTGATTTTGAGCTCTTCTTGCTCTTCGCTGAAGGCATTTTTTACTGCAAAATTGTTGGAAAAATTGGAGCTTTTTGTTGTTGAGTGATTGATTAATTAGTTTGTGAATTGTTTCTTGATTGGGTTTTGTGGTAGAAATTAAATCCATAAACCCTATGAGGGTTTTGGTTAATGCAAAATTTTGGGGGTTTATCGCTTATTCGCCAAAATGCCGATTTTAGCCTTGCCAAAAAAACAATTAAGAAGAAAAGCATCCCCCATTATTGTAACTAACATAAGCAATAATATTTTTATTTGATATAAGTTGTTTTAATTTGGATGAAGAATATTTATAATAAAATATTGTCACATTTTAACTTTTGTTGATCAAATATAATAAAATTTGATCATGAATTCTCATTAAATGATAAGAAATAAGATAGTTTTGTGGGACCTTGTTACATTCATCTCAATATATATTTTTGAAATA